>JAIGNY010004187.1:0-172500 GCA_020152595.1 Chiridota heheva | reverse complement strand
CCTTCTGGCTGCACAGTCCGCATGATTGCACATGCTTGACAGCAAAGAGGATGACTTTCCTGAGAAAAGGTGCCAGGGTACCATTCTGCACTTGCAGCAAGTCCTGCAAGAGACAAAGATAATCAGCTATAAGATACAACTATACATTCTGAATTAGAGGTGCAGTGGCTCAGTGGTTAAGGAGTCATGCTCGTATCCAAAAGGTACCGGGTTTGATTCCAGCCAGGAGCGCTGCATTGTGTCCTTGAGCAAGGCACTTTACTCTACTTGCTTCAGTCCACTTAGCTGTAAAATGAGTACCGAGCTGCTGGGGAGTTAACCTGCAATTGACTGGTCTAGAGGGAATCATGTACTTCCATCCACTTGCGCCATGGAAACTGAGATAAGCACCAGCCCTATCAGCCTAATGGCTCAGATGGGTTTGACTTTTAACTATACATTCTGAAAGCATAACTATGGAGCTCTTTCTAGTATGGAAACACAGTGGCTCAGTGGTAGATAGTAAAACTCATATCCAAAGGGTACTGAGTTCATCCTAATTAATATTCCTAAACTGCTGCATTTGATGCACCACATATCGTATCTGTGTATCTGACAATATGACCTAATTTTTCTTGTTGCTTCTTCTATGTTCAATGGTGACACACAAGTATCCCCAACTTAGACATGGCCCCTCATAATACTTGCACCAATGTGACAGGTAAAATTCAAGCAAACACCATTTACATATACAAATAAAATAATCTTAAAGGACTATGGACATCTAGAGGCAACATGGGCTTAATTGTTTTAACATATGATCTAAACCATTAAAACAGCAAAACATTCCATTACAATTGCTTAAAAAATTGCCAATTTACAGCATTTTTCATTTGTAGCTGTTATTGTGCAATGATATGTGACATCTTCGGGGGAAGGATCCTTCATCACCTTTTGTAAAACCTTTGTTTTTTATTCCTCTGTCAATGTTGTCTGAAATATAGAATTGGACTTCGGGCAAAATTTGATGGAACTTTGTCACACCCCAAATCATCAAGTATCTTAAAAAGACATTAAATTTACAAGTAGCTGAATTTGAAGAACAGAGTTTAAAGAATTATATAAAGATTTCGAGATGTGTTCCTCTTAGTATATCACAAATTCTGGACAAATTAACAAATCATGAAACCTTCTGATAGTCATAACTTGTAAACTAAATAAGCTTTTTACAAATTTTAAATAGCAAACAAAACTGTTTAGCGGTTCCGATGCATTCTTTCATTGTTGGTTAATTTATGCTAACTGGCATCAATTGCATATTATATGCTTAATAACTTATATTCGTAAGCCTTGCCCAACATGTACATGATACATCAATAAAAAAGAACCTTGTTGACAACACTTTTTCAAGATTTTTTAAATTTTATATTAAGTCTCACCCCACTTTAAGCAATATGCATAACATCACCACCAAAAACAATAGGGCACACAAGCAGACAATGGGTTATCTGTGTACCACATGTGTCATGTATCCAATGTAGTGTCATTGAGTTACTGTATTTACAAGCTTTTTCTTAAGCAAAATCAAGTAAGCCCTGCCATGATAATCAACTATTTTTTACCACTAGCTAAGAATATAAATATACCAAGTATGAATCAAAATAAACATGAAGTTCTTTAAATATGAACATTTGATGATTTTTATATTAAGCCCCGCCTACTCATTATTATGCATGACATCACCACCAAAAAATAGGGCACATTTACAGGTCATGGGCTTTCTGCATACCAAATGTGACATGAATAAAGTTTTACTGTTCTTGAAATACCGTTATTACAAGCTCTTTTCAGCTCAATCATATTAAAGCCCCGCCCACTATGCATATTAATGAAATTCAATGTTTTTAAACCATAAACATGGGCACACTAGCTAGCTTCATAATTAGCCAAATATAAAACATTTCAGACATTCCGTTGTTAAAATATTGAGCATTTCAATACTTTCCATTAAGCCCCGAATACTCATTAATATGCATGACATCACTACTATAAACAAAACAGCACATCTACGGATCATGGGCTATCAGTGAACTACATATGACATGAATCCAGTGTTTGGTTCTTGAGATATCGTGTTAACAAGCTTGCTGTCACAGACACACATACATACACACACCCATACATATACACACGCCAGCATAACTGCATAGGTTCCTTATGCTATTAGCATCGGAACCAAAACTATTTTACGCTGAATTCCATGCTCTTTCATGTATCTAAAATTTGCTAGATTTTCATAGTCCTTTAAATGTCCTACATAACCAAATTTCGCTTTCACACACAATATTAGTACTTCATACCTGAACTGAGTACAAATCAATTCTATCCAGCACGTATTCCCAGTGCCAGACCTTCACATACAATATCAGTACTTCATACCTGAACTGAGTACAAATCAATTCTATTCAGGACGTATTCCCTGGGCCAGACCTTCACATACAATATCAGTACTTCATACCTGAACTGAGTACAAATCAATTCTATCCAGCACGTATTCCCAGTGCCAGACCTTCACATACAATATCAGTACTTCATACCTGAACTGAGTACAAATCAATTCTATCCAGCACGTATTCCCTGTGCCAGACCTTCACATACAATACCAGTACTTCATACCTGAACTGAGTACAAATCAATTCTATCCAGCGCATATTCCCTGTGCCACACCTTCACATACAATAACAGTACTTCATACCTGAACTGAGTACAAATCAATTCTATCCAGCATGTATTCCCTGTGCCACACCTTCACATACAATATCAGTACTTCATACCTGAACTGAGAACAAATCAATTCTATCCAGCATGTATTCCCTGTGCCACACCTTCACATACAATATCAGTACTTCATACCTGAACTGAGTACAAATCAATTCTATCCAGCACGTATTCCCTGTGCCAGACCTTCACATACAATATCAGTACTTCATACCTGAATTGAGTACAAATCAATTCTATCCAACACTGAGTACAAATCATTCCCAACACTGTGCCAGACCTTCACATACAATATCAGTACTTCATACCTGAACTGAGTACAAATCAATTCTATCCAACACGTATTTCCTGTGACAGACCTTCACATAAAATACCAGTACTTCATACCTGAACTGAGTACAAATCAATTCTATCCAACACAAATTCCCTGTGCCAGACCTTCACATACAATATCAGTACTTCATACCTGAACTGGGTACAAATCAATTCTATCCAGCACGTATTCCCTGTGCCAGACCTTCACATACAATATCAGTACTTCATACCTGAACTGGGTACAAATCAATTCTATCCAGCATGTATTCCCAGTGCCAGACCTTCACATACAATATCAGTACTTCATACCTGAACTGGGTACAAATCAATTCTATCCAGCATGTATTCCCAGTGCCAGACCTTCACATACAATATCAGTACTTCATACCTGAACTGGGTACAAATCAATTCTATCCAGCACGTATCCCCTGGGCCAGACCTTCACATAAAATACCAGTACTCCATACCTGAACTGAGTACAAATCAATTCTATCCAGAATGTATTCCCTGTGCCAGACCTTCACATAAAATACCAGTACTTCATACCTGAACTGAGTACAAATCAATTTTATCCAACACGTATTCCCTGTGCCAGACCTTCACATACAATATCAGTACTTCATACCTGAACTGAGTACAAATCAATTCTATCCAGCATATATTCCCTTGGCCAGACCTTCTTACGCAGCCCTTCAGCAACAGATTGCTTGCATGTAAACAGGTATGCCCTGAGGTACTTCAGTTGTGTGCGTAGCACCTGAAGAGGTAGAAGGTAGACAATATCAATATAATGTTTAAAGCTATATGGACAGGTAGAGATTGCACATGCACCCAAAAGAGCTTGAAATTCTAAACAGAGTAGTCTTGAAATTCTGAACAGAGTGGTCTTTAAATTCTGAACAGAGTGGTCTTTAAATTCTGAACAGAGTAGTCTTTAAATTCTGAACAGAGTAATCTTGAAATTCTGAACATAGTCTTGAAATTCTGAACAGAGTAGTCTTTAAATTCTGAACAGAGTAGTCTTGAAATTCTGAACAGAGTGGTCTTTAAATTCTGAACAGAGTAGTCTTTAAATTCTGAACAGAGATGTCTTTAAATTCTGAACAGAGTAGTCTTGAAATTCTGAACAGAGTAGTCTTTAAATTCTGAACAGAGATGTCTTTAAATTCTGAACAGAGTAGTCTTGAAATTCTGAACAGAGTAGTCTTTAAATTCTGAACATAGTCTTTAAATTCTGAACAGAGTAGTCTTTAAATTCTGAACAGAGTAGTCTTTAAATTCTGAACAGAGTAGTCTTTAAATTCTAAACAGAGTAGTCTTGAAATTCTGAACAGAGTAGTCTTGAAATTCTGAACAGAGATGTCTTTAAATTCTGAACAGAGTAGTCTTGAAATTCTGAACAGAGTGGTCTTTAAATTCTGAACATAGTCTTGAAATTCTGAACAGAGTAGTCTTTAAATTCTGAACAGAGTGGTCTTTAAATTCTGAACATAGTAGTCTTTAAATTCTGAACAGAGTAGTCTTGAAATTCTGAACAGAGTAGTCTTTAAATTCTGAACAGAGTAGTCTTGAAATTCTGAACAGAGTAGTCTTGAAATTCTGAACAGAGTAGTCTTGAAATTCTAAACAGAGTAGTCTTGAAATTCTGAACCGAGTAGTCTTGAAATTCTGAACAGAGTAGTCTTTAAATTCTGAACAGAGTGGTCTTTAAATTCTGAACAGAGTAGTCTTTAAATTCTGAACAGAGTACTTGAAATTCTGAACAGAGTAGTCTTGAAATTCTGAACAGAGTAGTCTTTAAATTCTGAACATAGTCTTGAAATTCTGAACAGAGTAGTCTTTAAATTCTGAACAGAGTAGTCTTTAAATTCTGAACAGAGATGTCTTTAAATTCTGAACAGAGATGTCTTTAAATTCTAAACAGAGTAGTCTTGAAATTCTAAACAGAGTAGTCTTGAAATTCTGAACAGAGTAGTCTTGAAATTCTGAACATAGTCTTTAAATTCTGAACATAGTATTGAAATTCTGAACAGAGTAGTCTTTAAATTCTGAACAGAGTAGTCTTGAAATTCTAAACAGAGTAGTCTTTAAATTCTGAACAGAGATGTCTTTAAATTCTGAACAGAGTAGTCTTTAAATTCTGAACAGAGTGGTCTTTAAATTCTGAACAGAGTGGTCTTTAAATTCTGAACAGAGTAGTCTTGAAATTCTGAACAGAGTAGTCTTTAAATTCTGAACAGAGTAGTCTTGAAATTCTGAACAGAGTAGTCTTGAAATTCTGAACAGAGTAGTCTTTAAATTCTGAACAGAGTAGTCTTTAAATTCTGAACAGAGTAGTCTTGAAATTCTGAACAGAGTAGTCTTGAAATTCTGAACAGAGTAGTCTTTAAATTCTGAACAGAGTAGTCTTTAAATTCTGAACATAGTCTTTAAATTCTGAACAGAGTGGTCTTTAAATTCTGAACAGAGATGTCTTTAAATTCTGAACAGAGTAGTCTTGAAATTCTGAACATAGTCTTTAAATTCTGAACAGAGTGGTCTTTAAATTCTGAACAGAGTAGTCTTTAAATTCTGAACAGAGTAGTCTTTAAATTCTGAACAGAGTAATCTTGAAATTCTGAACAGAGTAGTCTTTAAATTCTGAACAGAGTAGTCTTGAAATTCTGAACAGAATAGTCTTTAAATTCTGAGCAGAGTAGTCTTTAAATTCTGAGCAGAGTAGTCTTAAAACTCTGAACAGAATAGTCTTTAAATTCTGAGCAGAGTAGTCTTTAAATTCTGAACAGAGATGTCTTTAAATTCTGAACAGAGTAGTCTTGAAATTCTGAACAGAGTGGTCTTTAAATTCTGAACATAGTCTTGAAATTCTGAACAGAGTAGTCTTTAAATTCTGAACAGAGATGTCTTTAAATTCTGAACAGAGTAGTCTTGAAATTCTGAACAGAGTGGTCTTTAAATTCTGAACATAGTAGTCTTTAAATTCTGAACAGAGTAGTCTTGAAATTCTGAGCAGAGTAGTCTTTAAATTCTGAACAGAGATGTCTTTAAATTCTGAACAGAGTAGTCTTGAAATTCTGAACAGAGTGGTCTTTAAATTCTGAACATAGTAGTCTTTAAATTCTGAACAGAGTGGTCTTTAAATTCTGAACATAGTAGTCTTTAAATTCTGAACAGAGTAGTCTTGAAATTCTGAACAGAGTAGTCTTTAAATTCTGAACAGAGTAGTCTTGAAATTCTGAACAGAGATGTCTTTAAATTCTGAGCAGAGTAGTCTTTAAATTCTGAACAGAGATGTCTTTAAATTCTGAACAGAGTAGTCTTGAAATTCTGAACAGAGTGGTCTTTAAATTCTGAACATAGTCTTGAAATTCTGAACAGAGTAGTCTTTAAATTCTGAACAGAGATGTCTTTAAATTCTGAACAGAGTAGTCTTTAAATTCTGAACAGAGTGGTCTTTAAATTCTGAACATAGTAGTCTTGAAATTCTGAACAGAGTGGTCTTTAAATTCTGAACATAGTAGTCTTTAAATTCTGAACAGAGTAGTCTTGAAATTCTGAACAGAGTAGTCTTTAAATTCTGAACAGAGTAGTCTTGAAATTCTGAACAGAGTAGTCTTGAAATTCTGAACAGAGTAGTCTTGAAATTCTAAACAGAGTAGTCTTGAAATTCTGAACAGAGTAGTCTTTAAATTCTGAACAGAGTAGTCTTTAAATTCTGAACAGAGTAGTCTTTAAATTCTGAACAGAGTAGTCTTTAAATTCTGAACATAGTCTTGAAATTCTGAACAGAGTAGTCTTGAAATTCTGAACAGAGTAGTCTTTAAATTCTGAACAGAGTAGTCTTTAAATTCTGAACAGAGTAGTCTTTAAATTCTGAACAGAGTAGTCTTTAAATTCTGAACAGAGATGTCTTTAAATTCTGAACAGAGATGTCTTTAAATTCTAAACAGAGTAGTCTTGAAATTCTAAACAGAGTAGTCTTGAAATTCTGAACAGAGTAGTCTTGAAATTCTGAATATAGTCTTTAAATTCTGAACATAGTCTTGAAATTCTGAACAGAGTAGTCTTTAAATTCTGAACAGAGTAGTCTTGAAATTCTAAACAGAGTAGTCTTTAAATTCTGAACAGAGTAGTCTTGAAATTCTGAACAGAGATGTCTTTAAATTCTGAACAGAGTAGTCTTGAAATTCTGAACAGAGTGGTCTTTAAATTCTGAACATAGTCTTGAAATTCTGAACAGAGTAGTCTTGAAATTCTGAACAGAGTGGTCTTTAAATTCTGAACATAGTCTTGAAATTCTGAACAGAGTAGTCTTGAAATTCTGAACAGAGTAGTCTTGAAATATTGAACAGAGTGGTCTTTAAATTCTGAACATAGTCTTGAAATTCTGAACAGAGTAGTCTTTAAATTCTGAACAGAGTAGTCTTTAAATTCTGAACAGAGTAGTCTTTAAATTCTGAACAGAGTAGTCTTTAAATTCTGAACAGAGTAGTCTTGAAATTCTGAACATAGTCTTTAAATTCTGAACATAGTCTTTAAATTCTGAACATAGTCTTTAAATTCTTAACAGAGTAGTCTTTCAATTCTGAAAGCAGCACCTGTAGTTCCAAGTTATGACTAATCAAAGTTTGAAGAATTTTGAATGAACGCAGAAGTTGTGAGGTATAAAATCTCTTGGTTGTATTCATTTGCTCCCATTCAAAGAACGGTGGTGAATAATAAAAACAATAGGTTAGCATAAAGAATTTTGTTGATATAAAATTTGCATAATCTTTTATAATAAGTCTCTGAAATTCAAAATGTTGTAAAATGGTCACTTTTCAACCAATGTTGTTGGAAATATTTTCCTATTCTCATGGTTTACAGTATATTTTTATGGTTTGGTTTGTTTTGTTGAAGTTTAACGGCACCACGACAGTCAGAGTTAAATGTGCCAAGAGGGTGTTAATAAATAATGGTGTAAGAGTAAGGATGGTTTATATCATATTTTCTTCCAATTAAATTCAAGTTGATGCTATTTGTCCATACATCTTTCATATACACTGTTCACACACAGTGCTTGACAAATTGCCCAAACAGGCACCCAGGACAATTGAAGATTTGAGCTGGCAACAAACTTCTCTACACAGCATGCTATGCTGTTGGTCAATCAAAAATTCCATGTGCATCACTGATACATACACATTCCCCAAATATTAAGATTTCAAAAGTTGAGATGGGCAAGCGTATCGGAAGTAATCCTGCCAGACGAGCAAGTACAAAGTAATAAGCATTTTTATGCCTGTCGCACACTCAAGGGTTCGTCAACCGATGTGACCCCTAGTCTGGTTTCAGTCATTTTAACACAGGTCTAATAGAACTTTGAACTGCCAATGTCTCCAAGTAAACAAGACATTGAAATCATTTCTTACTGATTTTGTCATTTTTATTGTTCTTGCATATCATCACATCCTTCATCAATGAGCTGATGGTCTAACAAAATACTGAATGCTTTCTTCAAGAAAACAAGTTCAAACTTTCCAAAGGATATGAAACTGGACTTTCTGGAGAGTGTTTCACTAGAACATAATGTATACCTCAATATCTACTACAAGAATTAAAATCTTAATTTCCATGGAATTTTGTTTCAATCTATTTCATAGAGGACAATAACAAAAACAAATTGGTAAAAAAAACAAGTTAATATCTTTTTTCCTACAAAAGTTATTGAATTTTAAAGATTTTTCTTGTTTGCATAAAAGAGATTGTTGATCTGAGTCTAAGTGATCATTATGATGTCATAACAGCACTTCTGTACTATTCTTTATGTATTTCTTTGAAAATTCATTTCATATTTTTCTTAATGACTGAGAACATTTTTTCTTCAAAAATTATTCAGAATAGTGTAGAATAAAATTTACAATGTTTTCCAATCTCTTCTTGTAACTTATATTTAAGTTAGGAAAACTTGGTGATTAATTTTCAAAGAAATACATAAAAATTAGTACAGGAAGTGCTGTGATGACATCATAATGATGACTTAGACTCAGTACAAAAGGTCATTTGGGATATCAACATGGTGCATTTTACCAATCTTTTCTCAAATTTTGCTCTATCAGATACATAAAAATGAAATTACATGAAAATATTCCTTTAAGAAATTTCATGGCAAGAAAAAAAAAAAAATTCCATTGATATAAATTTTCCAAGAAAATCAAGTTTTAGTTTCTTTAAGCATGATTTTGTAGAGCATGAAATATATACAAAGATTGGAATAGACCATTTGGAATGAGACTGAGTGAAGTACAGGTGCCCTTTCCAGGCATGGTCCGATAAGGGTTAAAAGTTTTTGAAGACAAATAAACTTGAAGGACTTATAAAGTTTTCCGTGACCGATCCAGTAATTATTGAAGTTTGAAACAGAAAGTAAAATCATTCAGTGAATATCTTTTTCATACCTGGATTTGCTCCATCTCAGGAACAGCCCGGTACAGCGATGGATTGCACTCCTTGATGTCAATCACCGACATGGCCTCAATCTGATTCAGAAAGATCTTGGTGTGTCTGCAGACTGCAAAGAACACATATCCTGATGTCAATGTATTATATGTATACATACACACATTTATACATACATACATATATATATATATGTATATATATATATAGATATAAACATATATATATATATTTAAATATATATATATAAATATATATATATATATATATATATATATATATATATATATATATATATATATATATATATATATATATATATATATATATATATATATATATATATATCATATATATATACACACATACATATGTATATTTATTTATATATATATATATATTTATATATATATATATATATATATATATATATATATATATATATATATATATATATATATTATATATTTATATACTTATATATATACATATATATATATATATATATATATATATATTATCAAATATAAATAAAGGAAACAAGTGATAATGAAGCTTAAAGAAGATAAAAGGAAACATAAAGTCTTGACATAATTTTTAGTTCGTATGATAGAAATAAATATAACAAATTTTCTGACCAAGTTTCATACCTCCCGAAGCAATGTAACAGTTTTATTGTAATTATTAAAAACTTTAAAGCAACTACTATAGGACAAAATCTAAAACATGCAGGAAATGATATCATTAGCCTAACGGTGCCTGACATTTTTGGAATACTTTGTATTTCTTTATAAGTTTTCAAGCTCGAGAAAAATTGTTTTCCTTTTTGTAAGGGTCAAGGACATTTTGTGTACCCATGAAATTACAAATCATGCTGCTAAAACTTTGCAATAAAAACTTTAATTAAATTGATAAAGAAATACATTTTAATCCTTACGTCCTGGTTGGGGAAATATAGAATTGAACAAAATGGCAGCCTCCATGTGTTGACTTCAAACATGAATAACTTGAGATAGGAATCAGAAGGAATCAGATTTTGACTGGTTGATTTTGGTAGGTGGTTAAGATTTGTATCCTCTATCATATAAAATGAAGAGGTATTGTAGGAAAGTGAGAGCCATCCCAACAGCTCCACTGCCAATAGCCTTCCTGTGCAGTAACTGCTACAAAGACTGTCATTCCAGAATTGGACTTTACAGTTATAGCCGTTGCTGCTAAACAACCATTTTACAACCAAACCCAGGGGCAGTCCATTGTCTTCCGATACAGATAAAGCCAATGATGATGATCATATGAAATATTGTTTGTATCAGACTTAATGTCCCCATTTAACTTTACATCAAACAACCTTATCATTACTTTCAAAGATAAACATCTTTGGAGGAAAATACTAAAATAATATTATGCGATATCTTGGGTGTCTTGTAACCGCAACATAACGGATCTTGACCTGTCTTGTAACCGCAACAGATCAGATCTTGACATCAATGTAATGATTCCAAGTATTATAACAAAACTATTACTTTAATGAAAACAAAACATGAAAAGCTAAGATTTGCATAAACATAGAAATATCTTTAGTTTACAAATGTGTTTAGTTTACAAACATGTTTTAGTTTACAAATATGTTTAGTTTACAAACATGTTTTAGTTTACAAACATGTTTTAGTTTACAAACATGTTTTAGTTTACAAACATGTTTTAGTTTACAAACATGTTTTAGTTTACAAACATGTTTAGTTTACAAACATGTTTTAGTCTACAAACATGTTTTAGTTTACAAACATGTTTTAGTCTTACAAACATGTTTTAGTTTACAAACATGTTATAGTCTAAAAGCATGTTTTAGTTTACAAACATGTTTCAGTCTACAAACATGTTTTAGTTTACAAACATGTGTTAGTTTACAAACATGTTTTAGTCTACAAACATGTTTCAGGCTACAAATATGTTTAGCTTACAAACATACTTTAGTCTACAAACATGTTTTAGTTTACAAACATGTTTTAGTTTACAAACATGTTTAGTTTACAAACATGTTTTAGTCTACAAACATGTTTTAGTTTACAAACATGTTTTAGTCTACAAACATGTTTTAGTTTACAAACATGTTATAGTCTACAAGCATGTTTTAGTTTACAAACATGTTTCAGTCTACAAACATGTTTTAGTTTACAAACATGTGTTACTTTACAAACATGTTTTAGTCTACAAACATGTTTCAGGCTACAAATATGTTTAGCTTACAAACATGCTTTTAGTCTACAAACATGTTTTAGTTTACAAAATGTTTTAGTTTATAAACATCTTTTAGTTTACAAACATTTTTTCATTTACAAACATGTTTTAGTTTACAAACATGTTTTAGTTTACAAACATGTTTTAGTTTACAAACATGTTTAGTTTACAAACATGTTTTAGTCGACAAACATGTTTTAGTTTACAAACATGTTTTAGTCTACAAACATGTTTTAGTTTACAAACATGTTATAGTCTACAAGCATGTTTTAGTTTACAAACATGTTTCAGTCTACAAACATGTTTTAGTTTACAAACATGTGTTAGTTTACAAACATGTTTTAGTCTACAAACATGTTTCAGGCTACAAATATGTTTAGCTTACAAACATGCTTTTAGTCTACAAACATGTTTTAGTTTACAAAAATGTTTTAGTTTATAAACATCTTTTAGTTTACAAACATTTTTTTACATTTACAAACATGTTTTAGTTTACAAACATGTTTTAGTTTACAAACATGTTTTAGTTTACAAACATGTTTAGTTTACAAACATGTTTTAGTCTACAAACATGTTTTAGTTTACAAACATGTTTTAGTCTACAAACATGTTTTAGTTTACAAACATGTTATAGTCTACAAGCATGTTTTAGTTTACAAACATGTTTTAGTCTACAAACATGTTTTAGTTTACAAACATGTTTTAGTTTACAAACATGTTTTAGTTTACAAACATGTTTCAGGCTACAAATATGTTTAGCTTACAAACATGCTTTTAGTCTACAAACATGTTTTAGTTTACAAAAATGTTTTAGTTTATAAACATCTTTTAGTTTACAAACATTTTTTCATTTACAAACATGTTTTAGTTTACAAACATGTTTTAGTTTACAAACATGTTTTAGTTTACAAACATGTTTTAGTCCACAAACATGTTTTAGTTTACAAACATGTTTTAATTTAAAACATGCTTTAGTTTATAAACATGTTTTAGTTTACAAACATGTTTTAGTCTACAAACATGTTCAACTTTTAGAGGAAACTATGAACACATAAAAATAAACAATAAATATCAAACAGACTATTGCAGGAAACAAAGCATCAAAAGCTAAGAATTACAAAACTATGTTTAGTTTACAAACATATTATTCTTTTGGGGAAAATATGAAACAATTATTGAATAATAATATCTGTAGAAATCTAAGAAGCAAATGGGAAAAACCTGAGAAAACTTATTTGGTTGGTTGGTGGGGCGTAACTGTGCCTTAGTAGCATTTGTCAAAATGTAAATAGGTTCCTGAATTGTACTCAACTGATTAGTGAGAGAAACTGACAGTGCATGAATTCATAATGTTGCACTCAATCAGTTGTAAGACACTATTGGGGTCAAGGGGCAAAGCAAGTAAACCCCAGCATTTAGATTCAGTTTCACTTGACATAAAATATTCACGTAAAAAATAATCCCAGGAAAACCTTTTAATTCTCTAATCTCCAAAAATCCTGAATTCATGACACTATGAAGACTTCCCTGTACTTGATTGAGTAATTCTCACTTTACAAGGAGGGAATGACTGTAAATCTTATGTACCTTATTTTGCAGGTGCAAAATATTAGAAAATGATACCCTAGAACACACCACCTACAAACTATACTACCAGAATCAGATGTGTAAAAAAATGGGGAAAAGTTGCCACTAAAAGGATTTAACCTTTCCACTTACATGTACTTTCCTGGTTTGGAGGTGAAATTAAGGAATTTAAATTAAATTGATATTTGGTAAAATTATAGGAAATTTAAACAGAAATTGATAAATCTCAAAAGGCTAATCTCTTAACATAAGATTCACCAAAAGCACCAATATCTGATGGAACATAATCTATTAATGCAATTTTTCAGCTTGTTATTTGTTTTAGGATCTTGCCTCTTGAGAGGTGACCTTGTCTACACCCAGCCTAGAATACAATTAATAAAACTTCAACCTACCATTGTGCTTCCTGAAATCCCAATTGTAGAGGATTCTTGCTGGAATAACCATCTCATCATCCAGATGACACTCTTTACAATAGTAGCACCCATCATAATTGCACACCTTCGCTGGCCCATAAACTATGCAGAAAAAAGAACAATCACCATCTCATCAACCAAATGACACTCTACAATAATATTATTGCACACCTTGGCTGGCCCATAAACTATGTGTAAGAAAAAATAACATATCATATTAATGCAATAGAGGAAACCAGCTACATATAATCTTGCCGGTCATATGTGCAACCTTGCCGGTCATAAGTGTAACCTTGCCGGTCATATGTTTAACCTTGCCGGTCATATTTGACAAATTTCCATATTTTGTTGTGGACGAAATAAATTGATCTTATCTTATCTTATATGTATAACATTGCCGGTCATATGTGTAACATTGCCGGTCATATGTGTAACCTTGCTGGTCATACGTGTAACCTTGCCGGTCATACGTGTAACCTTGCCGGTCATATGTGTAACCTTGCCGGTCATATGTGTAACCTTGCCGGTCATATGTGTAACCTTGCCGGTCATATGTGTAACCTTGCCGGTCATATGTGTAACCTTGCCGGTCATATGTGTAACCTTGCCGGTCATATGTGTAACCTTGCCGGTCATATGTGTAACCTTGCCGGTCATATGTGTAACCTTGCCGGTCATATGTGTAACCTTGCCGGTCATATGTAACCTTGCCGGTCATATGTGTAACCTTGCCGGTCATATGTAACCTTGCCGGTCATATGTGTAACCTTGCCGGTCATATGTGTAACCTTGCTAGTCATATGTGTAACCTTGCCGGTCATATGTGTAACCTTGCCGGTCATACGTGTAACATTGCCGGTCATACGTGTAACCTTGCCGGTCATACGTGTAACCTTGCCAGTCATATGAACCAAATGGGTTAATCGTCGTTTATGGAAATCTTTAAAACTCTTGCATGTCATAATGACATTGAGGTTTATATGCACAATTTCATGCCTAGAAAGCACCTCCTGATTCTGACAAATCTTCTTAGAAAGAGAGTTCACAAAAGTCTTTTTTAATTTATAGTTTCAAATTTGATTAAGCTAAACATAAAATCAATTTTGAACACTAAAAGCAGTGTCATGTTATACAGCATAAGATAAGTCCTTTCCTGTGTTTGTTATGAATATACTGATGCAGCTATATGCAAAAAAAAAATAAACAAATCCAAAATCCTTCCAAGAATATTGCTTGAAATGTTACCAGTTAATCTGATATCTTCTAATGACATCACTTTAGCAGTGTACATTCAACCAATCAGAAATTTTGTTTGTTTCCATTACAACACGATAACCAAGCTTTACTAACATGACTTCATACTTGATCAGTAATAGTATGATTTAGAGGTGAATTTAGGTTTGAAAGGAAGAGGAAATGGTCCTCAAACCATAAAATCTCTACAAAATGGGATTACACTGCTAAACTATAGTCACCCTGTAGCAAAACAAAACCAACTGGCCTACTTATGTTCTGGATAAATTAAGACTAGGCAATTCCTTGAAAATAAGTAGCATCACTTCAGTACTTACTGATTCCTACAGGTCGTGAGCAACCTTTGCATTGATAATTCTGGGAATCAAGGCCATTCTCAAGCCCTAGCTTTGTCACTCTTTCCAATAATTCCTCTGTGCGCTGTAAGACATAAAAAAAAATATGAGAAAATAAACAAAATTAAGTATCAATGTTAAAAGTTAGGGAGCCTAACCAAATTGACTTCATCCTAATATTAGGTTTAATATTGAAATATTCAAAAGATAACCAATGATGTCAACAAGGCCTTCTGTTATGAGCACAGTAGGTGACAATTTACATAATGACTGCCTATAGACGGGTACATACGGGGGGTTAATGTGCACCCCCCCCAGGACTCTTCCAAACCAACTTTTTTAGCTTCTTTTTATAGTCCTAAAACACATTCACGATGTTAACAAAAAAAAAAAAATCCGCACTTTGGAGATATTCAAGATGGCGCCCAAAATGGCGCCAAAATGGGACAATTCTCTAAAAAGTCATATATTGGCCATAAGCAATAATTATCTTTAAAAAGAAACCTCAAAATATTATTATAGGAGCTTTTGGGAACACTTGCAACCATATTTATATTTTTGCATAACTTTTGCCATATTCCAAATCCAATATGGCGGCCAATATGGTGTCCAAAATGGCCGCCAAAATGACAAAATTCTAATTTAAAAGTCATATATTGTCCATAATTAAAAAGAAAGTACAGAATATTATTTTAGGGCCATTGGGAACTCTTACCAACCATGTTTGTATTGTTACTATTTTCTAAATCATAGATGGCCGATGGGAAAATTGTTTTGTATGCATCAACTTGGTCTGCATGAATCCAATTTACCCTTTTAAATCCCAAGTCGGTATCGCAGACCGTTTTGCAGAGTCCTATTCGAAAATTTTAGACTGAGTTAGCAACAACACTACAACGTTAAAATGGCTCATTTAATAGAGGAAAACATAACCTTTAAAAAAAGTTGAAGACCCAGTACACACACAAGTCTCAATTCCCAGAACCAAAGAGCACTCTCTCAAGCTAGACACACCTGCTCCATTGCCACCTTTTCATATTGCAAAGAGAAAAGGTCCTAACATAGACCTACAGAATGTCCAGCAGCCAGAAGAAAATTTGGCTTTGTTACAGAGAGCTTTAACAGTGTACTTCATCTGGGCTTTCTGTCGAAAAGCAAGTAGTACTGACAAGCAGCAGATACCAGCACTGTGTGGGTTCATTTCTGCCATTGGATGCCCCCAAGTGAACTTACCACCATTGACTTTTATCCGTCCATTACCGAGCCTATCACAGAGTACAATGTTGTGAAAGAACTGTTGCGTCAATGCGAAAGGCTACTGAGGAAGTTGGACAGCGTTACACAATAACTACATTTGACCTTGGTGTAATCATGAAAGCCATGCCTATTATATGGGACAACCCTGCAGCTTACAAGAACCACATCGTCCTCATTGGAACCTTCCATACCATCATGAACTACTTGAATATGCTTGGACATAAGATGGCTGGTTCTGGCTACTCTGAGCTCATTATAGAAGCAAATCTCACAACCTCTGGCTGCCTGAAAGGAGTTCTAAATGGCAAAGCGTATAGCAAGTCCATGTGGTGTCTGAAAGTAGTAAGTGAAGCCTTAGAACGACTACTTCTTTCAGCTTATATCGCCCAGAGGATGAAACTGCTCACGGCCCCACAAATGCAGATGCTCTGGATGCCTTGATAACACTCTGTAATGCTGAGAACTTTAATGCTGTTCTTCAAGATCCTACAATTCAGCAGTATCTGAATGACTACACGGTGTTCCAAGAGCGAGTCCAAAATGGAGAACTAGGAAAGACCGCCAAGTTCTGGATATCTTTTTGGATCATGCACACCGTATCTTCATGCTGCTCTATGCAGTAAAGACAAACAATCTGAAATTGTACCACAAGTGCATGGCGGACATGGCAGACTTGTTCTTTAGCTTTGGAGGAATCAATTACTCTAGATACCTCACCTGGCTTGATGCATTTCTCGCCAACATTGAGGTCAGTCATCCAGGAGCTACTCGATTACTAGAGAAAGGAGCCATATCCGCTGCCAGGTCTAGAATACCCGGTAACTTATGTGCCGTAGACAAGACGATAGAGGAAACCTTCATGAAGTTTGCCAAGTCCATGCTGGTGCTGGTGGAGCTGGCCTTACTGGAATCTTAGAGAACTACGGTGCTTACCAGCGATGGATTCGGACGACATCAGAACGTAGTAAGTACTACCAGGCCACATTGGAGATGTGTGACATGTGTCTTGACAATGATAACGCCAAGTGTGGCAAGCACCGTGAGCAACTCCAGACAGAAATCAAGAGGAGTGAAGCTGCAGTACAACGAGTAATGGATGCCATAGAAGGCTTCCTCAACCCATTCGACATAGCAGACAAAGACCGCTTGTATGTGATTTCATCTGGCAATCCCATACCTTCTGAGATAGAACATGATCTTCTAACTGCTGAGGAAGCTGGCAGGTTGGAGAAGGAGAAGTTTGTTGAGGAGAGGCTAAAGAAAAAAGATGACGACGAAGGACGAAAGGAATTCTTTGACCCGTTGAAGAAGTTAAAGCTAAAGACCATGCAAAAGTTGAACAAGAAAGTTAAGCTAACATCTGCTCAAGGAAATGCTTTGAAATATCAAGAGCAGGGGGATATAGCCTTTCAAATTCTTGTGAAGTCACAGATGCTCTCTCAACCTGTAAGCATTGATGAACTGATGAATTACTGCATTACACCAGTACCTCATGCTCTAGGTATTCCCGATGGCTTCATGGCAAAAACCAACAAAGCAGCAGCAGTCCACTTCCTCACAAGCGACGTGCCTCAAGCTTCCTTACCGTCCAGAAATGCTGGAGAAACACTCTTCATTGAAGATGGGAATGCCTATTTCCATACATTGAAGGATCTGCCTCCAACCTTCAAGCAAATTTCTTTCAAGCTGCTTGACCAAATAAGCCATAAGCCAGATGTAATCTTCTCAACTGACATGTATCTGGAAGAGTCCATCAAAAGTCAGGAGGGCCGCCGTGGCTGCAGTGAGAAAATCCTCTTGGAAGGCATCAACACCAGAAAGCCAGCCAATTTCAAGGTCTTTTGCAGAATGACGAAAACAAAAGCAGTTGTGTCAGCTCATGCTTCGCTCTTGGAGTAGTCCAGAAGCAGCACGACGCTTAGTAGGAAGGAAAGTTATACTTGTGGTTGAAGGTGTTCCGTTCTTGCTAACATCTACCGACGGTGCATCTGTGCAACAACATGAAATCCCAGGGCTTAGATCTAACCAAGAGGAAACAGACAGCCGAGTGATCCTGTATTTGTTTTATGCCAAGGAACATGGTTACAAACAGGCAGTTGTACACAGCCCAGATAGCGATATCTTCTTCATATTGTTGTACTATGCAGAGAAATTGCGCCCACTGACTGTTCTGTTTGACACTGGCAGTGGAGTTAACCGAGACTCCTTGACATCGGTGACATAGCAAAAGACTTGGGACCCACATACTGTTTGGCACTTCTCGGCATTTACTGCTTTACTGGTGAAGATTGCAACTGCGCTTTTAAAGGAAAGGGGAAGAAAATTCCTCTGAAGAAACTTGAAAGAGGCCACGCTTACCAAGACTCTTTCGTGAAGTTGGGCAATAGCTGGGAAGTTGAGGAGAGTCTAGTTGATGAGCTGGATGAGTTTGTGTGTGCTCTATATGGCTTTCCTAGACTTAAGCATGCCAATCAAGTTCGATGTGCAATGTTGAAGAAGATGGTTGGCGAAAGAGAGACCATCAAGTCATCCAAAGTAGATTTGTCCAGGATGCCACCTTGTAGACAGTCGCTGATCCCACACATCAAACGTGCAAATTACAGGATAGCTCAATGGAAACGGGCACACATACCTATACTTGAAATCCCGCCTCCTACAGCACATGGATGGGCTCTTTGTGATGGATACATTGAGCCAGTGTGGTCAGAGGGACCTATCTTGCCGTCATGTCTTCAAGATATATTGGCTGATGACACTGAGGAGGATTCATCTGATGAAGAATATCCTGAGGAAGATGGTGTTCCAGATGAATCAGATTATTCCAGCCTAGACTCTGATTCTGACAGTGACTGATTCATTATCAACACAGGTTATTTTAAATGTATGAAATATGAACATTGTAGAAGAAACTAGTAACTCTTATGAACAGATAAGCGGTGGACATTCGCTATATAAAATGTCCATATGTAAGCAATTTTTTTTCATGATTTTCTTTTTGATATACTTATGGCCATTTTGGATGCCATACTGGCCGCCATATTGGATTTTGAACATGGCAAAGTTATGCAAAAATATAAATATGGTTGCAAGTGTTCACAACACCTTCTAGAATAATATTTTTAGGTTTCTTTTCAATGATAATTATTGTTTATGGCCAATAACTTTTTGATTTTTTTAATTTTACCATTTTGACGCCATTTTGACGCCATCTTGGCCGCCATATTGAATTAGGAACATGGCAAAAATATGAATATGGTTGCAAGTGCTCCAAAAGCTTCTAGAACAATATTTTGAGGTTTTTTCAATAAAAATTATTATTTATGGCCAATATATGACTTTTTATAGAATTTTACCATTTTGGACGCCATATTGGACGCCATTTTGACGCTATCTTGAATATCGCCAGAGTGCCGAGATTTTTCTTTTGTTAACATCTTAAATGTGTTTTAGGACCATAAAAAGAAGCTAAAAAAGTTGGTTTGGAAGAGTCCTGGGGGGGGGGTGCACATTAACCACCCGTATATACCCGACTACTACTTCCAACATCTCATCACTAAAGTGAACAAAACATTTCTTAACAATCTTTCTAACTCCACACATTGCTGCTAAAAATGAATATATAATGTGCTCAAAAGGATAAAAGAAAATTTCTTCTTTTACCTGCATTTATTTAATTTTTTGTTAATAATATGATATGAAATTTTATCATCATTTGCTAAAACATGCTATCTGGCCACATAGTAAATTCTGGAAAGTGTGGGCACTCTGGATCTTCTGCTTGTCAAATGTTAATTTAAATCCATAACTGCCCACCAGGCTGGTGCTTATCACTGGTATCCTTGATAATAGCACATGACTCTCCCTGGATGGGACACCAGTCCATTCCAGGTTTACACCCCAGCAGCGCTGGTACTCATTTAACAGCTGAGTGGACTGGAGCATGTTGTTTAAGGACACAATGTAGCACTTGCAGTGGGAATCAAACCCTGCACCTTTCGCATTCAAGCATGACCCCTTAACCACTGAGCCACTACACCTCTTGCATGTTAAAATAAATCATTGAAATTAAATGTGACTTGCCTGTATCCTGTAGCATACAAAAACCAATATTTCATGAATGAACACATCCAGATAGTATTAATCATAAAATCACAAGTTTTTCTAACCAACGATTGGCTTAAAAAGTGAATACAATATGAAACTGGAATTACAGCACTCCACAGAGCGCATACCTCTGCCCCTGTTTATTCTTCACAGGAATACAATCTACAAAAGAAGCCCTGACCCACCAAGTTATAACCCCAAACAATCTCTTTCTCACTGATCTGTATTGCCATTTAGATTCTAAACACTTGAGGATCATGACTTGTGACAATTGTTTTTAGTTTAATTCAGGCTAAGCGTTCAATGTTTTAGCCCTATTCAGGTTGATTCACATTCCATCATTTTCATTCATGGCAGAAACCAATTGTTTTGATTTCTATAATACCAGAAGCCACTTAACTTGATTTTCTTTTGAGTCCAAAAAAATTGATTGTATGGCTGTTCTTTCATGACATGAGCTCATTGTTCAGCACATTTCAGTGGAAAGTTTCAACTGTCTTGATAAATCTTTCCCTGAAATATCCCCCTCCATTTCTACTCTCCATCTTCCAATAAGTCCCAAAAAAATCAATTCTTCCTTAAGAAGTAACAAAACCACCCACCAATCCAAATCCAATCATCAGTCAATTGAGATACTGAATCTTGATGACAAACAAAAACAAACAAACAAACAAACAGAGGTAAAAACATAACCTCTGTCCAAGTTCGTTAGCAGAGGTAAATATTAAACCAAGTATAAATTTTAATGAATAAAATATTGTGATATTATTCTGATTATACTATAAGCAAGTAATATTTCTGTAGGTGTATTTAAGGCATGCATGCAATTTTTATGTCAATGCTTTTAGAGGAAAATATTTCCTTTTGCCTGTTCTTTTCACCCACACATTTTTTAAATTCTAAAAAAGTTTGCTAAAAGTGTGACAATATCCAAACAATAACTGCTTCAAATAATTAATACTACTGAAATACAAATTCACCCCGCTTACCATAGCGGGGATATTTACGAGAGTTATACTTAAATACCATGCTATAAATATGCAATCTGGTCACATGACCTGATTCTAACGCACTTCTAACCAACCTAAAAACGTAGTAACTAACCCAGCCCTGACCTCCGTTATACCTCTAAGATCCCTCACATAACATTCCACGGAGGCCTGAACAAGAGGGGAGGCAAGCCAGGATGCATGGAAGGTACATGTAAGTATAACTCTCGTAATTATCCCCACTACAGTAAGCGGGGTAAATTTACTTTAAGTTATATCTTACCTTCCATGCTATAAATATGCAATCTGGTCACATGACCTGATTCTAACGCACTTCTAACCGAACTAAAAACGTAGTTACCAACCCAGCACTGACCTCTGTTATACCTTTAACATACCTCACCTAACATTCCACTAAGGCCTGAACGAGTGGTAATGGTGAGCCTGGATGCATGGAAGGTGGGCCAGGATGCATGGAAGGTGGGCCAGGATGCATGGAAGGTGGGCCAGGATGCATGGAAGGTGGGCCAGGATGCATGGAAGGTGGGTACAACTTTCGTAAATATCCCCACTATGGTAAGCGGGGCAAATTTTCTTCAAGTTATATCTTACCTTCCATGCTATAAATATGCAATCAGATTGCAACCGAGGATCGGAAGGAAGAGTTCAGGTCAAAGCCCACACAAAAGGCTGGTCCTAATACTCAAAATTAGTTTTCCTACTTAAAGGACTAGAGTCCTTATCCTCTTAAAGACAAAAACTTCTGAATAGGAATTAGTAAACAATAGTAAATAACTCCAAGTTACAGTCAAACTGAACAGGTCACTACCTGTTAGCAGTAACTGAGGCAATCGCCGCATGAACATGAGTTACTAAATCAAAAACAAGCCAATCAAAAGAGCATTCGAGACGATATAAATATCATAACAGTGTCTAAAATAACGCAAAGAAACTCACTGAATTCGTCCACGAAAGGAACTGGTTAGTAAATACATGACTGAAAACAAAGCATATGTTTAGATAGCTAAGATGAATTGAGGAATTCCCGAATCAAAGAAATATTCGTTAGCGCGCAACTTTGCTAAAGCAAAGGTTAGCGGGACAACACAAACTTTGTAAATTAAGTCAAGCAAAAACAATGGAATAAATGCAACAGGCATTTTTCCAACAGCTGCATAAATTATCCCATGTTAGGGCTATGCCTTCAACCTGAGTGCATACCCTGGCTGTTCCATGAACAACCCGACCACTTTAAGGGAATTGCTTTGAAGAATCCATCATGAGATAGTGTCTTGCGACACAGTATGATGAGATGTACGAAAGAAAACAAAGAACGCTTTTGTAATGCTGAGCATTGGCTGCATACTTTAAAACAAATTCTAACGACACCAGACGGGGCACCATACCCCAACAGTGTGAGTACCAACTGCTGGACAAAGATGAAAATGACCTTCTGTGGAGAAGGCACACAAATAGCACCTCCATGCTTAGTAGAGTCTGCAGAAAGCAGAAAATTCTTTAAAGGGTCATCTCCCAAAGTAGGCAAATGAAGTGCTCCGGGACTGTGGTGCAGTTTGCCGGAGCACGGGAATGAGACATAATTGTTTCTGACCAGAAGCTTGTACGAGAAGCCTGCAATAAGTTTGAGCAGCTGAGATGTAAAATAATAAATAGGCTCTTTGTACAAACTGTAGCTCCTTGAAGCTAGTTGCAGCCAACTCCTCAGCCATCCTGTGGTGATGTTAACCTCTTGTGCATGCGCCAACATCAATTAGAGAAGTTGGCCTAATGCATAGGAAAACCTGTCCTGAAGATATCCTAACATGTAATACATATGCATAATATACTGCTAGGCTATCCTCTTCGTAGGGCGGTGACCTAGGTTGAGAAACACATCTACCCAAGGGAATGGGGTCCTAAAAACTAGCACACCGGGTGCTCTACAGGACTAAAACACCCGTCACAAGAGTGGGACTCTCTCGTTCTAGCCACCCATTTTGTACGGGCGGATGGAAAACACTCTTAACTTTAATGTAATCTCTATGGTGAAAGTCCTGTGAGTCAGGACCGATACTTCCTGGGCAGAGGCCACCTCATCTTACCTCAGATGACTGTAAAAAGCTAGCAGAAAGTGCTAAACAGCTTAAAAGCCCTCATGGTGGAGCTGCAAGGAAGATAAATGTTAGATAAAGGTGAAAATTTGAAGAAATTTTGCAACCAGTCTTGGCGATGTTGTGACAGCAACGCGCTAAAAGAAGTGAGGGATGTTAGATATAATGGAGGTCAGGGCTGGGTTGGTAACTATGTTTTTAGTTTGATTAGAAGTGTGTTAGAAGCAGGTCATTGGACCAGATTGCATATTTATAGCATGGAAGGTAAGATATAACTTGAAGTAAATATCTTAATATGGTAAACATTCAGGAAACTGCAGTTATAGCCATATTTATTTAAGTTGAAAAACCCCCCACAAAACACAAAAGTAAAGTAGCACATATATTTTCTTATAAATATTACTGATGATGTTTTTTAATATAATCATGATTTCTGGCATTTTTCAGGATCCAAGATTTGCCTTAATCATAAATGTTGGGTTAAAATGACTTGCAGCTTTGGTCATTGTTGTGGTTGCAACTGTGATTTGTGGTTGCAACTGTTATTTCCTGCCAAATCCTGATGAAATCACAGGATAAGGTGAGTGAAAACTCATTTTGAACTGCGTGTATCAACTGCACCTATTTGAACTAAGCAAACGAATACCATAACTTAAATCACTTCCACAAATTAGATGTATCTATGAGCTCATGTCACAAAGAGATGTAGGTGGCTTTATCATTTGCAAGGCAGCAATCAACAAATCATACGTCTGGTAACCCGGGACAACAACAAATTCTTATCCAGGCAACCATGATACTCCCGACTGACAATTTAGTTTTCAGCAAAATTTGCATTGTGAGTATACAGAATATTTTCATGGCAACCTTATTTGCTTTCATGACAACCACAAATTCCGATACTCCTGCTTGGCTGGCAAGTTGGTTTGTCGATCCCTGATGGTTACAAATTATTTTAAACTGCGCTTATAAACTGCAGCTATTTGAACTGAAAATGCGAATGCCATAACTTAAATTACTTCCACCATATTTGATGTATCTATAAATGAGCCCATATCACCAAGAGATGCAGATGGCTTCATCATTTTCAAGACAGCATTTGACAAATCATACATTCGGTTGCCCAGGACAGCCAAATATCTGATCTGGGCAACCCATGACATTTACTTGACCTGTTTTGACAGACAACTTATGTTTTCAGCAAAATTTGCATTGTTTGTATACAAGAAAGTTCCACGGGCAGCCTTATTTACCTTCAGGACAACCGCAAATTCAGATACTTCTGCCCGGCAGACAAGCTGATTTGTCTATCCCTGATTCCCTGTTGTCAACCATGATTTGGGTTTTAACAACAATTCGCTAATGTGACCACTTTTCTTGTCAAAATCATAGAACATTAGTAATAAATGATTTTAGGTGTACCTTTATAATGCATGTGCAACAGTGAATTACTAATGCAAACCTTGCTTCTTCTGATTATTTAGTTTGCCAATAATTGATCAACCAAAATGTGTTCCAATGTAACTGGATTTTTTTCTCAAAAATACAACTGTGATTTACAACTGAACCTTAATGGACAGGAAGCAAAAACTTAAGCTTAATTGGAAGAAAATATGCTATAAACCATGAAAATATGCTATAAACCATAAAACATAATATAAACCATAAACTATAAAACCATAAAATATGCTATAAACCATGAAAATATAAACCATGAAAACATAATATAAACCATAAACATATACTATAAACCATGAAAATATGCTATAAACCATGCAAAACCATGAAAATATAATAAACCATCTATAAACCATGAAAATATGTTAAAAAAAATTGACTAAACCATCCTAAAAAGCATTTTGAATTTTAAAGCATTTTGATTCTAAAGCCTAAAATATAAATTAAATTTTATTGTAATTTTGTAATAACAACAAGAACCCCTATGAATTTCCTTATGTTACCCTACAAGAATCCCCATAAATTTCTTTTAAGCTTTATTTTCTTTCATACATCATCCATCTTTATCTGCCATATCAAATTTAATATGCCATTTTAAATATCTAAAGACTGTTTACGCAGAATAACATTCGTCTAGGGGGAAATAAAACAAAACAATATGTTTTGCTGTCTATAGAGCTTTAAATTGAAGGTGCTAGAATTATTCATTGATGTGAATTGCAATAAATTAAATAACGTACAGATCTAGATCTACTGGATAGAGAACAGAAAGTTTAGCATTGGTTATATACTATTCTCTATAACAACAAAGAACAGATCATGGATCTATGAAGAACAGATCATAAATCTATATAGAACAGATCATGGATCTATGAAGAACAGATCATGGATCTATGAAGAACAGATCATGGATCTATGAAGAACAGATCATGGATCTATGAAGAACAGATCATGGATTCATCATGGATCTTTGAAGAACAGATCATGGATCTATGAAGAACAGATCATCAAGAACAGATTATGATCTATGAAGAACAGATCATCATGAACATATCATGATCTATGAAGAACAGATCATGAATCTATGAAGAACATATCATGGATCTATGAAGAACAGATCATCATGGATCTAGATCTATGAAGAACAGATCATGGATCTATGACGAGCAGATCATGGATCTATGAAGAACAGATCATAGATCTATGAAGAACAGATCATGGATCTATGAAGAACAGATCATGGATCTATGAAGAACATATCATGGATCTATGAAGGACATATCATGGATCTATGAAGAACAGATCATGGATCTATGAAGAACAGATCATGGATCTATGAAGAACAGATTATGTATCTATGAAGAACATATCATGGATCTATGAAGAACAGATCATGGATCTATGAAGAACAGATTATGGATCTATGAAGAACATATCATAGATCTATAAAGAACTTATGGATCTATGAAGAACATATCATAGATCTATAAAGATCTATAAAGAACAGATCATGGATCTATAAAGAACAGATCATGGATCTATAAAGAACATATCATGGATCTATGAAGAACAGATCATGGATCTATGAAGAACAGATTATGTATCTATGAAGAACAGATTATGTATCTATGAAGAACAGATCATGGATCTATACAGAACAGATCATGGATCTATGAAGAACATATCATGGATCTATGTTTGTTTGTTTGTTTGATGAGGTCTTAACGGCACCCGACAACAAGGTCAAATGGATCTATGAGAGGTCAGATCATTTTAGAGGTAGTAAGGAAAGAGACCAGGGGAGAATGAGAGAAATTCAAGAACAAAAGCCAGAAAGCTGTGATCGAGAGAGAGGTGCATGGGTAAAACAAAAACAAAGTAGAGGGGGTGGAAGAGGAGAATTAAATATGGTTGTAGAGGATGCATGCTGAAGGAAGGAGATTATTTTATCTGGAGGATTTTCTGGAAGAACTCAGCAATTGAGTTGTGGGGAGCGAGGAAGCTCTGGGAAGGTTGTACAGGGGCAAGCAAGGAGAAACGTGTTGGATTGTGAGGATGCAGTGGCAATTGTTACAGAGGGGTTGGGGAACCAATAAGGAGGTGGGAGTGAGTGAGGTGGGTGTGACCAATTCTAAGATGGGTTATATGAGCGTTGTCGTCTGAGAAAGGTTGTTGATGGTGGATTTGATCGGGATTGTGGGCTGGATAACATGGAGTTTGTTATCAATTTGGAAGTTCCATAAGGTTTGCCAGCGGTCACGAACAAGAGAAGCGATAAAGCGGTTTGATGTCAGAGAGGGTTTTGGGAAAAGGGGAAGGGAGGAGGTCAAGGGCAAGCTTAGCGGCTGTATCAGCCCTGTCATTGCCAGGGATGCCAACATGGCTGGGTATCCAGAAGAAAAGAACACTTTTCCTGCAGAGGGTGGGAGAAAAGAGTTTCTGGAGGAGGAGGTGGCAGGTGAGGTTATCCCATTTAAGATTGAGTAATGAAGTAAGAACAGCCTTTGAGTCAGAGAAAATGGCAAAGTGACTAAGAGGAGAGTACTCAATAAAGTTGAGGGCGAGGAGAATGGCCTTAGCCTCGACTGAAAAGATGGATGAGTAGTCAGGAAGTCTGCTACTGAGGGTGATGTCTTGGATGATGGCAGCAGCAACTGTCTTGTTGCCTTCCTTGGAGCCATCAGTATAGATGGAGGTGTAATTTGAGAGTTGGTCTTTGATTTGGTTGTGGAGATTGATGAAGAGGTTAGGGTGAGTTTGAGTTTTGTTATAAGTGGAGGTCTAGGTGGACAGAAGGAAGGGGTGGCCCAAGGAGGAAAAGTGGGCCAGGAGTAGGTGCCGAGAATGGCGGGGTTGATGCCAAGTTGAAAGAGGTCTGATTTAATCGCGTAAGCTGAAGGGAGGCGATAGGGTTTTAGTCCTATCAAAGAGGGGAGGAGAAATTGGGGTACCTAATGAGGTTGTAAACAGGGTTCTGGGTGTTGGTGAGGACTCTAAAAGCATAGGAGAGCTAAGCTTTTTACATCTAAGTAAAAGGGGGTTAGATGGCTTCAACATGGAGGCTAGTGATTGGGGAGGTCCTGTAGGCTCCTAGACAAAGCCTGAGGGCTTCATTTTGGATGGTGTTAATGTGGTTGAGGTATGAGTTGTGAGCGACACAGTAAACAATATTGCCATAGTCAAGCTTGGCACGAATGGTGAGCCTGAAAATTTTGAGGAGAGCATAGCGGTTCGCTCCCAAGTAGTGTTGGAGAGCAGTCGGAGGATGTTGAGGAGCTATTGCATTTTAGTTTCAGGTTGGTGATGTGTGGCTTGTAGGTGAGCTTGGGGTCTAGAGTTAGACCAAGGAACTTTGTGTTTTCAACTTTAGGGATCGATTCCCATTGAGCACAAAGTTCAGGTTGGGGTGGAGGTTGTTGAAATGACAAAAGTGCATGCAGACTGTCTTGTCTTTGGAGAATTTAAAACCGTTATTGTTGCTCCAGACTTGCAGCTGATTGAGGCTGGTTTGGAGCCTATTTTCAACAATAGGAGCTAGGAGGAGTAGAAGATGGTGAAGTCATCCACGTAGAGGGTACATTTGATGCTGGGGCCAAGGTTATTCCCGATGTCATTAGTGCTCAGGTTGAAGAGAGTGGGGGAGAGGATGCTGCCTTGGGGACGCCCTCTTCTTGGGGTGCGGGTTGGAGAGGTGTGGCCAATCTGAACTTGGAACTGCCTGGGTGAGAGGAAGTTTTGAATAAAGATGGGGAGGTGGCCTCTGAGGCCAATGGTGTGAAGTTTTGGGTAATGCCGTATTTCCAAGTAGTGTCGGAAGCTTTCTCGAGGTCAAAAAATATGGCAATGAGGTGTTCCTTTTTGCAAAGGATTCCCGGATAGCGGTGTCGGCGTAATCAACTGGTCTAGGGTATTGCGACGTTTTCAGAAGCCGCTTTGGTGAGGAGAGAGGATTCTGTTGGTCTTGAGGAACCAGTTTAGTCTCTGATTAATGATCTTTTCCATAATTTTACAGAGACAGCAAGTAAGGGCGATGGGTCGGTAGCTGGTGGGGTCGGTACCATCCTTCCCCGGTTTAAGGACGGGGATGACAATAGCTGTCCTCCAGATAGGGGGAAAGGAGTGTGAGGACCAAATGTGGTTGAAGATGGTGAGTAGGGTAGTGGTGGCCTTGATGGGGAGGTGTGATAGGGGATGTTATCGGATATGGAAATATACTAGATGGATAAAACACCTCAAACTCTAATGTGGGGTTCAGAAGTAAGTAATGTTGAGTGATAATCAGTGGCACAAGTAGAGTCCTGGGGGCTCATGGGAAATTTGGTGTCCAGGCCACATAACAAACATATCGCAGTGTCATTGTTCAGGCTCCCAAATCTGGTATTTGCTCAGGGCCCGTGGGGTTTACCCACCATATTGTTGCGCCACTGGTGAAGATCTTCATTAATATCATTAGGCTGATATACAACCCCACTTCTCTGAATCAGTGCCTTGTTGTAGGCTGTTAGAGGCATGTAGGTCATTTGAGTAATTTACATCCCTTTCTCAGCAGCTATGGTCCATGGCCATTTGATAAACCAGTTGTGAAGCACTGGTGAATAAGTACCCACCGGTGATTGAATCAGAACCTGTACCGGTGATTGAACCAGAACCTGCACCAGGTGATTGAAGCAGAACCTGTAGCATGCCAAGCATACGCTGTGACCGCTAGACCATGATATCATGGCAGCACACTACCATTACCATTTCACTTCAAGTATGCTATTGGAGTGTTGGCAAAAATCTAATGATTTTTATTTTTTGCTATAGTTCTTGCTGAGCTGCACATGCAAAGAAATACTGTGTTTCTATCACAAATAACAAAAAATTATGCAGAAACTTTGGATGAAAATGAGACCTTTGCATACTTACGTTAACTTTACACCAGAATTTTATCTAGGAATGGATGAAATTTCATAAGATTGAAAAAAACAACTACAAAATAAATCTATAATACAATTACCGAGATGTTTTTTTGTGTGTGTGTAAAAATCTATATACCACCAACAATTACAGTCAGCTTCAAATTAAACTCATGCAATGTTAATTATCTAAATTTCATAAACATTGCCAGGAATAATTAAAAATGAAAATGACAAAAAGTTAATTCTTTAAAGATGTATGAATAGATTAGAATATCAAACAATGAAACATAGATGGATACACAAATTGAATAATGAAAGACAAATGAAAATGATTAGCTAGAATGTGTTAGAAGCTTGATGAATCACATGAGCAACATTTTACGACAAATACTGTATTCAATGTAATAAGCACCCAGGGCGTTTACAAAAATAGAATGGCACCACTTTCTATGCCCAAAGTTTCTTCCTAATAAGCGTCCATGCTCGCGCGAGTCACGTACAGTCTGCTTTTCAAACTGATTGTACTTACAATAATTAGATATACATGAACCGGTTCTATACTAGCCAAAGAATTTAAGAAGTAATTTCTACGAATTACTTCTCCCCATTTTACCAGGGATTCAGACTAGCGAAGAATAAAAATATGGAAAATAAATACATATAAACGGCATTAATTATTCATTGATGTTGGGATATGTTATCAGTCATATATGTTATCAGCATATTTATCTACTAATAGCAGCAACAAACCAGCAGATTGATCTATTTGATAGCAGCAACAAACCAGCATATGTATCTACTAATAGCAACAGCAACAAACCAGCATATGTATCCACTAATAGCAGCAACAAACCAGCATATGTATCTACTAATAGCAGCAACAAACCAGCATATGTATCTACTAATAGCAACAGTAACAAACCACCATATGTATCTACTAATAGCAACAGCAAACAAACCAGCATATGTATCTACTAATAGCAACAGTAACAAACCAGCATATGTATCTACTAATAGCAACAGCAAACAAACCAGCATATGTATCTACTAATAGCAGCAACAAACCAGCATATGTATCTACTAATAGCAACAGTAACAAACCACCATATGTATCTACTAATAGCAACAGCAACAAACCAGCATATGTATCTACTAATAGCAACAGCAACAAACCAGCATATGTATCTACTAATAGCAACAGTAACAAACCAGCATATGTATCTACTAATAGCAACAGCAAACAAACCAGCATATGTATCTACTAATAGCAGCAACAAACCAGCATATGTATCTACTAATATCAACAGTAACAAACCACCATATGTATCTACTAATAGCAACAGCAACAAACCAGCATATGTATCTACTAATAGCAACAGTAACAAACCAGCATATGTATCTACTAATAGCAGCAGCAACAAACCAGCATACTGTATTTACCCCAATGACATTCTTTTGCTTTCATACCTCTTCCCCCTTCTTTCATTTTTTTTTTTTAGTTGAAATGCATCCCTCTATTTGCCTGCAATAGACAAGAAATAAAAACCAAAGCTAAACATTTCTTGCAATCTAATGTCTGTTACAGTAGTATCCATATAAATTTGCCTTGAGTAGGTAGTTCAGAACAAGAGCAATCACAATTTAAAATCTAAGTTTGATTAAACTGGCCCTTAAAGGTGTATGGACACATAAAATATTTTATTCAGATAAAGGAATATGCAATTTTAAGCAGATACATTTCTCATACATTTCTCCTAGGTTTTAGACGCTACAGATGATCAAATTGGGTCAAGGCTATTGGACAAATTCATTTCCTTTGCATTATAGCCAACTGCTTCCTTTTATAGAATTTTGATAAAGAGTTGAAAAACAAGTTAATATTAGCAATTGTCACGGTGTTCTTGGTGTGATGTCTTAAAATTTATGTTAATTCAGTACCAACATTTCAAAATGCTGCAAAATTGTGAACTTTTAATCTATTTTGATAGGGTTTTTGTTAGTATATTTAAAGTCATTGTTGCTACCTGTCCACGGACCTGGAAAATAATCTTTGATTTTGATTTGTTTGATGAGGGCTTAATGACACCACGACAGCAAGTCAAATTGTGCCTGAGAGGTTATATCATTCCAGAGGTAGGAAGAAAAGAAAATAGGAGGAGTCTGAGAAAAGTAGAGGGGGTAGGGGGGAAAGGCTAATAGCCAGAAAGCTGGGATCGAGAGAGGAAGTGCAGGGGTGCAAAAAAGGGGTAAATGTAAGTAGAGGCTATGGGAGAGGAGGACTAAATATGCTTGTAGTGGGAGGCACGATGAATGAAGGAGATATTCTAATCCGGAGGGTTTTTCTGGAAGAGCTCGGCTATGGAGATGTGAGGGAAGCTTTGGGTAGATTGAACAGAGGGAAGGCAAGGAGGACATGGTGGACTGGAGGGGGCAATGCCAATTGTTGCAGAGGGGTGGGTGGGGGAGCCAGTAAGAAAATGAGAGTGAGTGAGGTGGGTGTGACCTATTTTAAGGTGGGTAATGTGGACGTTGTTGATACAGGAGAGATTGTGGCTTGTGGGTTTGGTTGGAATGATGGGCTGGATGTCGTGGAGTTTGTTATCAATTTGGGAGTCCCATGAGGTTTGCCAGAGGTCACGAGGAAGGGAAGCGATAAGCGGTTTGATGTCAGAAAGAGTTTTGGCAAAGGGGGTAGGGGAGGTTGAGGGCAAGCTTAGCGGCTAAATCAGCTCTGTCATTGCCAACATGGCTGGATATCCAGAAGAAAAGAATACTTTTCCTGCAGGGGTAGGCAGGGGGGTGGGGTGGGGGAGTTTTAGAAGGGGGAGGTGGGATGTGGGGTTATCCCACTTAAAATTGAGTAAAGAAGTTAGGACAGACTTTGGAGTCTGAGAAGAAGGCAAAGTGGCTGATGAGCGGGGAGTACTTACAATACAGTTTAGGGCGAGAAACATGGCCTTGGCTTCAGCCGAGAAGATGGATGAGTAGTTGGAAGCCTGCTATTGAGGTTGATATCTTGGATGACAACAGCAGCAGCTTTGGTCTGTTATTTGGTTGTGGAGGTTGATGAAGAGGTTGGGGTGGGTTTGGGTTTTGTGATGAATGGAGAGGCCCAGGTGGATGGAAGTGAGGGGTGGCCCAGGGAGGAAAATGGGCCAGGACAAAGTGCCAAAAGTGGTGGGGTTGATGCAGAGGTGGTGGAGGTCAGATTTGATGCATAAGCTAAAGGGAAGGAATGGTTTTAGTTCTATCAAAGAGGGTGGAAAAATTGGGGTACCTAATGAGGTTGTATACAGGGTTTTAGGGGTTGGTGAGGGCTCTTAAAACATAAGAAAGGCTAAGCTTTCTACACCTTAACAGACAGGGGGGTTCGTTGGCTTCAAGATAAAGGCTGGTGATGGGGGAGGTCCTGTAGACACCCAGGATAAGCATGAGGGCTTCATTTTGGATGGTGTTGATGTGGCTGAGGTAAGAGTTGTGAGCGACACAGTAGACAATATTGCCGTAGACAAGCTTGGCATGAATGGTAAGCCTGAAGATTTTTAGGAGAGCGTGGGGGTCAGCACTGCAGAAGGCAGAGAAGGTTGAAGGAACTGTTGTATTTTTATTTCAGGTTGGTGATGTGTTGCTTGTAGGAGTGCTTGGGTTCTAGGGTTAAACCCAGGAACTAGTGTGGTCAATTTCAGGGATGCAATTGCCATTGAGCACGAGATTTAGGTTGGGTTGAAGGTTGTTGAAATAACAGAAGTGCATGCAGACTGTGTTGTCTTTGGAGAATTTAAACCGTTATTGTTGCAACAGTCTTGCAGCTGGTTGAGGCTGAGTTGGAGCTTATTTTTGACAAGAGGAAAGCTAGGGGAGGAGTAGAAGATGGTGAAGTCATCCACGTAGAGGGCACGTTTGATGTTGGGGCAAAGGTTGTCCATGATGTTGATAATGTTCAGGTTGAAGAGAGTAGGAGAGAGGATGCTGCCTTGGGGGACACCCTGTTCTTGGGGGTAGGGGTTGGAAAGAGTGTGGCCAATATGAACTTGGAACTGCCTGGGTGAGAGAAAATTTTGAATAAAGATGGGGAAGTGGCCTCTGAGGCCGATGATGTGAAGTTTGCGGGTAATGTCTTATTTCCAAGTAGTGTCAAAAGCTTTCTTGCAGGTGTTCCTTTTGGGGATGGGATGATCCAGGGTACTAAGATGGAGGTTATTCTGTGGTCTGTCCTTCCCCAGTTTAGGAGACAGCAGGTGAGGGACGGGGGTGATGATAGCTGTCCTCCAGATAAGGGGAAAAGAGTGCGAGGACCAAATGTGGTTGAGGATGGTAAGTAGGGTAGCAGTGGTCTTGTTGGAAAGTTGTTTCAGAAACTGGTAGGGGATGATATCTGGGCCCTTGGAAGTGCAGCCAGTGTCGTGGTTGGCTTGCTATAATTCAGATAGGGTGAGAGGGGTGTTGTAGCTCACGGTGTTGTCTGAGAGAAAGGTATAACTCCGGTTTTCATCGTGAGGGGTAGTTTGCTGAGGACAAGATTTTGCTGAAAGAGGCAGCGAGGTGGTTAGCGATATCCTTTTTCCCGGTGAGAAGATTACCATTCCAGGAGAGATGGGAGATGGGAGACTGCCCATCCTGCAATGGAAGCTGTTAACCATACTCCAAATCTTTTAGTGGGGGTGTTGGTGGTAAGAGAAGAGATGAAGTTGTTTCAAGTGTTGTTTTTACTGTCCTTGATAGTGCGCCTGGCATTGGCACTGCTAATGCGAAAGGGTTGAGGTTGTGGGTGGTCGGGTTTGTTTTAAAGTTCCTGAAAACTTTTTTTCCTCTTCTTGATAGTTTTTGCAGTCATCATTAAACCAGAGGTTGGGTGGGTGGTTAGGGGGTTTTTTTTTGGAATGGAGCAGGTGGCGATGTTGATAAGGATGTTACTGAAGTTTGACATGGGATGCTCACCCTCAGGGATGGGGGGGGAGGTGAGAGTTGCAGAGGGTTTTGAAAAGGGGCCAGTTGATTTTCTTAAGGTTTCCAGTTGGGGGTGATCTGTGGGGTTTGAAGGTTGGAGTGTGTAAGGAGAGGGTAATGGTCACTACCACAGAGGTCAGCACTGATCTTCCAGCTAAAATCAAGAGGAGGTTGGGGGAACAGATAAACAGGTCAATACAGGTGAGGAGCCTGTGGCAGGGTGAAGGTAGATCGGGAAGTTTAGTGTTGAGCAAGCAGAGGCTGTGCTGTCGAAAAGTGTTTTGGACAAGCTTGCCTCTGGGGGTGGTCGTATTGGAGCCTCACAGGGGTTGTGGGCATTAAAGTCAACAAGAAGGATGAAAGGGGAGGGGAGCTGAGAGATGAGGTTGTCAAGGCTGGTTGGCTGAATGTTGGGAGAGGGGTAGATATTGCAAAGAGTGAAGGTTTTGTGGAGGGAGATAGAGATACATATGGCCTGAAGGTCGGTGTTCACATGAATGTAGCTGTGTGAGATATCGTGAATAGAGACGCCCCCACAGGCACTGTCGGCTTCCTCTTGAGTTTCATGGTAGCAAGAGAAACTATTGAGGGGAAAATGGTCAGTGGTTTTCAAGGTTTTTTGTAGGCAGAAGACTACCGGGTTGAAGGTGGTGCCCAGAAGGTCAATTTCTTCTGAGTTGGCTTTAAGGCCCCTGACATTCCATTGTATAATGTTGTAAGTGTTATTGTAATTGTTTGTTGCACGTCATAAGGAGGCAGGGGGTTATCTGGAGGAAGATCTGTTGTGTCTGAGTTGGCTTGTTTTTTTTTGGATCTGTCCATTTTTTGGGAGCGATTGTTTTTGAAAATTGGATGAGAAGTATGTTTGGTTGGTTCGGTAATCAAACAAACCATGTTCTCTTCAGTGTCATACATGTGGGTTTGGATGGTGGGCTGTTTGTTAAGTTTTTGGCCAGCTTGGCTTGAGTTTGATGGCATTTGAGGTGTTGGGGTAGGAGATGGGGTCTTAGAAAAGAAAGGAAGGTTGGGGAGAAAGGTGGTGGTGGTTTGCATAATGGGTGTGGTTGGGTTGTTGGCAAAGTCAATGGGTTAGGACTTGGTAAGAAGAACCAGGTGAGGTCGGTTTGGGGATGTAAGTCAGTTTTAGTTGTGCTAGGGGGGTGGTATTGGAGTAGGTAGGTTTGGTGTAGAGGGAAGTGAGAAATTGCTTCCTGGCCTCCGGGTTAGTGGTGCTGGGATTAAGGGTTTTCAGTTTTGTTATTTGTTTTTCTTGAAGCCAGGTGGGGCAGTCTTTTGAGGAGGGATGGTTGGCTGGGTGAGTACCGTCGCAATTCGTGCAGTGTAGGGTGTTGGTGCAAGAGGCACTGTTATGGTCTGGGGCTCCAGAGTTGCCACAGCGTGGTTGGCTGTGGCAGTTTTTCTCATGGCCATACCTCTGGCACTTATGACAACGGAGAGGGTTGGGAATGTAGGAGGTGACTGGGATTCCCAGACAGCCAGCAGTGATGTGGGAGGGGAGAGTTGGTGTGGCAAAAGTCAGGAAAATGGTATTGGTGGGTGTTTTGGCACCATCTCTCTTGAGGAGGAGATGACAGGCCTCAGTGACATGTTGGATGGCAAGTTCCTTAACCAGGTCTTCATTGGTCAAGTAGGCAAGATCTCTGGTTGTGATGACACCTTTGCTGGAATTCAGGGAACGATGGGGAGTGACTGTTATGTCAATACCAGTATTAGCTAAGGTTTTGGTGGTGAGGAGGGTGGTGGCTTGTGTCCCTTGTGCAGTACACCAGAAGATCCCTGGACCTGAGGATAGAAACCTTGGGAGAGTACCAACACAGCCGTGGAGCGCCTTGTGTATGAGGAAGGGGAAAACTCTTTTGAAAAGTGTCTGGTTTGTTGGTTTGATTAAATTTGGGGACTGGGGCTGAGGAATGGTCAATAGAGGCAGCAGGTAGGTCACAAGGGAGAAAGAGTCAAGATCAAAACAGAAGCATTTGGTCATGATGGAAAAAAAATACCAAGGGCCGGGAGACCCGAGGCAACTAGAAAAAAAGTCGCGGAACTGCTATACGAGAACCACTGTACAAGTACCAAAAAGGGGGTGAAGACATGGTCACAATGGGAGGACAAAATTAAAAGGAATGATCTTACAGAAAGCAGTCACCCATCCACTAAGAGAAAAGACTTTCATGAAAAAGTGCATGGTAGAGTATAATCAGAATGCAAAGTTTGAGAGAACAGAAAAGAAGTCACGTTGCTCTCAACACTGCTGTTACCAGTTTTGGTTTCGGTGGTTATATCTGCATGAATAAAGGGGGAATTCGCAGGAAAACCATTTTTATTTCATTAAAAAAAAAAAAAAACATTTGTTTTTAGATTTTTGAGCAAGGAACAGTATATGTGGTAAATATGTGCTCTAAAAATGTCCCCCATGTAATTGTGCAATGAACAGTACATTAAATTGCAAAAGAGGGCAGCATATAAAGATGTATTTACTACATTAATATTATTTCTGTTATAATTTTTTATGGGAAGATTTTTGACACCTTTATAAATTTAAGAAATAATTCAAACTCTGCATGTCCATATAACTTTAAAAGGAGCATAGATGTTTTAAGGTATCCATGGGGTGAAGTTAATTTTTAAAACAGCTTCCACATAAAGTTGGAAGTACAGATTAAGCATTTCACAATTACTTACAGCGTCAGTGTATTTGCAGGACGTTGCGCTACTAGGAATGATCTCAAAATCCTCCTCCAGAGAGGAACCCTGATGAAAGGAAAGGAAACTAATGCATATTCATGAGCAGCAGCCATTAATTAATCATTGTTAATCATACCTTCAGGACAAATTAAAGGGAATTGAACTGGTTAGAGGAAGTTTATGCATATTCATGAGCAGCCCAGCAATCATTGGTTAATAATTGTTAACAATACCTTCAGGAAAGATTGAAATAGGGAATTCAATTGGTTAGTTGTTGGTTTTCTTCTTCAGAGGAACCTTATGCATATTCATGAGTAGTTTGTCAGCAGCCATTGATTAATAATTGTTATCAATCTCTACAAGTTAGACTGAAAAAGGAAGTCAAAGAGTTACAAGTTGGTGTAAGCTTATGATATAAAGTGCTGAAATAAAAACATTTCTAACATTGTAGGATGCACAACTTTTTAGAAATGATTTCAAGTCCTTCCTCTTCAGCTTATAAATGCATATTCATAAACAACTTATAAATGCATATTTATAAACAGCTTATAAATGCATATTCATAAACAGCTTATAAATGCATATTCATAAACAGCTTATAAATGCATATCTATAAACAGCCTGAGAATAAACATGAGTTAGTTAACAGATTTATCAGTACCAGGAATTTACCCTAGGGTCAATTAAAGATAAAGATAAACTGACTGTTTAATACAGTTTATGGCCAATTATTAACAAACATATTTTTGCCAAAAATTTTAAGATCTCCATTCAATAGAACGTGTTATAAAAAAAGGGTATGCATTTCTTAAGAAACTAGTAAATGATGTGCTATTAATATCAGAGATTAATCTTTACAACATATTAAAGTTCTGCAGACAACATGGTATTAAGTGGGTTAAAGCCTAAAAGTCAATTAAATTAATTGGAGAATACGCATCAAATCTTTATCCAATTTCAGAAAATAATTTTTTTTAAGGATATTTCATTTATTGATATACCTAAAGGGGATATTAAGTCTGATAAAATCCTTATTTCATATAATAGAGGATGAAAAACTAAACTTACTACCAAAAACAGCAAGTCAAAATTGTATTCATGTTTGAAGTCGACACATGTGGAAGCTGCCATTTTCTTCAATTCTGTATTTAAATATTGTGCATGATGATACAATTTCCCCAACAGGGATATAAGGTTTAAAATGAATTTCTTGTACTTTAATTTTTTTAAAACTTGCATTAAAGTTTTATTTCCAAATGATGTGACACAAAGTTTTATCAGCATGTTTTGATAATGTCATGTGTACACAAAAATGTCCTTGACCCATACAGTAGAAAGAGAAAACAATTTTTCATGACCCACCAGGGATTGAATCTAGGACCTCTCGCTTGACAAGCTGATGCTATGACCGCTATACCATGGAGGTTGACTTACGGTAATGCAATATTTGGTCAATAAAACTCAAAGTTCATAGTACAACATTTAATAAACCACAACATGTTCTGTTGAATATGAAAGTTGAAAGAATAAAGAAAATGTTTAACTTTTCCTTACAAAAAATTAAGAAGATAAATCTTTTTATTATTCCTTCAAATAGAATGTTATAAATCACGTGCATTTTTTTTTTATGTGACCCCAAGTCACCCATGTAGGGCAAGCATAGGGTAATGATTTATACCAAATTCCCATTTTGTCAAATCAAGATTTACTGAAGAAGTACATTGCACAATAATTCTGATGGAAAAAATTGTGTCTTGACCGGCACTTCCAAATAAACATCCTTTAGGCTTTTGGTCAACAGGCAAAAAAAAAAAGAATGGTATATATTGATCAAAATATGATTGTCATACCTGCACATTACTGTACATTAAATTTGCAAATAACAATATGCATTGCAACACAGAGCAGATAAACACACCACTGAAAGCTAGCAAGCAAACTGATGCATTCGCTATACTAGTCAAACAACAATACACCACTGCAAGCTATCTTATACAACGAGCACAGAACTGGTACTTTTCGTAATATGCAGTGGCGGTGCTAGGATTGTGATAACATGTAGAAAATCTTATTTAAAGTGTATCCAATTCCCACCTTATATTAGATATGAAAGAAAGGCTGAGGTTTGGTTACAAATGAGGAAAGAGGATTCATTACATTTTGGCTCCCTTCTACATATCAAGAGATGGTCCAGGTGACCGAAAACAACTTACTTCCACAGAAGAACTTAATTCTTCTGAATTTTTAAAAGTGCAGTAGGTATACCAGAAATGGGCATGCAAGGGTGAAGAAATGGGCATGAAAAATGAAGAAATGGGCATGCAAGGGTGAAGAAATGGGCATGCATGGGTGAAGAAATGGGCATGCAAGGGTGAAGAAATGGGCATGCAAGGGTGAAGAAATGGGCATGCAAGGGTGAAGAAATGGACATGCAGAGTGAAGAAATGGGCATGCAAGGTGAAGAAATGGACATGCAATGGTGAAGAAATGGGCATGCAAGGGTGAAGAAATGGACATGCAGAGTGAAGAAATGGGCATGCAAGGTGAAGAAATGGGCATGCAAGGGTGAAGAAATGGGCATGCAAGGGTGAAGAAATGGGCATGCAAGGGTGAAGAAATGGGCATGCAAGGGTGAAGAAATGGGCATGCAAGGGTGAAGAAATGGGCATGCAATGGTGAAGAAATGGGCATGCAAGGGTGAAGAAATGGACATGCAAGGGTGAAGAAATGGGCATGCAAGGGTGAAGAAATGGGCATGCAAGGGTGAAGAAATGGGCATGCCAGCATGAAGAAATGAGCATGCAAGGGTGAAGAAATGGGCATGCAATGGTAAAGAAATGGGCATGTAAGGGTGAAGAATGGGAATGCAAGGGTGAAGAAATGGACATGCAATGGTGAAGAAATGGGCATGCAAGGGTGAAGAAATGGACATGCAGAGTGAAGAAATGGGCATGCATGGGTGAAGAAATGGGCATGCAAGGGTGAAGAAATGGACATGCAATGGTGAAGAAATGGGCATGCAAGGGTGAAGAAATGGACATGCAGAGTGAAGAAATGGGCATGCAAGGTGAAGAAATGGGCATGCAAGGGTGAAGAAATGGGCATGCAAGGGTGAAGAAATGGGCATGCAAGGGTGAAGAAATGGGCATGCAATGGTGAAGAAATGGGCATGCAAGGGTGAAGAAATGGACATGCAAGGGTGAAGAAATGGGCATGCAAGGGTGAAGAAATGGGCATGCAAGGGTGAAGAAATGGGCATGCCAGCATGAAGAAATGAGCATGCAAGGGTGAAGAAATGGGCATGCAATGGTAAAGAAATGGGCATGTAAGGGTGAAGAATGGGAATGCAAGGGTGAAGAAATGGGCATGCAAGGGTGAAGAAATGGGCATGCAAGGGTGAAGAAATAAGCATGCAAGCATGAAAAAGGGCATGCAAGGGTGAAGAAATAGGCATGCAAGGGTGAAGAAATGGGCATGCAAGCGTGAAGAAATGGGCATGCAAGGGTGAAGAAATGGGCATGCAAGGGTGAAGAAATAAGCATACAAGGGTGAAGAAATGGGCTATTCCTATGAAGCAATCAAAAAGAACGTTGCGTGTGTCATTTGTTATGTTTCTGTATGTCCTCTGCTGAGATCCTTTAAACATGTGCTTTAACAAGCCTGCAGTTGCCTTCCAAGTTTGGAGTGCAAAAATTAGCTACGTTAATATAATAATAGTGGCAGCAATGCAATGTTTGAAATTTTTAATTTCTGTTGTAAAGACACTACTGTAAAGTTCAGAAAAACAAAGACAAAACATATACAAACAGTTAGACAGAGTACAGACAAGTTATGAGCAATGTCATGGAAATGAGATCTTAGCATATTATTACAGAGCATCAAAGCAAGAAAAGACCTACAATATCTGTTGAGGGCGGGCTTGTGTTTTCTTTGTCCTGTTCCTCTCCTCCTTTATCCATGCTCTTAAACAAACTGTTTGCTCGGTAGACCTGCTTCGTCTTAGAAATGTAGCCCTGAAGAAACTCATCATAGGTATCTGCAGCTACCGATGCTATAAAGAAGCGGAGAACAAATCAATTTGAAATGTTCAATACGGTTTAAGCTTACTGCAAATATGCTACTATATTTTCGTCACCGTCAATCAAAATAGCACTTGCCTGGAGAAATTGAAGGGGGTAGGATAGGCAAAGTAGGTGACATCATGAATATTCAAGTCTTGATGGGTCAAGGATCAAAACTGAATATTGAAATTAATTGGACAACAAATTTCAATGTATGTGAGAAAGCACAAGAAAACTATATATGCAATTTTGTGAGACCCACGCTTTCATCATGACCTCACTTATTGAGCCAGTGCCCCTTTATATTTTTGATGACAGTCATTCTTATCTTTGAGAGATTCAAAATTTATTACAATACTTAATAATGGAATGTACAGAGAATTCTCTTAATAATTTGTTCTTTCTATCATGTCATATAAATATGTTCTTGAAGGTAATAACAGTTGGCCATAAAATTGTGGTTTTAAGAAGGATAAAAGTTAAGATCTTATCAATTTTCAAAGTGAGTTTGGGGAAATTGATCCTTCAAGCATTTGAAGAAGTTTAAAGACAGTGCAATACGTAAACAATAAGAAACTAATGAAACAAATGACATTTGAACGTACGCTGATCTATCAGGGGAAGTTTCTTGGCCCGCACCGTGGAAGGAACTCTACTTGGAAAGTTTGATGACCAGCCCTGAATGTTTCCAAGACTGTTGCCCTGTAAGATAGTGCTGTCTTCTTCAGTTGCTTCATTCTGCTTCCTCTTTTCATCTCCTTCCATCCATCCATCATTCTGAGGGTTCCCTTGTCTATTGTTTTTAGGGAATTGATCATACTTCTCATCTTTTTCAGTCTTTTCATTCCCCTCTTTTAGAGTAGTTTTCTTCATGGCTGCGACTGAACTCTGCTTGTCTAAGTTCTTATCCTCTATTGGCTCAACTGTCCTGGACTGTTTTTTCTTTTGTTTAATTGGAAAGGTTAAAGGTTCTTCCAATTTCACAACTGCATCATGGGAATGTTTAGATGAATATATTGGAAAATCGTTTGACTCGTCATCTTCATCATGTGTATTTTGCAACTTGTTCGATTGCTGAGACTCAACATGTGGTACAGATGGAGGTTTCTGTAATTGACTTAAAAAATCATGTGATGTATCAGGTGACTTGTCATGCTGATTATATGGATTAGCATTTTGTACTTTTGGGGTCAGCATTTCTTCAGCATCATCATTCAAAAATGGATTTAATGCATCATAGTCACTTTCCTCGTTCTTGTGCTGGAATGAATCTTGCTCTTTGTTCGCTAAATCAGAATTATCTTCTTGATGGAGATCATTGTATTTGGTGTCAAGATCGATTACAATACTGTCCTGCTCCTCATGGACCTTTGCAATTAAATCTGTTATTTCTCCTGATGAATATTCATTACTCAGGGGAATTGTTTGGGTTATTCCGCTTGAGCTGACTGAGGAAGCTTCATCTGAGGATCCTTTGAATAGAGCACTGCTGAACTCGCTTTCATGAAATGAAGCCACCATGTCTGACACTGGCTGAGAAGAGGGTGCTAGTCGTGGACCTAATGGCAGACAGGAGAAAGATTACATAACACAGATCTGACAAATCATTTCATTTAAAAAAATCAAACTTACTAATAATAATCGCAAAAGTGGTTTATTGATTGATTGAAAGGTAACCGACAATGCTCATGTTAAAGAGTATTGAGTACAACACTTGCATTTTGTTGTAACGCTGATTTCATTAGTGAGCTTTAGCTGATGCAAGCTAAAAAAATTCAAATTTAATACATGCAAAATGTATGGCATTCATTATATAAAAATCACATCATATTCAGCTAATAATTGACCATCTAAAACCTTTTGAAATCCAGACATACTGCATTATTCAAAAAATATGTAAATGTGTGATGTCATTAGTTAATGGAAAGGTATTGCTATAAATAAATTCAGAAATGAACGCCGTCGTACTGGTACCATCACTTCCGGTTTTAAATTTTCCCTATTGATAGCGAGAAATTTGTGATGTTAATCGATCACACATCATAACATCACAGGTTTCTCACGATCAATAACGAAAATTGAAAACGGGAAGTGACATTACCAGCACGGCAGCGTTCACTTCTGAATTTATTTACGGGACGATACCTTTCCTTTAAACAGATTAATATATTTTTATGCACATCCAACTGCTTTCTAATCCATTATGACAAGAAAGGAAAGTAGCAAAGAGTTCAATCTGTGACTAATTTTAATACATTGTTAAAAGCACATCTTTTTCTCAATTCTATAGTTTTGTTCGCTATAATTTCCTCTTTTTTGTCAGCGCAATAAGACTTTAATAAGTGTATGTTCTGCTATATAAGATCCATGTATTATTATTATTTTTTTCCTCATATTTTTGTATTAATACACATTCAAAAGTGAAATACTTTCTATCTATATGATCATCAATACTTCTTTGATTCCTGCTCATTTAGCTATGGTTATAAGAAATAAGAAATTAAAATAGTCAATATATTTCATGATTTGGACTAAAAGGGTTTTCTTGTCTCCTGTTCTTACCTGAAGATGGATGAGTGCTTGCAGGCGACACATTGTCGGAGCGTGGTGGATTAGGAGTACCGGACAGTAAAAGCAATGCTGAACCCCACATGTTCAACACTGATGAGTTGTACGAAAGCTGGAAGACAAAATTGGCAAGACCTGCACAAGAAAAGGATGGCAGAAAGTTAATAATTGCCACAAAACATTTTCATTTTAGAATGCTATTACTAATCTATCAAAATACTATTTGTTTTTCCCCTATTCCAGATGTTAATTATACTTAAAGGATTAGTTCAGGGGTCAAGCATGTCCATCTCAGGCCTGTAGCACCTGCTGCGGCTGGTGCGGCGATCGCCGCACCACTTTTTTGCAATAAATAACATAATAATAATAATTATTAAAAAAAAAAAAAAATGAACGATACAAAAATATCAGTATTTTCTGAGGGAATACCCCTCTCTCCCTCCAAGTATTACGCGGTTATATTGGTAATTCGTAAGAATGCGCAACACTATCCCTATCCGAACTGTTCAATCCGTTGGCACGCGTACGCGTGAAATTTAACCTAATAAGTGCAAGCATGGCATAGTTGTAAATGTTTTTCTTTACAAGCTGAAGTCCACGTCCACTCCAACTTGTATTGATTTTAAGTCAACATAATTTGCATGAAATCAACACAACTTGGAGTCGACATAAGATGCAAATTAGCCTGCTTATTCAATCACAGAGCGAGAAACTAAACAACTTGGAGTCACGGTCGAGTTGTGGACTTATGGCACACTCGGCGCACCATACACGTGAGTGATCTAGGCTAGACCTACCTGTACACTAAAGAGGTCGCGTTTTATTTTATATGCATGAAATTCAATAAAGGACAGAGCGAGTTAAGATGGATTATTCTATAACAACTCTGAGCATTGGGAACACACCAAATCAAACAGTAATTAATTTCCCAAAACAAAGTTTTGGACAGAAAAAAACAGAACTTCATGCGTTCCAACCAAGTTGGTTCAACCAGTTTGCATGCTTGCATTATGATGAATCAAATGATATGGCATTCTGCTATACATGCATCAAGGCAAAGAAGCTTAATTCACCAAACATGGATTCCGCATTTATCGCTAAAAACAAAGGCTTTAAAAATTGGAAAGAAGCGACTTGGAGGTTTAAGGCACATGAAGGTAGTGTTTGCCACAAGAATGCAGTCTTAATGGTTGTGACATTGCCAAAGATAACTAAAGACAATGGAGAAAGTTTATCACAACAGATTGGAAGAGAAAGGGAAGAGCTATGACAAATTTTAATGAAAATCATTTCTAATGTGAGATTCTTGGCACGGCAAGGACTAGCTTTCAGGGGTGATGGGGATGAGTCGGATTCTAATCTTATAACTCTTTTCAAGCTGCTTGGTGAAGATAATTCACGGATTCAAAACTGGTTATCACGGAAATCTGACAAGTATCTCTCTGCTGAAATTCAAAACGAAGTTTTACAGACAATGGCACTAACGGTGAGACTTACTTCAATTATACATTTTAGACGGCGCAAGATATTTCATAATTGCGCAAACAAAATCAGAATAGCAAAGACTTAACCCCTCCCCAGCGTTGGAGGAACAGAAAATAATATAGGGATCACTATACCAATTGCAGCGGAACAAAGGAAATATCGACGTGGGTGCAGGGGACCATCGTTAAAAAAAAAATCCAGACTATCACTCTTACCCCCACCCCACCCCCCAAAAATGGTTCTGAAGTACTGCTATATTTTTTGTTTGAATTTTCAAATTAAGCTGCATGGGGCGCAGATTCATGTTTGTTTTTTGTTTATTTATTTATTTTTGTTACGTGTCACTATCGCATTCGCCTTCCTTTTAATTTGTAAATCTCTTTTGGAACATATCTACTTACATCTATGAAGCATATGTACCATGCAAGTGTACGCTGAGCATGCTTCTTTAACATTTGTGTACTAATTTTCAATAAAATAAAATGGTATAACTCGTTAAAATGGTGTAACTCGCCAGACCCCTTTAAATTTCATTTAAAGCCACATTTGGCGACTAGCGCGCACGTATAGTTACTAACATCCGTGCTTATTTTTTATATGCACCATTTCTTTTTTATAGGTTTTACGTGAGGTTCTTTCAAATATCCAGACAGCTCCATTCTATACAATTATGGTGGATGAAACCCCCGATGTTTTCAACAAGGAACAGGTTGTGATATGCATACGGTGGGTCGACAACCAGTTTGAAGTTCATAAAGATTTCATTGGATTGTATGAAGTGTCTTCAACAACCGCCGATGCATTAGTTGCCGTCATCAAAGATGTTCTCCTTCGAATGCAGTTATTCCTTCAGAAGGCAAGAGGTCAATGCTATGATGGAGCGGCTGCCATGTCGAGTGTACACAGAGGTGTTGCAAAGAAGATAACAGATGAACAACCATAGGCTTTGTATACACATTGCTACGGTCATGCCCTTAATCTTGCATGTGGTGACACCATAAAGAGAAACCAGCTAATGTGTGATGCTTTGGAAAATACAAGGAAGATTATTAAACTAATTAGGAACTCCCACCGACATGGAGCTAAGTTTATTGAGATGAAGGATAGGATTGGGAAGAAGTGCTCCACTAGAATCCGTGTCATGTGTCCAACTCGGTGGACAGTTAGAGCAGATGCACTTCGGAGCATACTGGAAAACTACGAAGTTCTACATAATGTTTGGGAGGAGTGTCTCTTGGAGGAAAAGGATCCTAGCACTAACGGTCGACTGAGAGGTGTGGCTTCGTACATGAAGAAGTTTGATTTCTTATTTGGTATAAAGTTAGCACACCTGATCCTAAGTCATAGCAACAATTTGAGTAGGACTTTGCAACACGCATACATTTCTGCTGCGGAAGGGCAGAGTGTCGCAGAGAAAACCGTTTCTACTATTGAAGGCATACAAAGTCAGTTCGACACTTTCTGGGAGGCCGTAGGATTACTTGCTTCTACACTCAATGTGAACCAACCAGAGACACCACAAAGAAGAAAAGTCCCAATCCGGCTTGATTGTCCTTCTGTTGATGATCAACCTGCAAGTGCGAAGGAGTATTTCAAGCGAATCTACACAGAGGCTATCGACAACATCGTTAACTGCATACGAGATCGTTTTAAGCAGACGGGGTACCAAACCTATGTCAAGCTACAGAACCTCCTCCTAGATGCATGTAATGGCAAAGGAAATGGGGAGGATTTTCACTTCGCTTCTGATTTCTACCAAGACGACATTGATTCAAGTCAACTCAGAGTCCAGCTGGAAATGCTGGGTCACACATGTAAACCGCCGGAATGTACCAGTGTCAGTGTGTATTCGCTTCCTGATATAGTGAAGTATATGAGGTCTTTAGATTTTGGTACAAATTGCTTCTATCGAAATGTGCATTTTGCTTAAACTTGTACTTGTCATGCCAGCTACAAACGTGGTAAGCGAACGTTCTTTTAGCGCTCTGAAACGCATCAAGACGTACATGCGAGCCACCATGAAACAGAAACGACTGGCCCATCTACTTGTCCTCCATGTCCACAAAGACACGACAGATAGCTTGGATCGACGAAAATAGCAAGTGAATTTGCCGACACTGCTCACCGTCGTGCAGTCTTTGGATCATTTCTCCAAGCCAGTAAATAGTCGAATACAGGAATAGGCCTATAGTCTCGTCACTCTCGTGTCCTTGAATTCAGTGGAACTTATGTATAGATTACTAAATATTATCGCATAGACTATCAGTTTATCATTTTAGTTTTTTTGTTAAAAAGAAACTTACTTCATTCCATAATTAATCTGAAAAATTATCTAAACAATTTGTTGGACTTTTTGTTTTGTTGTTGCCATCGACACTTTGGATAGATTACTAAGATCAGCAAATTAGACTGAAGTTGATGTGACAACAAACAAGCTTCAACAGTTCAAGTTCATTTATTTATGATATATCAAGAGAATAAGCTTCCCCTCCCCATAATTTGAAAAATGACAGGGCAAAGTTCACGGATTAACACATCCGATAATAGCATGAAAAAAGGGATATGGAGCTCAAATTTACGAACCCACCCCCCCCCCCCCTTCCACCACCCGCCACAAAAAATGGTGGTTTAGATGTGAGTGTCGGCAAGGATATGGTCTCTACACCCCTCCATAAGTAAAAAAATAATATATATGTATATGTTTTCGGGGTTAAGAAAATTAAAGTCAGAAGTGAGAAGTTGTATTTCTTTATAATTTTGTCCAAACGTATTTTGGAATCAGAACTGGGGTCAGTTTACTCGTTAAATTGTGCTTTTTGAGAGAATAGAAATTACTGTTATCTGGTGATGTTCTGATATGATTATGATAAACATGCTCTGTATGGAAATAAACTTTGCGATTTGAAGAAACGTGGTTGGCATAATTTTGTGTAAAGTCGGAACGATCCATTTTAGGACAAAACAGATAGACCTATTCACATATTCGTCCAAAATAGAGGATGTTCAAAAATAGCTTGCAAAACCTGGGAAGTGTCATATCTGGCAATCTAGAGGTACCTTTTTTTCAAAAATAAATTTGCACGCTACGCGCCAACCGATAGTGGCGCTCCGCTTAGATAGTATCAACGCCGCCGCACCACTAATACAAACGGTGCTACGGGCCTGGTCCATCTAATATGAAAGAATTAGTTCAGGGGTCAAGCATGTCCATCTAATATGAAAGAATTACTTCAGGGGTCAAGCATGTCCATCTAGTATGGAAGGATTAGTTCAGGGGTCAAGCTTGTCCATCTAATATAAAAGGATTAGGTCAGGGGTCAAGCATGTCTATCTAATATGAAAGGATTACTTCAGGGGTAAAGCATGTCCATCTAATATGAAAGGATTAGTTCAGGGGTCAAGCACGTCCATCTAATATGAAATGATTAGTTCAGGGGTCAAGCATGTCCATCTAATATGAAAGGATTAGTTCAGGGGTCAAGCATGTCCATCTAATATGAAATGATTAGTTCTGGGGTCAAGCATGTCCATCTAGTATGAAAGGATTAGTTCAGGGGTCAAGCATGTCCATCTAATATGAAGGATTAGTTCAGGGGTCAAGCATGTCCATCTAGTATGAAAGGATTAGTTCAGGGGTCAAGCACGTCCATCTAATATGAAAGGATTAGTTCAGGGGTCAAGCATGTCCATCTAATATGAAAGGATTAGTTCAGGGGTCAAGCATGTCCATCTAATATGAAATGATTAGTTCTGGGGTCAAGCATGTCCATCTAGTATGAAAGGATTAGTTCAGGGGTCAAGCATGTCCATCTAATATAAAAGGATTAGTTCAGGTCAAGCATGTCCATCTAGTATGAAAGGATTAGTTCAGGGGTCAAGCATGTCCACCTAATATGAAAGGATTAGTTCAGTGGTCAAGCATGTCTATCTAGTATGAAAGGATTAGTTCAGGGGTCAAGTATGTCCATCTAGTATGAAAGGATTAGTTCAGGGGTCAAGCATGTCCATCTAGTATGAAAGGATTAGTTCAGTGGTCAAGCATGTCCATCTACTATAAAAGGATTACTTCAGGGGTCAAGCATGTCCATCTAGTATGAAAGGATTAGTTCAGGTCAAGCATGTCTATCTAATATGAAAGGATTAGTTCAGGGGTCAAGCACGTCCATCTAGTATGAAAGGATTAGTTCAGGGGTCAAGCATGTCCATCTAGTATGAAAGGATTAGTTCAGGGGTCAAGCATGTCCATCTAGTATGAAAGGATTAGTTCAGGGGTCAAGCATGTCTATCTAGTATGAAAGGATTAGTTCAGGGGTCAAGCATGTCTATCTAGTATGAAAGGATTAATTCAGGGGTCAAGTATGTTTATCTAGTATGAAAGGATTAGTTCAGGGGTCAAGTATGTCCATCTAGTATGAAAGGATTAGTTCAGGGGTCAAGCATGTCCATCTAGTATGAAAGGATTAGTTCAGGGGTCAAGCATGTCCACCTAATATGAAAGGATTAGTTCAGGGGTCAAGTATGTCCATCTAGTATGAAAGGATTAGTTCAGTGGTCAAGCATGTCCATCTAGTATGAAAGGATTAGTTCAGGGGTCAAGCATGTCTATCTAGTATGAAAGGATTAGTTCAGGGGTCAAGTATGTTTATCTAGTATGAAAGGATTAGTTCAGGGGTCAAGTATGTCCATCTAGTATGAAAGGATTAGTTCAGTGGTCAAGCATGTCCATATAGTTTAAAAGAGGACTTTCAAAGAAACAAATTGGTAAAGAAAGCATTAAAAAAACTCATTCATTTAAGGATATATTCAAGTTAAAGCTCTGTCTTATCTGTGTAAAAATGACGGTGCAATAAGTCTACTATGAAAAGTTAGCATCTTTATCTTTATTTATGTATTTTTAAGAAAGTTTAAATAATTTTTCACTATTTGGTTTGGTTTGTTGATGTTTAACGGCACCGCGACAGTCAGAGTCAAATGTGCCAAGAGGGTGTTTAAAACTAAGGTGCTTGAGTTAGAATAGAGAGGAAAGAAAGGTGGGATAGAGGGGGAAGGAGGGAGAGAAGGTGGAAAGGGAAAGAGGTTAAGGTATTAAGAGGAAGGTGAGGAAGGTAAGGCAGAGAAGGCAAGGAAAGGGAGGTTTAGATCAGGTGAAATAAATTACTGTTGCGGAGAAAAGTGATCAAGTTGGAGGTAGGATTGCTCATGAAAAGATCGGAAACTGAGATGGAGGGGGAGAGGTGTGATCTGGAGCTCAAGTGTTTTCACTATTCAAATTATTTTCCTAAGATTTTTCTTCAGGTGGTATATTAAAAATACCCTTTTTAGATTCAGTTTCACTACTTTTTTGACACATCCCAGGGTTTTAAGCCACAAAAATGGCAGGACAAAATTAGAGAGAATATATAAAGACAATGAGGAATCTGAGGCTATGACATCATTACTAGTCTGATTTCAGTCATTTCTACACAAACAATACCAAACTTGAAACTAAGATATCTCCTTAAAAGAATAAGATATTTGAATGCTTTCTTTAGTGTTTTGTTTCTGTTAAAGTCTCTTTCGTATAAGATAGACTTGCTTGACCACTGATCTAATCGTTTAAAATGACATGCTGTAATCTAGGCATTAAAATATTTACAAAATTTAACCCAAACACACAGTACTGTATCAAACCTCTTAATAGAATGCATTGTTCTCAAAGAGATATCAAGACATTAAAAGAGTTCAATCAAATGTGTGGCATCCTGGACAGTTCAGTCATTTGATCTAAACATGGAGTTATTAATAACTCCATGATCTGAAGAAAAGGTCTTGCAAGAGTTTTAAAACAAAATTAACATCAATGATGCGATAAAGATTAATGAGGATAATAGGAATGATGACTGATGATTATGTAATTGATGACTGATGATTATGTGATTGATGACTGATGATTATGTGATTGCTGACTGATGATTAGGTGATTGATAACTGATGGTTATGTGATTGATGACTGATGATTATGTGATTGCTGACTGATGATTAGGTGATTGATAACTGATGGTTATGTGATTGATGACTGATGATTATGTGATTGCTGACTGATGATTATGTGATTGCTGACTGATGATTATGTGATTGCTGACTAATGATTATGTGATTGATGACTGATGGTTATGTGATTGATGACTGATGGCTATGTGATTGATGACTGATGGTTATGTGATTGATGACTGATGATTATGTGATTGATGACTGATGATTATGTGATTGGTGACTGATGATTATGTGATTGATGACTGATGATCATGTGATTGATGATTATGTGATTGCTGACTGATGATTATGTGATTGCTGACTAATGATTATGTGATTGATGACTGATGGTTATGTGATTGATGACTGATGGCTATGTGATTGATGACTGATGGTTATGTGATTGATGACTGATGATTATGTGATTGATGACTGATGATTATGTGATTGATGACTGATGATTATGTGATTGATGACTGATGATCATGTGATTGATGACTGATGGTTATGTGATTGATGACTGATGATTATGTGATTGATGACTGATGGTTATGTGATTGATGACTGATAATTATGTGATTGATGACTGATGATTATGTGATTGATGACTGATGATTATGTGATTGATGACTAATGCTTATGTGATTGATGACTGATGATTTGTGATTAATGATAACACTGTGCACTACAATACTGATATTAATCATACTGCTGAGAGGTTGGAATAAAGACGTTAATCAAATTGAGGAATATGGCAAAGAAGATGAAAATGCTGATGCTGATAAACATGATGACAATGAAGAAGCATTGCAAATATGATGATGATAATGATCACAACTACTTAATGATGCTAATGTTTAAAATAATGTTAAAAACAGGAACATATCTTTATAACACACAGCATATTGTTGTTTGTAAAGTGCAGTACCAGAGAAAATCTTCTTGAAGATTTATGGATAGGTAGCAACAACTTGATCTTAATTGGAGAAAAAAATCGGCTATAAACCATGAGAATAATTTAATAAAAATTGGTTAAAAAGGGACCATTTTACATCATTTTGAATTTTAAGGCCTTATTATAACAATTTATGCAAATTTTATTGAAATTTTGTGACTTCAACATGGGAGAACCAATGGATTTCCTTGTTTTTTCAAGGCTGTACCAATGTTATATAATAGAGAGAGTTTAGGACAGCAATTTAAAGAATTACATTAAAGATATGAGCTTTCATACACCACAACTTCAACATACATTACAAATTCTCCAAACTACGCCCCTTTGCATTTCCAACATGCCGAAAATAGTTTTAGAGCTCATTCAATCCCCATATCCACTATAATTTACCTCAGAAATCCTAGACCCATCAAGATTCATCCCAAAGTTTTGATCTGTAATGATCCTTTGCATTATGAACACTTGAAGATTATCTTTTGACTGAATTCTTCCAAAGCCATATCATTGTTTTCAGTTTAATTTAGGCTAAGCATTTATTGTTTGAGTTTAATTCAGTTTTCCATTCATGTCAGAAACCAATTGTTCTTATTACATTGATAGTAGAGGCCACTTGTTTTTATTTTCAAAAAGTCCAGAAAATTGATTGTTGGATTTTTTTCATGACGTGAATTAATTGTTCATCACATTTCATTGGGAGGTTCAACTGTGTCTTGACAGACCTTACCCTAAGCATCCCCACCCCTCAATTTCTGCTCTTCCCCTGTACCAATACTTCTTAAATTCAAATCACTTGTTCCAATAGCAATGATAAAAGTACACATCAAATTTAATCCAAATCAAATCATTAGTTTTTGAGATATTCTAATGACCGACAAATTCACCTTAAAATGTCCCCACCCCTCCATTTTAGCCCTTCCCCTGATCCATTATGTTCTATATTTTAAACACTTCTTCTTTAAGCAGAAACAAAACGACAATCCACATTTGATCCAAATCCAGTCATCAGTTCTTAAGATATCTTGATGACAATAAAAAAAACAGACAAACAGACAAACTGAGACGAAAATATAACATCTGTCCAACTTCGTTGGCAGAAGTAATGAAAAGAAACCTGTATATAACTTTTGTGTCAATGATATGTTTAATGAATTAAGGTAACAACTAAACAAATATTCATCAACACTGCAACAAAGCGTTATCCCTACTTCACCTTGTAAGTAATTCTGAGTGATTTGTGGTTGTTCGGAATCCCGCAGAAAGGCACCCTTCTTGTAATATGCTTTCACGTTGGGCATGTCCCTCAGCATAGCACCAAGATAACTGTCCATCAAGCAGTCATTTACAGCCATACGAATCCATGCCTGACAAGAACAATAAAATAATTCTTATTTTTTATCTTTATTTATTAAAAAAACATTTAAAAATTGATAATAATTAAAATTCTTGATAAATATTTTTGATGTCAGTACCATCAATGCTTGACATGTATCTACATAACACGACTGTGTTATCCTGCTTTTTAATGATTTCTGAGCATTAAGCCTAAGTAAGGTAGCAAAAACCTGGTTTTGATTCGGGTACCCGAAGAAAGAAAATTTAAATCTAAAAAAAAATTATTGTTATTTTTTTTTTTACTCTACAATTTTGTCAGAACTAAGCTAACACTAAAATCATGGTAACTACACTAAGTCCTACCAAAAAAATATTAGTGACATTCTTGAGCCTATTTTGGGTCTGAAACTATCGTAATTTTAGTGTAAGCCCAATAAAATTATATTTCCAGGGTACCCGTATCAGCCATAATTAATATCTAGAATCGAATTACCTATTTGGGAAAGAGTCTCAAAAATTTGAATAGAGCAGCCTTTCAATTTCTGAAATAACTCGGCAATTTCCAAGAAATGGCTGATCAAAGCTTCTGGAATTATCAACACATGCTAAATTTGTGATAACCTCACAAACATTTAAAAATTGTTATTCTATAAATTTCTCTCCTAAATCTTAGTCATCGAAAATGATGAGAAGGTATTTTCTTTATGGAGTTTGATTGAAGGAATGGCAAAAACACCCACATGTTTGATTGGAGGAATAGCAAAGACACCCACATGTTTGATTGGAGGAATGGCAAAGACACCCACATGTTTGATTGGAGGAATGGCAAAGACACCCACATGTTTGATTGGAGGAATGGCAAAGACACCCACATGTTTGATTGGAGGAATGGCAAAGACACCCACATGTTTGATTGGAGGAATGGCAAAGACACCCACATGTTTGATTGGAGGAATGGCAAAAAAACCCACATGTTTGATTGGAGGAATGGCAAAGACACCCACATGTTTGATTGGAGGAATGGCAAAGACACCCACATGTTTGATTGGAGGAATGGCAAAGACACCCACATGTTTGATTGGAGGAATGGCAAAAAAACCCACATGTTTGATTGGAGGAATGGCAAAGACACCCACATGTTTGATTGGAGGAATGGCAAAGACACCCACATGTTTGATTGGAGGAATGGCAAAGTTTGATTGGAGGAATGGCAAAACCCACATGTTTGATTGGAGGAATGGCAAAGACACCCACATGTTTGATTGGAGGAATGGCAAAGACACCCACATGTTTGGTCAGACTTTGCTATACCCCTTCACAGAATTATGATAGACAATTAAGAAACACAGGATTTACATCAAAAAATACCTTTTTCCCTGGAAATATGTCACACATTTACATATTATCTAAGAATCTAATTTCTATTTGGTTAAATTCATGCTTTTTAATAGACGGTAAGCAATTTATGTTTACGCAACACACACATAGACCTTTAAATGAGAAAGAGAGATATTAGTCCGATATATTGATATCAGAAAATGATCTTAAACACCCATGGACAAGTAGGAATCGAATTAGTGAAAAATCACATTGGTGAAATATGTTGAAATATTAACCATTTCCACCTTCTTGAACTTTCAAATTATTTTGCAAATTCAAATGCATAATCATGATATATCACTGTGGTGTTACATCCGCAGTACTTACTCTGCATTGTCCTATCTCAGAGGTGATAAAAGGGAGCTGTTTGATCTGATCCGCAATGTCGCGATGGGTAAACTTGGATACGAATGGCCAAAATGTCTGGAAAAGAAAAAACATAATTACAAAACAGAAAAGTAATAACACAAATGTAAGTTTATTTTAGGAAAATCATGATCAGCAAACAAACTACATTGATCAATTCTACTTTCAGCAAAAAATAACTAAAGTAACTGGAAAATTGTTCAAAATAATCTACATACAGATGTCCACCATCACTGCATGGTTAATACCTCTTCAATTTCAGAATGACATCCCCTACTTAAGGGACATCCTCCTACTTCATGGACATCCTCCTACTTTAAGGACATTCCCACCTTTAGGGACATTCCCACCTTTAGGGAGACCCCCTACTTTAGGGACATCCTCTACGTTAGGGACATCCCCTACTTTAGGGACATTCCCACCTTTAGGGACATACCCTACTTTAGGGACATCCCCACCTTTACGGACATCCCCCTACTTTAGGGACATCCTCTACGTTAGGGACATCCCCTACTTTAGGGACATTCCCACCTTTAGGGACATCCCCTACTTTAGGGACATTCCCACCTTTAGGGACATACCCTACTTTAGGGACATCCCCACCTTTACCATCCCCTACTTTAGGGACATCCTCTCGTTAGGGACATCCCCTACTTTAGGGACATTCCCACCTTTAGGGACATCCCCTACTTTAGGGACATTCCCACCTTTAGGGACATACCCTACTTTAGGGACATCCCCACCTTTACGGACATCCCCCTACTTTAGGGACATCCCCCTACCCAGACTCGATGCTGTTGTATGGCCCTTATATTATTACATATGCTTCTTATAGTCATTGGCAGTCTAGATCAAGCGAGGGGTTTGTTATTGTACTTTTCCTACAATAATTTCAAAGAGTGTCAAACATATGTTGTAACTACTAAGAGCAGTTCAAATCACAAGTGATGAACAATAATGGAAAGAACAATAACTTATACATAGAAGAGTTCATATGCCTTGTACAGTGCTACTCATGTAGTCCCCAGATTATGGCTGGTTCAAGTTTTGAATCTTCTGATTTATGAAGAAAAAAAATATATGAAACCAGAAGCAAAAGGTTTTATGGTTCCGATGCTTTTTCTTCCATCAGCTGATTAATTTGCAAAATTTGTATTTACTGTTAGGTCATTGCATATAATGAAATATTTGTTCCAGGATATTTATTCATAAGCCACACCCACCATGCAGATCAATACAAATGTTGACAACATTAGCATTTGCACAATAATTAACAACATTATCATAGCAAGGATGATGCAAAAACAATTTCTCATTTATCCTATTTCAAAAATTTGTCAGTAAGCCCCGCCTACAAGAATGTATCTAGCCAATTGTTGCTAATATTCATAACATCACTACCACAAAATTAGAACATATACACAGACCATGACTCATCTGTGTATGACATATGGTATACTGTATATCCCATCTACCATTCATGAGTTACAGTATGATGTTTACATCATTTAGCAGTTTCACATTAAGCTATGCCTACCATGCATATTAATGACATCTGTTGATAACATAAGCGTGTACACAATAACCAACAAATTTATCATGCCCAATATGACACAAAATGGACATACACTTGCTCATTTATCACTTTTTCAAAATTTTCACTTAAGCCCCGCCCACTTATCAATATGCATGAAATCACCACCAAAAACATAAGGGCACATCTGCAGACCCTGAGCTACATGTATCTGTGTACCACACATGACATAAATCCACTTCACAGTTTTAGTGATATCGTGTTTACAGGCTTTTTGTTTACAAAATCATATGAAGTCCCACCCACTTCACATATTAATGAAAGTCAACGTTTTTATACAATGAACACATACACACTAGCTAACATCATTATTATAACAAATATGAAACAAAACAGACATGTGATTGTCAAACTTAAAAGCATTTGAAGATTTTTATATTAAGCTCCACCTACTCATTAATTTGCATTACATCACCATCTAAAACAATAGAGCACATATACAAATAATGGACTATCTGTGTACCACATCTGACATGAATCCAGTTTACAGTTATTGAGAAACTCTCTTTACAAGCTCTCTTCAGCAAAATCATATTAAGCCCTGATGTGCATATTAATGAAATTCAATATATTTACATCATGAACACGTACACATCAGCTAACATCATAATTATACCAAATATGAAACAAAACAGTTATGCGGTTGTTAAAATATGAACATTTTAAGATTTGTACATTAAGTCCCGCCCACTCATTAATATGCAGGACATCACCATCAAAAACAATAGAGCACATATACATACCATGGGCTATCTGTGTACCATATCTGACATGAATCCAGTGTATTGTTCTTGAGATATCGCGATTGCAAGCTAAGCATCACACACACATACATACACACACGCACAACATCTTGACCGGATAAGTTCCTAATGCTCATCGCATCGGAACTAAAAAGATGAACCTATAAGAATGTATCTAGCCAATTGTTGCTTCCAAGGTGGTTTAGATACATTAACAAATGTATGTGATAAAAAGTATGATTCAGACATAACCTCCATGACTGGTGTCTCTTTCTGGAATCAAAATCAAAGATAAGTGCAACTCACACGGCTTGTGTACGACTCCTTGAGTTCATGCAAAAACATCGCTTCCAGAAGGTTGCAGATCTGATTAGCTGTATCACCACTACCAAAGAGAAAACAACAATTCACTAATCATAGCAATATACCAGCATAACTGGGGAGTAAACCTGCGATTGACTGGCGTCCATAGAGTTATATGCTCTCATATGCTTGTGCCATGGAACTGGGGAGTAAACCTGCGATGAACTGGCATCCGTAGAGTCATATGCTCTCATATGCTTGTGCCATGGAACTGGGGAGTAAACCTGCGATGGACTGGCATCCGTAGAGTCATATGCTCTCATATGCTTGTGCCATGGAACTGGGGATACGCACCGTCCTTATTGCTTATTGGCTTGGATGGCGTAAACTTAACTACTGGACTATGGAAGCTAGCTACAGCTTAATCCATCCGAGCCATTATGCTTACCTTCAGTTTCCATAGCACAAACGGATGAGAGTACATGACTCCCCGGGGACGGGATGCCAGTCCATCGCAGATTAAAATCCTGGGCAGTGCAGAAATTCGCGAGAAGAAATATTTGGTTTATAAATTTTAATTATTTTTTGGTTGCAACAGATTTCCCATTTAATATCAACAGCAGTGTTGTAGGTCTCGGTCTTGAGGCCATCACAAGACCTGCTTTTTCATGTCTCTGTCTCGCGACCCCATCTAAGGCATCTTACAAATGTGTGAATTCCACACTAAAGTTAGTTAAAAGGAATATAGATTTTGGAACAAATGTTCAAATGTAGGATCCCATTGACTATGTGTCTTTATTCATGTTACAGTAGTTGTGGTCCAGGGATGATTTTCATGTTTTTGATGTAAGAAAAAGCTTTAAGGGAAAACATTTATAACGTTTGTTTTGTAAATGATACAAATTGTTGGGAATATAAAGTATATACAAATATATTCGCAGAACAATTTTTGCAGCTGTGAGCATTTGGTACCCCCTCAGAAAGCTAAACTGAGTGGCAGCTCCTCCCTGGGTTTCTCCGAGTGGCATCACGCAATTGCTATGTACAGGTTGGGGGAAAGGGGAGAAAATTTGGGAGGAAACATTTTTTATCATAACACCAATTTAGCTGTTTATTCGGTCATCCAGACATTTTGATCATGCATGTGGAACATCTTATCGGTGAAAACATGCAATGATTTGTACACAACAGAACACCACGCTTTAGCCCTGAATTATGTATGCACAATTACCCAGTCCCAGTGTATGCACAATTCCTGTGCTTTCAAACTTTGAAACTATCTTTTCTACGTCATAACAATGACAATGACGATGACAATGACGATGATGAGGAGCAGAAACAATCAAGGCCCTATTCCCCAAGAATGTTTGGACTTATTTTCAGATAATAAAAATTGAGAGCTGGACCTTAAATTATGAGAGGGGACATAAATACATAATAAGTTGAGAGCTGTACCTTAGATTACGAGAGGGGACATAAATATATAATAAGTTGAGAGCTGGACCTTAGATTACAAGAGGGGACATAATTACATAAGTTGAGAGCTGTACCTTAGATTACGAGAGGGGACATAATTACATAAGTTGAGAGCTGGACCTTAGATTACAAGAGGGGACATAATTACATAATAAGTTGAGAGCTGGACCTTAGATTACAAGAGGGGACATAATTACATAAGTTGAGAGCTGTACCTTAGATTACGAGAGGGGACATAATTATATAATAAGTTGAGAGCTGTACCTTAGATTACGAGAGGGGACATAATTACATAATAAGTTGAGAGCTGGACCTTAGATTACGAGAGGGGACATAATTACATAAGTTGAGAGCTGTACCTTAGATTACGAGAGGGGACATAATTACATAATAAGTTGAGAGCTGAACCTTAGATTACGGAGGGGACATAATTACATAATAAGTTGAGAGCTGGACCTTAGATTACGAGAGGGGACATAATTACATAAGTTTAGAGCTGTACCTTAGATTATGAGAGGGGACATAATTATATAATAAGTTGAGAGCTGTACCTTAGATTACGAGAGGGGACATAATTATATAATAAGTTGAGAGCTGGACCTTAGATTACGAGAGGGGACATAATTACATAAGTTGAGAGCTGTACCTTAGATTATGAGAGGGGACATAATTATATAATAAGTTGAGAGCTGTACCTTAGATTATGAGAGGGGACATAATTATATAATAAGTTGAGAGCTGTACCTTAGATTACGAGAGGGGACATAATTACATAATAAGTTGAGAGCTGGACCTTAGATTACGAAAGGGGACATAAATATATAATAAATTGAGAGCTGTACCTTAGATTACAAGAGGGGACATAATTATATAATAAGTTGAGAGCTGTACCTTAGATTACGAGAGGGGACATAATTACATAAGTTAAGAGCTGGACCTTAGATTACGAGAGGGGACATAAATATATAATAAGTTGAGAGCTGGACCTTAGATTACGAGAGGGGACATAATTATATAATAAGTTGAGAGCTGTACCTTAGATTACGAGAGGGGACATAATTATATAATAAGTTGAGAGCTGGACCTTAGATTACGAGAGGGGACATAATTATATAATAAGTTGAGAGCTGTACCTTAGATTACGAGAGGGGACATAATTACATAAGTTGAGAGCTGGACCTTAGATTACAAGAGGGGACATAATTACATAATAAGTTGAGAGCTGGACCTTAGATTACAAGAGGGGACATAATTACATAAGTTGAGAGCTGTACCTTAGATTACGAGAGGGGACATAATTACATAATAAGTTGAGAGCTGTACCTTAGATTACGAAAGGGGACATTATTACATAATAAGTTGAGAGCTGTACCTTAGATTACGAGAGGGGACATAATTACATAATAAGTTGAGAGCTGGACCTTAGATTACAAGAGGGGACATAATTACATAAGTTGAGAGCTGTACCTTAGATTACGAGAGGGGACATTATTACATAATAAGTTGAGAGCTGGACCTTAGATCACGAGGGGACATAAATATATAATAAGTCAAAATTACGAAAGGGGACATAATTACATAATAAGTCGAAAATCTACTTTGGACCTTGTCCTTTTGGTGATTTATAAACAATAAGGAGAATTGTATACATTATACCATATTGTACAGGAGGCCAGTGTAAGTTTCTTAATACAGGGTAGATATGACAATGCTTATGAGAATGAGTTACACTACGTGCAGCCAAGTTACTGGAGTCTATGAATCTGTTCTTGTGGTAAACCCAGAAGTAAGGAATTGCCCACATCCAACCTTGAAGTGATGAAAGAATGTACAATTTGTTCAGTTGCCCTATCGTTTAAACATTTATGTAATTTGTAGATATCTCTCAAATGAAATGCAGCAGAACTCGTGATTTTAGAATTGTGGTGTTTCATGGACATATTGGAATCAAAAATGACACCGAGGTTACATGCATGAGTGCAAGGGTGAACCTGGACATTACCAATCGATATGCATGGAATATCAACTTTAGCAAGTGATGACAAGTATCAAAAAGCAAATACTCAGTTTTCTTATCATTAAGCTTCAATTTTGTTTCCTTCTCATCCACAGACGGATGTCATTCATACAATTTTCTAGGCATTTGATGGCTTTAACAATCTCATCTTGAGAAGGCCTGAATTCAAGGTAAATCTGGGTATCGTCTGCATAAAAGTGATATGAAATATTGTGCTCAGTCAAAATACTTTGAATTGGACTTGTAGATAGGAAATCACTGGGGTCCAAGAACAGAACCCTGTGCAGCAGAATATTCCATGTATGCAGGATTGGATGATTCATCCCCAATACAAACATACTGACGCCTCCTATGTAAATATGAGTTGCACCACTTTAGAGCAACAGCATCTAGTACCTACAAAACTATTCAATTGTGAAAGCAGAACTTCATGGTCCACAGTGTCGAATGCAGCACTCAAATCTAAAAGGACCATAGCCACTATTCTACCCTTGTGCATAGCTGAAAGTACATCGCTGCTTACTTGAAGTAGAGCAGCCTCAATACCATGATTAGCCCTATAAGCAGATTGATCATAGATGTCATTGGCATTCATCTGATCTGTAACGCGACTAAAAATACGTTCAATAGTTCTTTCCAAGAATCTTGGGTTCCCCACTGGTCTGTAATTCTTAAAACTTTCTTTATCTAAGCCATCTTTTTTTAGAAGTGACTGAACAAGTGCAACCTTAAGGCTGTCAGGGAAAACACCTCGTTGAATGGATTTGTTATGATAATAGATATATATATGACACAATCACATAAATACATTTCTTAAGTGTGTAGATAATGGGTCAAAGTTCACATGACTTTTAAGGTAAATTCATAATAATCTCACTAACTTCTTGACTATTTGTAAGCCTAAATCAAGATAATGTTGAAATAAATTTTCCTTCATTCTGTAATTCAGAAGAATTTTTCACATAAATAATTTACGTATATTCTCAATTTTCTGAAGAAAAAAGTCAGAAAAGGTTTTTGCAAGAACATCATTTGAGACATGTAGGAAGCAGTGGTTTTTGATCTTCCCATTCACTTCTTTGTCCATAGATTCAGAAATTAGAAAGGACTTGATCAATAAGAGAATGTACTCAGTGGATGAATACATGCCTCTATGATACAAATGAGCGACACAAGAAAATTATCCCAAATTTACAAATAACAACACCCTTACTTGTTGTCCCAGTGCTCCTTTAAAATTTGTCACAACAATGCAGTTGCATGAATATAACAAACAATCTTTTTTTTATTTTTGAAGAGAAACACATGTATAAATTACAAGTACCAATACAAACCACAAGCTTGATCCAGAAAGCGGCAGGGTGTCACTGACCAAAAGGGGCTTTATAAGGCATTAAGGGTGCTTTGAGGGGTGCTTTGAGGGCAGCTTTGAGGGCAGCTTTGAGGGGTGCTTTGAGGGGTGCTTTGAGGGCAGCTTTGAGGGGTGCTTTGAGAGCAGCTTTGAGGGGTGCTTTGAGGGGTGCTTAGAGGGCAGCTTTGAGGGGTGCTTTGAGTGCAGCTTTGAGGGGTGCTTTAAGAGCAGCTTTGAGGGGTGCTTTGAGGGCAGCTTTGAGGGCAGCTTTGAGGGCAGCTTTGAGGGCAGGTTTGAGGGGTGCTTTGAGGGGTGCTTTGAGGGCAGCTTTGAGGGGTGCTTTGAGGGCAGCTTTGAGGGATGCTTTGAGGGTAGCTTTGAGGGCCGCTTTGAGGGGTGCTTTGAGGGCAGCTTTGAGGGCAGCTTTGAGGGGTGCTTTGAGGGCAGCTTTGAGGGGTGCTTTGAGGGTAGCTTTGAGGGCAGCTTTGAGGGGTGCTTTGAGTGCAGCTTTGAGGGGTGCTTTAAGAGCAGCTTTGAGGGGTGCTTTGAGGGCAGCTTTGAGGGGTGCTTTGAGGGCAGCTTTGAGGGGTGCTTTGAGGGCAGATTTGAGGGGTGCTTTGAGGGTAGATTTGAGGGGTGCTTTGAGGGGTGCTTTAAGGGGTGCTTTGAGGGGTGCTTTAAGAGCAGCTTTGAGGGGTGCTTTAAGGGCAGCTTTGGGGGGTGCTTTGAGGGATGCTTTGAGGGTAGCTTTGAGGGCCGCTTTGAGGGGTGGTTTGAGGGCAGCTTTGAGGGGTGCTTTGAGGGGTGCTTTGAGGGCAGCTTTGAGGGCGGCTTTGAGGGATGCTTTGAGGGTAGCTTTGAGGGTGCTTTGAGGGTGCTTTGAGGGGTGCTTTGAGGGGTGCTTTGAGGGCAGCTTTGAGGTGTGCTTTGAGATGTGCCTTGAGGGTAGCTTTGAGGGGTGCTTTGAGGGGAGCTTTGAGGGGTGCTTTGAGGGGTGCTTTGAGGGGTGCTTTGAGGGGAGCTTTGAGGGGTGCTTTGAGGGGTGCTTTGAGGGGAGCTTTGAGATGAGCTTTGAGGGGTGTTTTGAGGGCAGCTTTGAAGGCAGCTTTGAGGGCAGCTTTCAGGAGTGCTTTGAGGGCAGCTTTAAGGGCAGCTTTAAGGGCAGCTTTGAGGGCAGCTTTGAGGGGTGCTTTAGGGCGGCTTTGAGGGCGGCTTTGAGGGCGGCTTTGAGGGCGACTTTGAGGGCGGCTTTGAGGGGTGCTTTGAGGGCAGCTTTGAGGGCAGATTTGAGTGGTGCTTTGAGGGGTGCTTTGAGGGCAGCTTTGAGGGCAGCTTTGAGGGGTGCTTTGAGGGCAGCTTTAAGGGCAGCTTTGACGGGTGCTTTGAGGGGTGCTTTGAGGGCAGCTTTGAGGGGTGCTTTAAGGGCAACTTTGAGAGCAGCTTTGAGGGGTGCTTTAAGGGCAGCTTTGAGGGCAGCTTTGATGGCACCTGAAATTAAATAAGGTAACTCAATACAACATCTTTTTATATTAGAAAAATGTAATCAGCAGTAAAAGAAGGCAAAATAGTTCTTAAAATTATGTTTTTGTGAAAAAATATAGAGTGCTTAGTGGTGAGAGACAGGATGGAGGTGATGATTGAGGGGCAGGGAAAGCACCCCTCTGAACAAGTTAAACTAGGGGCCTGCAAGATACACTCTTTTTCACCAGCTGCAGATTTTATTGATAAAACTTCATTTTGTATGTACAGTATTAATATTTTCATTCATTGAGATAAATTTGAAGTCCTGTTCAACTTCCACTTTGAAAAAGAAAGCAATTATCGTGCCATGCATCATTACATTCAAAGTTTCACACATCCATTACAAAATTAAATAGGAAGCTTCCACAAAGACTCTTTTTTTTCTTTTACCAACGAGAAAAGACTTTCTTCATAGCAAAATGTTCACTTACAATATCACATAAATTATCTACCACTGTAAAAATAATGTAATTCCAGTGCATGGGTTTAATTAAAAGCTGTGAAGATTAGGAGGAGTGAAAAATGACAAGACATTTAATTACCTCGAAGATCAAACAAACCTTTGGTGTACTAGAATCTACAAGAAATCTACTAAATTATTTTCTTAAGTTAAAAAAAGAAACATCCGAGCCATTACGCGCATAGGTCCGATACTTCTGCCTAGTTTCCATGGGACAAGCAGATGAGAGCATATGACCCCACCCCCCTCCCTGGATAGGACACCGGTCCATCTCAGGTTAACTCCCCAGCAATGCTAGTACTCATTTTACAGCTGGGTGGACTGGGGCAAGTAGAGTAAAGTGTCCAAGGACTCAATGCAGCAATCGTAACAGCCCCATACCTTTCGCATACGGGCAAGACTCTTTAACCACTGCACCTCTCATTTTCCATACATGATGCATACAAAGGGCTAGCTACAAGTTGCATTTTTGCTGACACCATAGAATGACAGAAAATATTAAAATTATATTAACATTTGGCTACAATTAATCAAGTATTTCTCACCTTCTTATAGCAGAGTCTGACCCAATGTGATCCTTCTGAAGCTATACAATGATAAGAAACACAAGAAAATCATCATGAATATACGGATTTCATCTCATGACTCTAACTCATCTGGAAGCCATTTTGCAGGGCAGTGGCATCGTTACATTTTACGCATCTTCACACGGCCCAGTCACATCACACGTACACAAACATACTACATGCTAACCTACCAGTACCAGTTCAGTGAATTTTACCACTTACAATTTTGGTTTGCTTCTAATTTTACTTTATATTCTCCTTAGGTTTTTTATATTCACAGGGTATACGAAGAGTAACTTTAACGTTAACACCATCTGATTGTTTGTTATACTCAGACAAAGCCTACATACCTCATACCTACATAATTGACACCCATATCATATGACCCGGCCAATTATAAAATGACAATTCACACCAAGTCCCACATGGCATCCCACCTCATGTCCCACATGGCATCCCACCCCATGTCCCACATGACATCCCATCCCATCCCTTGTCCCACATGGCAATCCACCATATGGCATCCCACCGCATGTCCCACATGACATCTCATCCCTTGTCCCACATGGCATTCCACCATATATCCCACATGGCATTCCACCATACAGCATGTCTCACATGGCATTCCACCATATGTCCCACATGGCATTCCACCATATGTCCCACATGGCATCCCGCCCTATGACCCACATGGCATTCCACCCTATGTCCCACATGGATCCCATCCTACATGTATGTCCCACATTAATCCAACCATATGTATCACATGAAATCCCTCCCTATGTCCCACATGGCATCCCATTTCCCACATGGCATCCCATCCCATCCCTTGTACCACATGGCATTCCACCATATCTCCTATATGGCATTCCACCGTATGTCCCACATGACATCCCATCCCTTGTCCCACATGGCATTCCACCATATATCCCACATGGCATTCCACTATCCAGCATGTATCACACTGCATGCCACCATATGTCCCACATGGCATTCCACCATATGTCCCACATGGCATCCCACCCTATGACCCACATGGCATCCCACCCTATGTTCCACATAGATCCCATCCTACATGTATTTCCCACATTAATCCAACCATATGTCCCACATGGCATCCCTCCCTAGGTCCCACATGGCATCCCTCCCTATGTCCCACATGGCATCCCATCCTATGTTCCACATGAATCCCATCCTACATCCTACAAGTATTTCCCACATTAATCCAACGATATGTTCCACATGGCATCCCTCCCTAGGTCCCACATGGCATCCCTCCCTATGTCCCACATGGCATCCCTCCCTATGTCCCCAAGGCATCCCACCTTATGTCCCACATTGGATCTGACCATATGTTCCACATGGTATCCCTCCCAATGTCATCCTACTTTATATCCCATATGGCATCACATTTCATGTCCCCAAGGCCTCCTACTCTTATGTCTCAGATAGCCTTCTACCCTATGTCACACATGGCATTCCAACCTATGTCACACTCTTGTGTTATTCATGGCATCCCAGCCCATGTCCCACATGGCATTTCACCCTGTTCCAAATGGCATCCCACCCCATATCCCACATGACATCCCATAGGCTCCATAAGAAGTCTCATTCTAGCTATCAGTCCCTGATTGAGCATACTATGTTTGAAAGTGTAAGTTCATATAATAACTTATATGCAAATGACTTGCTAAAATGGGATGGGTCCTAATGTCCCACATGACATACCATACCATCCCATGTCCCACATGACATCCCATCCCATGGCAGTCCATCCTATGTCCCACCAGCATTGTCCCATCAGTTCATATAATAACTTATATGCAAATGAGTTGTTGAATAAGAAAAAAAGGCGGAGTCAAATAATTATGCCTGATATAGCCCTTGGTGTATACCACATGGTATACATTATATCATATGTCCCGCATGGCCCCTATCTATGTCCCACTTGGCATCCCTCCCTATGTCCATATGCAGTCACATCCTGTCACACTCCCTGACTGAGCATACTTAATAAGTCTGGTTAGTTCATATACTGCAGGAAGTTTATGCAAATGACCACAATAAAAAAGGGGGAGTTTAATAATCATGCCTGATACAAGTGATGGTGCCCAAATATTTTAAAGAATTATACGGATTTTAAATCTCCTGTGCTACAAGAAAGACGCTTGAGGATCTCTGAAGAATATTGAAAAATGATATCATTTTACAATTATCTTCTAAGGAAATATCAAATGTTTTGCATACTTCTTAAGGAAACTAGTCTTCAATCTGTCTTAAGTGTCTCTGAATTTTTTTAACATTTTGTAAGGAAATTCTAACCTTCCATAAAGATATCTGAAGAAACTTTAAAGAAACTTTAATATTTTCAGAGGAATTCTCAATTTTTGTTAACATTTCTGATGAAATCTTAGGAAAAACTTTTAATGGCTGGACGGACAAAATTGCCATTTCATAGGTTTGCATTATGCTTCGCATGATCACCAAAAACAAACTGAACTGTACTTTTCTCTGAATATTCAATCGTAATTGCGTTTTCACATCATAATCACCGATTTAAAAAGAACGTATTAAAATGGATCAATACAATATATTACAAACATAGGCGACACAAGTTAAGAGATTCGTCCCACTTTATAACCTCAATAACGTAGTCGTCATTCAGCTGAAAATACTTGCACTGTCCATTGGTTCAGACAATTTGTTGAGATTTTCTTAAATAGTACAGTAATGTGATTTTTCTTCAAAAAAGAATGTGATAAACTTCACCCTTTTAATAGCTCCAGATAATTCCTTGTTTAAATTCTGCTTGATGAAATTCTGCCTTGCAATTTCTTTGTCATCACCTACAATAGAAAATTAAAAACGAAAGAAAAGATTTAAGATAGATCTGTGTACATGCACAACAGGAAAATATCATATGAGGAAGTATGGCCTTCCCAGATTAAACGTTTAGCACCTTTCACACTTTCTCATATCAGCAGATGTTCATAATCTAGTCCACCACATTTAGTCTCAGAAATAAAGAAAATAATAAGTGTTTATATTGTATAAGTTTCTTTTAGTTTACAGTATGTGTGTTCCTCATTTTATTGGTCTAAAGTCAAGAACCCAGATTAGCGGGAAGATGCTACCATTTACACTTAATTTACATAAAGCCACTTTTAAGAATTATAATTCTCCCTGTTTGCGTTAGAAATGTTAATGCTAGGTAGTTTAGGACTTCTTTACATTTTTGTAAAGAGAATTGACATTATGTTGTACGTTTTGTGTTAGTAATCACTAAATCTACCTCTCTACTTATGGAAATAGGCCACACCCACCTTGGCAACGCAGTACTTAAGTGGGGCAACCATAACTCATATCCGCAATCATGCATGACCAATGCATAGCATAGCATAGCAAGATTTAACGTCTCGAAAGCATCCAGTGCTGGACACTGTATCAAGATGGCCACGGCCATTGATAACCACTTGTGAACTCACTGGTTGCAGACCCACCGGGATTCGAAGCCGGGACGTGTGGGTAAGACGACGAAGCACTAAGCACTACACCACGGAGGTCTGTAATGCATTGACATTTAGATGCTCATGTGGCCTGTCGTAAGCTTTAATCCATTTATGGCACTTCTCCAGATTTTTAGAGTTTTTAGCTAAAGGGAAGAACAAAATTTAGTTTGCTAAGTGTTTTAGGTACAGTAACAGCAAGAAGATTTACAAAACCCACAGAGAGCCCGTAAGCCCAATTTTTGTGCTCCATTTTGCCATCACTCATTCTGTACATGCAGAAATTTGTTTTGTACAGTATACTGCATTGGCGGCATGAGCGCCCGCCACTAGCTAGCTAGCTGTACTGTACCAGTACTGCGAAGAATGTTTGCCCCACTTACAGTAGTTACACAGATTTTGTTGCTAGGCAAAGTCATATGAAGAATATACTTTTTTAATAACGCAGGCTTGTGTTTCCTTTCTCGCTGGCCTTGCTAATCAAAATTTTGCTGTTATTATCAAAATGACATCTATATCATGTTACATGAACAGTACTCCTGCACTGTTCAAAAATTACAGTTCCAGTAACATACATGTAAAACAGATATGCATTCAAGTAAAAATAAATTCTAAAAGAATACTTTATTTACTGGGAAATGGCAGCAGTACACAACTGAATGAAAATTTTTCCAGTAGGCCTAGGCAAAGGCCTACAAAAAAAAAAAAAAAAAAAATATATGTATGAAAAAAGTAACAAGAGATAACAACATTTACAGGCTTTAGAATTTTCACTTCCGGAAAAGTATGTGATGACATGTGATCAGTGACACTGTAATACACAGTACTGGTATACTGTAGAAACATGGTTTGATCTTAATGAGCACTCTGTAAAAATAGTTTGAAGAGAATTAAGGGATTCTGAGCATATAAGGTTTGGTTTGTTGATGTTTAACGGCTTCGCGACAGTCAGAGTCAAATGTGCCAAGAGGGTGTTAATAAATTATGGTGTAAGAGTTAGGATAGTGAGAAGATGGAAGGTTTGTAAGGGAGAAAAGGGGGAAAAACAAAAAGAAAGAAAAAAAGGAGGTAAGTAAGGTTAGGTGTGGAAAGGGAGGGAAAGGGAAAGTTAAATGTGGTGGAAGAGCTTGTTGTTGCGGAGGAAGTTGATGATGTTTGAGGAAGAATATATCAAGATGGTGAAGCTAGCGGTAAAGAAGATGTAAAACTCAAGGGTACAAGATAACTTGAAAATGTACTGTATGTTCTTGGTGGAAGTCTGAACGCAATATAACTTGAAGAGTTTCATAGGTCCACTGTTGGGGAGTTTTCAAGAGAATTATATTTCAGCCCATAACAATGCTTACCAAACAGGTTGCATCAAGGCATGCAAATTAACGTCTCTGACTTACGAAATAAGCCACACCCACCATAGCAACATGGTAACAAATAAACCTCAAATCCGCAATAGTGTACGGCCAATGCATTGACATTTAGATGTCCGCGAGGCCTGCCACAAGCTTTGATTCATTTATGGCACTTCTCTGGATCTTTAGAGTTTTTAGTAAATGGGATAAACAAAATTCAGTTTGCTACAGTAAGTGTTCTGGGTTAAACAGCAATCAGATTTACAAAGCAAACAATTTTTCTTCACCATTTTGCCGTCACTTAGTCTGTGTGTGCAGAAATTTGTTTTGTACAGTAAATTGCATTGACTACATGAGTGTGCGCCGCTAGCTAGCTGCACTGTACCAGTACTGCGTAGGATGTTTGCCCCACTTAGCTATGCAGATTTTGTTGCTAAGCAAATTCATACGGTGATTGCTTGAAAAAGCTGTCAATCATCAAGCCCATAGAGGTTAATTGTATTCTAAACTTCCATGACGAAAAGTTCAACATATTGCATGCCTACAAACAGATGATAGAGGCTAACTACAGTGCATATGTTTTGGCAGCTCTTCTGACATGTGCGTCTCCTCCACAAAGCTGCTTATTATGGCATCACTGACAAAGACACATCACTGGATCCAAGACACATCACTGGATCCAAGACTTCCTGGGAAATCGATCTCAAAGGGTGCACCTGAATGGTGCTTTATCACAGAACTCCCCAGTTCTTTCAGGCGTCCCTCAGGGAAGTGTTCTTGGGCCATTATTGTTCCTGCTATTCATCAATGACCTCCCAACTGTATCTCTTCTCTAACCAGCATATAAGGCTCTTTGCAGATGACTGCATAGTCACTCCCTACTTTATCTCTTCTCCAACCAGAATAAGGCTCTTTGCAGATGACTGCATAGTCACTCCTTACTGTATCTCTTCTCTAACCAGAATAAGGCTCTTTGCAGATGACTGTAGAGTCACTCCCAACTGTATCTCTTCTCTAACCAGCATAAGGCTCTTTGCAGATGACTGCAGAGTCACTCCCAACTGTATCTCTTCTCTAACCAGCATAAGGCTCTTTGCAGATGACTGCAGAGTCACTCCCAACTGTATCTCTTCTCTAACCAGCATAAGGCTCTTTGCAGATGACTGCATAGTCACTCCTTACTGTATCTCTTCTCCAACCAGAATAAGGCTCTTTGCAGATGACTGCAGAGTCACTCCCAACTGTATCTCTTCTCTAACCAGCATAAGGCTCTTTGCAGATGACTGCATAGTCACTCCCAACTGTATCTCTTCTCTAACCAGCATAAGGCTCTTTGCAGATGACTGCATAGTCACTCCTTACTGTATCTCTTCTCCAACCAGCATAAGGCTCTTTGCAGATGACTGCATAGTCACTCCTTACTGTATCTCTTCTCTAACCAGAATAAGACTCTTTGCAGATGACTGCAGAGTCACTCCCAACTGTATCTCTTCTCTAACCAGCATAAGGCTCTTTGCAGATGATTGCATAGTCACTCCCAACTGTATCTCTTCTCTAACCAGCATAAGGCTCTTTGCAGATGACTGCATAGTCACTCCCTACTGTATCTCTTCTCCAACCAGCATAAGGCTCTTTGCAGATGACTGCATAGTCACTCCTTACTGTAGCTCTTCTCCAATCAGCATAAGGCTTTTTGCAGATGACTGCATAGTCTATCACCAAAGTAACAACAAAGCAGATGCTACCACTAGAGCTGTGAACGTTTAGGGATTTGAGTAAACGTGTACACGCCAAAAAAAGCGAGCGTGTATCATGTACACGAGTTTAGTACCGTAATTTTCGGAAATACATCAAAATTGCTTCAAATCTACGAGGCGAAGTAAAAAAATCGCGCAACCAGTATGACAAAAGTACTGACTGCATTGCCCAAATGGACGCTGAGTTTTGCTTTCCAAATCGTAAAAAGTTTACTTCTACAGTATAAATCATCATTTTTATGAAAAATATGCATGGAAATTCAGTTTGGAAAAAACAAATATTTTCATTTAAACTCAACATCGCGTAATTTTTTGTCCAATTCGCTACGGCTTTCAAAGTTCTGTGAAAATCTTGCATACCTCGATATAATATACCTCGTCGTAAAACATTTCAAAACACGCCACCACCACCAGAAAGTTCTGAAATATCAGTCCTCTCGAAAAATGGCCGCCATCTTTGCGAAGCATGCAGAATTTCAGCTCTGTTAAAACTTTTTTCTGCTTGTTTATTATGCAATATTTTTTCTTTCTTGCAAAATTTATTTGACTCATCTGGTAATATTTACTTGTAAATGTACTGATTGTCACGATTCAAGTGTTTTTTGGTCGATAAAACGGGCCTTGATGGGGTTTAAAGCCTTATGTCCTAACGTTAGGCCTATTGTTAGTTTCACTGTTTACTACTGCACATTCGCGGTGTATTTTACAAGTTAGATTACTCAGATTTTGGCGAAATCAAAGTGCATAATATCCCCATTCATTAGTGATTACTGCGCATTGGTGATTTGCACATTTAAAAAGGATTATGCTATCAGGTTTAGTTTGTAAAAAGTCATTGATTGGAATTTTGTCAGCCAAATGTGTGTGATTTGAATCATAAATATTGATTTTTACGACAAGACACTTTGATGTATGAAAAACTATTACTCGCAATGAAGTATTTAGTAAACGTTTACAAGATGTGCGAGCGTGTAGCGTGTACACGCTAAACGGTCACAGCTCTAGCTACCACACTTCAAAATGACTTAAATAAACTGCAAGAATGGGGGATAGACTGGTTAATAGAATTCCACCCCAAGGAATGCCAGGTACTTCACATCTCCAACAAAAGGAAGATCATCAGAAAGGAGTATAGCATCCAAGAGCACATCCTTGATAAAGTAGCCACTGCTAAATACCTTGGTGTCAACATACACAACAAACTCAACTGGAACCACCACATACAAGAAGTCACCAACAAGGCCAAGTCCACAAGAGCTTTTCTCCAAAGAAACATTCACCAATGTCGCAGACACACAAAAGTGCTTTGTTACAAGGCCTTAGTCCGACCCCTGATTGAATATGCTTTTGTTCTACTAGTACGAATTTTCATACTCCAACTCATTTGCTCTGAATCTCTGATTTAGAGTATGAACGATTACATACATACAAAATGGGCTTAAACATGTGTTTTCCAAAAAAGTTGCCCAGAAAATGTGGGCAACTTGATTTTCGATGTAAAGATTTCCATATTTTAACCTGAAAATTAGCACACGGAAGCTTGAATTTGTTTAACGCATTGTGAATATCGTAATATCTCAATTGCTATCCTATAAAGATACACTTTTCGTTCAAAAATAAAAGTTTCAACATATTTTTTGCGAGCATCTTGACAAACATGTAATACGCATGTAAGCATTATTTTCAACCAATAAGAAGATAGAAAGAAATTATTGACATATTTTGAGTGCATATCTGCATCTTCTGTGCAGCCTTGAGTGCATAAACACACCATTGTACATTGTGTACAATTTGTAATGTAAAGACCTAAGAGTTATAAGAAACTTATACTGGGACCAGGAAGCAGCAATCAGACTTGAAGAAGATTACAATGCATTTAAGGTAATCCGAAGAGGAGTCAGGCAGGGGTGTGTTTTGTCACCAGATCTTTTCAACATTTAGAGTGAAACAATACTTCGTGACATCAACAGTCTTGAGGGGCTGAAAGTTGGAGGCTATAATATGAATAACCTATGCTATGCAGATGACACTGTACTTATAGCAGAGTCAGAAGAAAAACTGCAGTCTCTTCTGGATAAAGTAGTAGAGGAAAGTGAAAGAGAGGGCTGTATCTAAATGTAAAGAAAACGTAATGTATGGTGGTTTAAAAAAAAGCCGTAAACCCATTATGTAGTATACAAAGCCAAGGAGAAATAATTAAACAAGTACAACAGTTTAAGTACTTGGGCTACACACTAACATCAGATAGTCGGTGCATTATTGAGTTAGAAAATGCAATGCAATTGCCAAAGACATGTTTACAAAAATGAATCCAATTCTGAAGAATAGAAATATTGGAATGGACACAAAGTCCGTGTCTTGAAGGCATATGTATGGTCTACTCTTCTCTATGGACGTGAATGCTGGACAATTACCAGTGACATCAAAAAAAGATTAGAAGCTACAGAAATGTGGTTCATTAGGAGAATGTTGAAAATATCTTGGACAGAAAGGAAAACAAATGATGATTTTCTGATAGCTTCAGGCATGGACAGGTCCCTAATCAATGTCATCAGATGGAATTTTTCTGGCATGTTTATCGGGAGGGTGGGTTGGAACAGTTTGCAGTATGTGGAAAAATTGAGGGCAAAAGAAGCAGAGGAAGGCAGCGAGTTAAATATGTCCAAAGCTTAAACAAGTGGGCAACCAACAACAGCCTAAGTAACAATAAGTTTATGCATCTAGCTCTATACAGAAGTGACTGGAGGGTCATGATCGCCAATGTCTGTTCCAGTGTCGGCACCTATAGAGAGAGAGAGAGTAATGTACAGTATGTATTAATATTAACAAAAGAACAATGGCATTGAGGAGTCAAATTTGAAGAATTATAGTAGTGCACAACAAAGCAACTGTCGCATCTTGTAACGAATGTGCATGATGATTTGTTGTATCTGCGCCCCTTTTGGCCCCTCCCCTTTTTCAGGTTGTACATGTATGTGTGTTTGCAACATTAGTTGCATTGCTATTATCCTGTGCACAAAACACTGAATTTTTTTCAGAAAATTGACAATTTTTACCCTTTTATACAAAGAATTCGGGTAATCTACCAAAATTAAGTTACAATAAGTTGTTGAACTTTATGTTTGTGTGGTTACATTAGGCAAAAGTTCAGGGCATCGGTGTTAATTTTCATGCTCTTTTGTAACCACTAGGAGAGGTTATGTATTAGCAATTATGTCTACTCGTGTTCTATGGGATCCTGCATCTGAATGTAACATCAGAAAGCTGAAATGGATCAAAGAAGGTATGCTAGATTCATCGCACAACATGCAGTGTTATGCACTTGTCAGTTGTATGACTCACCCATACTACCCCCGCCAATGTCAGCCGAAGGTGAGTCATTAACCTATAAATCAGTGATTCACATGTGTGTCATTGCACCAATTGTTAGTCACCAGAGTGACTCTGGGGTGAGTCAATTTACTTCAGACCTATTGACTTTGTACAGGTGAATGATTTGGGGTGAATCATTTCTCAAGAAATGCCAGTCACCTAAATGACAGAGGGGTGCGTCACTGTGTTTTGGTCACCCAGCTTGGTGCAATGACTCACCTTGTCCAGGGGTGTGGGAGTGAGTCACACAATTGACAAGTGCATTACATGTACATCCATGCTGAAAGATGTGTGAAAGAAGAGCTCAGGCCAAAGCTGCGATGGTGTTACAAAAACCATCTAATTGACATACCACCACTTCTTCTCATCTCATCTGTCTTTAATTTATCGTTTATGTTTGTGACAAAGGCCAGATGGCCTAGAGCACTGTAATAAATTGTATTGTATTGTATCATATTGTCACATTGAGGTTTCACTCGCAAAAAACCCTTGTTCCATTAGTCCTGAACCGTCATCTATTAACACATCTTCTTTCCAGACACAATAAGAATTCTGAATTACTTAACGCAACAACTTGTGGACTGCTCATTCACTGACAGTTGCAAGTATGGCCTCCCAATAACATTCAAAGCAACATTGGTTTTCAAATAGGCCTTATTTGTGTAAATTATTCAAAAATAATAACATCAGACTTCCCCCTCCCAACCCATCGCCCCCATACATACCTGTCAACTCTGAAACCGTGAGACTCAGTTTAAGGTATCAACTCAAGGTCAAATCTTCAAATTTCACCTTAATTCTTAATTTTCCTCACTTGTTAACCATCTAATGTTCTACAGTTTGATTTCACATTGAGCTACTTAACACTCTGACCATGGAACAAATTGTAAATCTCCAGTCTGGTTGAGATACCAATCTCCTGATTTTTGTGTGTGTGTGTGAAAATCTCCAGGTTCAAAAATTTCAAGGTTGACAGGTCTGCCAATATGAAACCTGTTTCAGGGGCCCTGCTATTGCTAAGTGCTAGAAGGGATTACCACCAGGCCTAGTATGAGTACACAACAGACCCCTATCTTGATTTAAAAAGGGGCAGGGTGCTAGACTTGTTAAGGGGCACATTAATACGCACACGAAATTGTGCGTCTTTTCGACATGGAGTCTAGGGGTTTAATCCCATGGTAAAGAAGCTCTGGGATTTTAACTAGTATAATCATACCTCAGAATGAAACTATTCTGATTGATAAGGACCATTCATGAGCCAAACAGGACAATTGCTTACTATGCTATCATTCTGTATCCATGTAAGGTATTTCATTTATGAGGCTAATTAATATTATTAAGTTTAATAAAATATATATATAGGCCTATATATTATATTTTCCTCATGAGGGGCAGGGAGGACCCACAGGGGCAGGGTGGGCCCACGGAGGGGCAGGTCGGGCCGCCCCTGTAAAACAGAAAAGCTAGGGGTCTGCACGAATAGTAGGCCTGGAAAGTTTACTTCATATTTCTGTTGTGTGGTACTGGCAGTGGTCGACGTATGCCTAGGCCTAGTTCGTTCTGAGTTGTCAAGACTTGCCTGTGTGGTGAAATTTTAAACCTCAAAATTACAACAAAACTGATCCCTCTTTTCTTACCACGTCGTCCAAAGAGACCTGCCATGATGGTTTGTTCTAGTCATAGATATTTCCTACTCAGAAATTATTGCAGCTCTTGTTAATTTGTCAAATTAAGTCACTCTCCTCAGGACAGCTTAAGACAGCTAATCAGCAGATTCGCTCAACGCACCTCCACATACACATTTTACTAAAGTTTAGAAGTACAACCACTTAATAATGTGATTTATTATTCTAAAGAAATATAGACTTTCAATATGAAATGAAATTTGTATAATTTACAAAATGTATGTAATTCAACCAAATTTTAACGCTTTAGATTGAAATGAAGGAAGACCAATTATTGCTTATTGTTTGTTTGTTCTTCCTCCAAATAAGAATTAAATAAATTGTCGCGTTAAGTACAAAATCGTCGAGCGTGCAAGTTTACAACACAAGATCATGTCAGCTTCAGAAAAATCCTGATTCTCATTGTAAATAGCAGAACAGAGAAATCTGATGGTGATTAGAATATAAATATGGCAGCAGGACCACCACAAGAGCGTAATCAAGGTAAATATGTAAAGTTTTAACCGATTTTTTTGGGTAAACTTAGGCCCGTCGGTGTACGCTGGTTTCTTCGTTTGTCGGGAGTTTTCGAACAGGCCCAGCAGAAATTTGATTTTGACCCTTCTTGGGTTCAATTTTCAATCAATTCACGAAGTTAGCTTTTTAAGTAATACAGCATTTTAAGAAGATTAATATAGTTTAAAGTATGTCAAGTTTTAACCAAAATTTTTGGCTTAATTGAGGCCCGTTTGTTTGTCGGGAGTTTTAGAACCTAGAAAAAAGAAAGTTGGCTTTGACCCTTGTTATGTTCAATGCAGGAATCTAGCTAGACAAGTTTTAGTGCTGGGCTCCAGTGACAATCCAGGGTGACCTCCTAGACCCCCCTCATGAAGAACTGTTCGAATGTAGTCCTTCTAATTGACAGATTTTCTTTTCGGAATGCTAGAAGGATTTACAAAATATTTTTTATGTACAATGAGACTAGAAAATATATTGGATATTCAACTGTCAAAGTTCCCCCCCCTTCTTTCTCCCCACCCCCCAAAAAAACTACAAACATATGCCGGAAACTCTTCTCTCAATTCCCATTGTTATGCATCTTGCCCAAACTTTTTACCACTTTTATTTTCCCAGTATTGTCCCAGTATTGTTAACTAGCGGCACATGTTCCTAAAACCAACTTTTGTCAATTATTACAATTATTTCAAATGTTAACTAGGATTATGTAAGTGATGGACTCGGCAAGCATGTTCACAAGGTTTAAAGCGTGAACCTGACACATGTTCCTATAAACTATGCAACAACTTTTGTCAATATCAAATCCCCCATGAATCAAAAGAATATCGATCAGTCCGTTATAATATTAAGTGCATATGGGGTTTATAACAAATGTGATGGTTACTTACATTTGGACCGGTCTCGCCTTGGGGGTGGATTATGTAAGTGATGGACTCGGCAAGCTGCCAGCAGTGATTCACAAGGTTTAAAGCGTGAACCTGAACTGTGTTGCCATCTCTGATCACCTTGGGCACCCCCTGCCTCCTGTGACTCTACGCGTTGGTAGTAAGATTATCCATCCGTCTGTGAGTGTACACAATCTTGGCATTATATTTGACACTTCCATGACTATAAATACTCAAATAACATCACTGTGCAAAAGTCGCAACTATCAGTTGCGCAATATCTCCCGAATTAGAAGATTCCTTAATATAGACACATGTCACCTTGTCGTCTAATCATTGATTCTCTCAAGGCTTGACTATGGAAATGCCCTATTGTTTGGATCCAACTCAACCGAAATTCAGAGACTACAACGGATACAGAACTGGGCGGCTAAGCTTGTCTGCCGTGCTACAAAGCGAGATCATGCCACATCTTACCTTAAGGAACTACACTGGCTCCCAGTTAGGGAGAGAATAACTTTAAAGATCTTGGTCTTATGTGTATAAATGCCTCCATGGTACATCACCTGGTTACCTATTATCCTGCTTTTCTTCTCACCAGCCCTCAAGCTCAAACCTTCGCTCATCACTTGGCATAATTTGCCTCATGGAATCGAATTCTTTTAAGCTGCTCAAGTCTGCATCAAATCCCACCTTTTCTTATTTTACTCCGAAAAACTGGAATGCACTCACTGTTTCCATCAGAGAATCTGACTCTTTAGGAAAATTCAAAAAAGTGTTTGAAGTATTATTTGTATCCAATCTATTGTTGTTTTTCTCTACCACTGTATTTTCATATTATGTTATGCTTTATTTGTACTCTGTCGTTATTATGTTTCTCCATATGCGCTGCGTTCTTGATGTAGTGGCGCTTTATAAATGCTTTATATGTATGTATGTGCATGTACATATGTTTATGCAAAGAGCTTCATGTATGAGTGATTTTGTGATAATATGTACATTCAATTGCGTTAAATTCCTATATTAGTTGAGTTGTTTTTATTAGAATTTATTGTACGTAATGTATGTTAATGTTATGTGTGTAAATCAGCGGATGACATAAATAGAGCGAGATTAAATGGAGATCTCTTTAAACACTTAATTAATTAACCGAATTAAACTTTTGAGTGCCGGGTGGAATAGTGAATCTTAGAGCAGAGTGCTGGGCGGGAATTGTGAGCTATGGGCGGGCCCGCCCAGCGCCGCCCACCGTAGCTAGAACCCTGGTTCAATGTTAACCTTAATACGCAAAATCATGTTTTCAAGCAATACAACATTTTGAGAAGATGAAAATAATACACATTTTCCTACTTTTTACTTTTGTTAATTCTAATTATTTCCATATTCAACATAAACAAAAGTTTGTTCTTCATAATTTTTCGGTCATTCCAGCTTTGCTTTTACTTTAAAGAGGTCATTGTTGATAAAAATATTACTATCCCCATGTCAGAATGTGTAAATATATTAAAAATCCAGGCTTAGCTATAGAATACCCCACACTTGATTAAGTATCACTAAGCATCTATTTAGGCCCAATTTGTAGTGGTAGCTTAATCCTACTTGTTTAGAACCACTTCCTGTTCATCTTTGTAATCTCTGATCACTATTTGCAGGTCACGCTGCATTGACCTCATATATGAATATGCATTGTTCTTTAATTAAGCTCCAGCCTCCTTTTCATGGCGACTGGGCATCCAACCTCAGTAATATTATGAAATAGGTCTATTTTACATTGCAACTGGGCACCTGGCATTTAGTCTCAGTGACATTCTGAAAATAGATTTATTCTCCACTGTGACTGGGCATCTGGCATCCAGTCTCAGTGACATTCTGTAATAGGTTTATTCTTCACTGCGACTCAGCATTCAGTCTCAGTGGTATCCAGTCCAATAATGATCCTGGACTTAAAACATATATTCATATTTTTTTGCGTTTTAATCATGGGTATGCAATTAAATTTTGACTTCGACTGAGGATTCTCGTTTTTTTTTAAAAGGTACAGTTTGAAAAGTGCAGGACACTCTATAGTTACTCCAAAAACCACTTTGAAACCACAAAAGCCAATTCGGAAGTTAAAAACATTGATTCTTGAATCAGTGCCTGTCAATCAATCAATCAATCAATCACTGATTTACAGAGCGGCAAACACTAGAAAAAGAATTTACACTAAGGCACTGTACAACTAAAAACAAAGTATGCAAGGAAAGTGAGGTCATTGGCAGAAGTTGTTATCCACAAGCAAGTACTGCCTGTTCCTATATACATGTACTTTCCACAGTGTTGAAAGCTCTGTTATGCATAGCATTTCTGAGAGGTAAGTAGGGCTGTGACGATTATACATGTAAAGGTTAATTATTATCATATTCTTACTGACAATGAGGCATTGATGTCTTGTAGACTTGTTGAACCTATCTGGAAATTACATATAAGCTGAGGAGAAGGGCACTTCAGTCATGCGCAAAATAACGTTATAGTTAAGGAACTAAAGAAAGAAAGAAATATAAATACTCTTACTAATTTACAATTTGTCTCATTAAGTTGTGACTGATTGGCAAGAGGCAGTTTGGACAAATGAAAGTCCTCCATGAAGCTGAGCTGGTTCACCAATGTCACATATTGAAGGTGTTGGCTTTTTATGCAAACACTTTTTCAGTCTCTTTGGAAATTTGTAATTGCACGGTATGGTAAAAGCATACTGTAGTATAATTGGTAACTTGTTTCCAGCTGGAACTATTTGTTTCCAGCTGGAAATTGTTGATTTCCAGCATAACAATTTTCAGCTTAAACCATCTGTTTCCAGCTGGGAATTGTGCCAAATTTCAGAATGAAAATTTCCAGCTGGATAAATCCTAGCTGGAATTTTCTCCTGGGAGCCATGCTAGACTTGAAGGAGCTGCGATTTTGCAACTTTTTTTAATTGTATTGAGATGACTAATTAGTAAATGACAAAACAACAGTCAAATATTTATGAAAGGTGATTTTTATTTTCACTCCAACCCTAAGATTTTTTTATGATCAAATATAAGTACTTTGATTTTGCTAGTAAAAAAACGACTGGAAAACGATTGTTAAGGCACATGAGTCCTCAAAGGGTGTCTCAAATTTTCCCTGATTTTTCATCCAAGGAGGAAATTTTTGTCAATAAGTTTTTGTAGAAAATGGATTGTTACAGAATTTTTCTTGCAATTTTAAAGAGTTTCATGACCAAGGATGCGAGAGTTTATAAATAAAAATAAAATTTCAACAAATTTTGAGATTTTTCCTACTGTATGCAGCTAAACACCAATGACTCCTATTGTTGCCATTTCATGTGTGGCCTATAGAACATTTAGAGGTGCAGTGGTTAAGGAGTCATTCTTCTATTCCAAAGGTACCGGGTTCGATTCTCGTCGTGAGCTCTGCATTGTGTCCTTGAGCAAGACACTTTACTCTACTTGCTTTCAGTCCACTCAGCCGTAAATGAGTACTGGCACTGCTGGGGAGTTAACCCGTGATGGACAGCTTAATCCATGGGGAGTCATGTACTCTCATCCGCTTGCTCTATTGAAACTGGCGATAAGCATTGGCTCTATTGGCCTAATGGCTTGGATTGATTTAGCTTAGCTACAGAATACAGGTTCATTTGGAAGTATATTTTAGTATCTGGCTGCTGACAGCGACATCACGCTCCATTGACTCATTATCATACATTAATATATGCATTGTTCTTTACTTAATCTTAGGCCCTAGTACAATCCTGGCGACCATGCGACTTTGCCGCCCAGCCGGGGATATGCCATAGTTTGGACTTAAAATATTTAAAAGTTCCTCCAACTTGAGAATAGCCAGGTTTACTGCATGGGAACCATAAGATTACACAAGATTCTTGACTAATTTATAACATTACATCATTCACCTCAGAAGTTCAGGGGGTATTTTTCGAGAGTGAACCTAAATTCTGCAGTTACTCTTATTTTTTGTGGGATTGTGAAATAGTCAAATTTGTCCATATGGATGTGAAATAGTCAAATTTGTCCATATGGAGTGGGAGGGGACTGCTTGGATTAAATATTAAAGATTAATATTAAAATTTGGTTGTAGGAATATGTGTTTTTTCACCATTTTTCTTTCTGTATTTGTTCTGGTAGTACAATCTTCCCTTACCCAAAAATATCCCACTTTAATACAGGTACAAAAGTAAAGAAGGTAAATGACAACTTAATCTTTTTTTTGTCTATTTTGCTTTTTCTCATGTTTTGTTCTCTTTTTTTGTGTTCAGTTGCATTTTATTCCTTGTGTTGTATTTTTAAATATATAGTGTACTGTACATAATTATCCTGTGATAAGAAACCGATACGATTTTGTTTTGCTTGCAACATGGAGATACTGATATAATGTTCCTTTGTTTCTTTCTTGCAGATGCCACTGTGTATGTGGGAGGACTTGATGAAAAAGTGTCTGAATCAATTTTGTGGGAGCTGTTTCTTCAAGCTGGCCCTGTAGGTATGTATGCACTGAACAGTTTGATGGTCATTCGTTGTGTCAAACAAAGATATCAGAAATGTTTAGGTTTATGATTCATAAAACAATTTTACTTTCTTTGACCTGTTATTAGTCATTTGTGCCCAAAATTCAGTTTGAGTTTTTAAATTTGATGTCAAGATTTAAGGCTTTTTAAATTCTTTCTTTTGTTAGAGAGAGCCATAAAAAACACAAGATTACTTTAACAACCAATTAGGTTATTTTCCCTATTCCTACTTCTTGTAAGAGAGTTGTTAAAAGTATATTGAACATCTGATTCTTGATGTCATTTGCATAGATATGTTGCTTGTGCTGTATAAAACGCATCAGCTTCACTTCTGTAACATGCTTTGACGGTTTCACACAGGGTTGGAAAAACTACTCTGCTGCTCGCCACAAGCAAACAAAAAAATGTGGGGATAGAAATATAATATACTGTGGTACCCGTCACACTTAATTTAAGCCTCGCTATGTTGTATAAATGATTGGCGAGTGACTTTTTTGTATTTTTCAACCCTGGTTTCACAAACTTCTGGTAAATCTCCCTAGATTTTCAAACAATCGAAATACAGTCATTTTTTATTGCATTTGATTAAAAAAAATTGTAGAAAAATGCAAGTTGATAGGTATTTGTTTGTAAACTTTTGACATTGCATTTAAAAATTAGTACAGTACTACTACTGTACTTATTATTTTCAAACAATTTACAGCCATAGGGAATTGGAATATTAAAATTCCAGAAAGGTGCAACTACTAGCTTTATATCTGTAAGCTTATCCAGGTTGTTATTAATTTGAAGGATACAACTACTAGCTTTACATCTGTAAGCTTATCCAGGTTGTTATTAACTTAAAGAATACAACTACTAGCTTTACATCTGTAAGCTCATTCAGGTTGTTATTAACTTGAAAGGATACAACTACTAGCTTTCTTTACATCTGCAAGTTTATCCAGGTTGTTATTAACTTGACAGGATACAACTACTAGCTTTACATCTGTAAGCTTATCCAGGTTGTTATTAACTTGAAAGGATACAACTAGCTTTCTTTACATCTGCAAGCTTATCCAGGTTGTTATTAACTTAAAAGGATACAACTAGCTTTCTTTACATCTGCAAGCTTATCCAGGTTGTTATTAACTTGAAAGGATACAACTAGCTTTCTTTACATCTGCAAGCTTATCCAGGTTGTTATTAACTTGAAAGGATACAACTACTAGCTTTACATCTGTAAGCTTATCCAGGTTGTTATTAACTTGAAAGGATACAACTAGCTTTCTTTACACCTGTAAGCTTATCCAGGATGTTATTAACTTGACAGGATACAACTACTAGCTTTACATCTGCAAGCTTATCCAGGTTGTTATTAACTTGAAAGGATACAACTACTAGCTTTACATCTGTAAGCTTATCCAGGTTGTTATTAACTTGAAAGGATACAACTAGCTTTCTTTACATCTGCAAGCTTATCCAGGTTGTTATTAACTTGAAGGATACAACTACTAGCTTTACATCTGCAAGCTTATCCAGGTTGTTATTAACTTGAAAGGATACAACTACTAGCTTTACATCTGTAAGCTTATCCAGGTTGTTATTAACTTGAAAGGATACAACTAGCTTTCTTTACATCTGCAAGGTTATCCAGGTTGTTATTAACTTGAAAGGATACAACTAGCTTTCTTTACATCTGCAAGCTTATCCAGGTTGTTATTAACTTGAAGGATACAACTACTAGCTTTACATCTGCAAGCTTATCCAGGTTGTTATTAACTTGAAGGATACAACTAGCTTTCTTTACATCTGCAAGCTTATCCAGGTTGTTATTAACAGGTTGTTATTAACTTGAAAGGATACAACTACTAGCTTTACATCTGTAAGCTTATCCAGGTTGTTATTAACTTGAAGGATACAACTACTAGCTTTACATCTGCAAGCTTATCCAGGTTGTTATTAACTTGAAGGATACAACTAGCTTTCTTTACATCTGCAAGCTTATCCAGGTTGTTATTAACTTGAAAGGATACAACTACTAGCTTTACATCTGTAAGCTTATCCAGGTTGTTATTAACTTGAAGGATACAACTACTAGCTTTACATCTGTTACATCTGTAAGCTTATCCAGGTTGTTATTAACTTGAAAGGATACAACTACTAGCTTTACATCTGTAAGCTTATCCAGGTTGTTATTAACTTGAAGGATACAACTACTAGCTTTACATCTGTAAACTTATCCAGGTTGTTATTAACTTGAAAGGATACAACTACTAGCTTTACATCTGTAAGCTTATCCAGGTTGTTATTAACTTGAAAGGATACAACTACTAGCTTTACATCTGTAAGCTTATCCAGGTTGTTATTAACTTGAAAGGATACAACTACTAGCTTTACATCTGTAAGCTTATCCAGGTTGTTATTAACTTGAAAGGATACAACTACTAGCTTTACATCTGTAAGCTTATCCAGGTTGTTATTAACTTGAAGGATACAACTACTAGTTTTACATCTGTAAGCTTATCCAGGTTGTTATTAACTTGAAAGGATACAACTACTAGCTTTACATCTGTAAGCTTATCCAGGTTGTTATTAACTTGAAGGATACAACTACTAGCTTTACATCTGTAAGCTTATCCAGGTTGTTATGAACTTGAAAGGATACAACTACTAGCTTTACATCTGTAAGCTTATCCAGGTTGTTATTAACTTGAAAGGATACAACTACTAGCTTTACATCTGTAAGCTTATCCAGGTTGTTATTAACTTGGTTGTTAAGGATACAACTACTAGCTTTACATCTGTAAGCTTATCCAGGTTGTTATTAACTTGAAAGGATACAACTACTAGCTTTACATCTGTAAGCTTATCCAGGTTGTTATTAACTTGAAAGGATACAACTGCTAGCTTTACATCTGTAAGCTTATCCAGGTTGTTATTAACTTGAAAGGATACAACTACTAGCTTTACATCTGTAAGCTTATCCAGGTTGTTATTAACTTGAAGGATACAACTAGCTTTCTTTACATCTGCAAGCTTATCCAGGTTGTTATTAACTTGAAAGGATACAACTACTAGCTGTACATCTGTAAACTACTGCTTATCCAGGTTGTTATTAACTTGACAGGATACAACTAGCTTTCTTTACACCTGTAAGCTTATCCAGGATGTTAATAACTTGAAGGATACAATTACTAGCTTTACATCTGCAAGCTTATCCAGGTTGTTATTAACTTGAAAGGATACAACTAGCTTTCTTTACACCTGTAAGCTTATCCAGGTTGTTATTAACTTGAAAGGATACAACTACTAGCTTTACATCTGTAAGCTTATCCAGGATGTTATTAACTTGAAGGATACAACTACTAGCTTTACATCTGTAAGCTTATCCAGGTTGTTATTAACTTGAAAGGATACAACTACTAGCTTTACATCTGTAAGCTTATCCAGGTTGTTATTAACTTGAAAGGATACAACTGCTAGCTTTACATCTGTAAGCTTATCCAGGTTGTTATTAACTTGAAAGGATACAACTACTAGCTTTACATCTGTAAGCTTATCCAGGTTGTTATTAACTTGAAGGATACAACTAGCTTTCTTTACATCTGCAAGCTTATCCAGGTTGTTATTAACTTGAAAGGATACAACTACTAGCTGTACATCTGTAAGCTTATCCAGGTTGTTATTAACTTGAAAGGATACAACTAGCTTTCTTTACACCTGTAAGCTTATCCAGGATGTTAATAACTTGAAGGATACAATTACTAGCTTTACATCTGCAAGCTTATCCAGGTTGTTATTAACTTGAAAGGATACAACTAGCTTTCTTTACACCTGTAAGCTTATCCAGGTTGTTATTAACTTGAAGGATACAACTACTAGCATTACATCTGTAAGCTTATCCAGGTTGTTATTAACTTAAAAGGATGCAACTACTAGCTTTACATCTGTAAGCTTATCCAGGTTGTTATTAACTTGAAGGATACAACTACTAGCTTTACATCTGTAAGCTTATCCAGGTTGTTATTAACTTGAAAGGATACAATTAGCTTTCTTTACATCTGCAAGCTTATCCAGGTTGTTATAAACCTGAAGGATACAACTACTAGCTTTACATCTGCAAGCTTATCCAGGTTGTTATTAACTTGAAAGGATACAACTAGCTTTCTTTACATCTGCAAGCTTATTAGAGCTGTGAACGTTTAGGGATTTAGTAAACGTGTACACGCCAAAAAAAGCGAGCGTGTATCCTGTACACAAGTTTAGTACGGTAATTTTCGGAAATACACCAAAATTGCTCCAAAACTACTAGGCGAAGTAAAAAAATCGTGCAACCAGTATGGCAAAAGTACTGACTGCATTGCCCAAATAGACGCTGAGTTTTGCTTTCCAAATTGTAATAAGTTTACTTCTACAGTATAAGTCATCATTTTTATGGAAAATATGCATGGAAATTCAGTTTAGAAAGAACAGATAACTTCCTTTTAATGTCATTTAAACTCAACATCGTGTAACTTTTTTATCCTATTTGCTACGGCGTTCAAAGTTCTGTGAAAATCTTGCACACTGAGGCCTATGATATACCTTGCCGTAAAACATTTCAAAACTATGCCACCACCACCTGGAAGTTCTGAAATATCAGTCCTTTCGAAAAATGGCCGCCATCTTTGCGAAGCATGCAGAATTTCAGCTCTGTTAAAACCTTTTTCTGTTTATTTATTATGCAATATTTTTTCTTTCTTGCAAAATTTATTTGACTCATCAGGTAATATTTAAATGTAAATGCACTGATTATCACGATTCAAGTGTTTTTTGGTCGATGAAACGGGCCTTGATTGCGTGGGATTTAAAGCCTTATGGCTCAACGTTAGGCCTATTGTTAGTTTCACTGTCTACTGCTGCACATTTGCGGTGCATTTTACAAGTTAGATTACTCAGATTTCGGCGAAATCAAAGTGCATAATATCCCCATTCATTGGTGATTACTGCGCATTTGTGATTCGCACATTTAAAAAGGATTATGCTAATCAGGTTTACAGTTTGTAAAAAAATCATTGATTGGAATTTTGTCAGCCGAATATGTGTGTGATTTAAATCATGAATATTGATTTTCAACGGCAAGACACTAGGCCTATAATGTATGAAAAATGATTACTTGCAATGAAGTATTTAGTAAACGTTTACAAGATTTGCGAGCGTGTAGCGTGTACACACTAAATGGTCACAGCTCTAAAGCTTATCCAGGTTGTTATTAACTTGAAGGATACAACTAGCTTTCTTTACATCTGTAAGCTTATCCAGGTTGTTATTAACTTGAAAGGATACAAGTGCTAGCTTTACATCTGTAAGCTTATCCAGGTTGTTATTAACTTGAATGGATACAACTAGCTTTCTTTACATCTGCAAGCTTCTGCAGGTTGTTATTAACTTGAAAGGATACAACTACTAGCTTTACATCTGCAAGCTTATCCAGGTTGTTATTAACTTGAAGGATACAACTAGCTTTCTTTACATCTGCAAGCTTCTGCAGGTTGTTATTAACTTGAAAGGTAACAACTACTAGCTTTACATCTGTAAGCTTATCCAGGTTGTTATTAACTTGAAAGGATACAACTACTAGCTTTTTACTGTAAGCTTATCCAGGTTGTTTTAAACTTAAAGAATACAATTACTAGTTTTACATCTGTAAGCTTATCCAGGTTGTTATAAACTTAAAGGATAAAACTACTAGCTTTCTTTACATCTGTAAGCTTATCCAGGTTGTTATCAACTTGAAAGGATGCAACTATTAACTTTCTTTACATCTGTAAGCTTATCCAGGTTGTTATAAACTTAATGTTGATGTATTCTTTTTGCAACCATTCCAACAGTAAATACACACATGCCAAAGGACCGAGTGACCCAGCAGCATCAGGGGTATGGCTTCATTGAGTTCATGGGTGAGGAGGATGCAGACTATGCCATCAAGGTTATGAATATGATCAAGATCTATGGGAAACCCATCCGTGTGAACAAGGTAAGGTACCCACTCAGTGTTTCATCTAGAAATTGGAGAAGGTACCCACTCAGTGTTTCATCTAGAAATTGGAGAAATGGGTGTGCATTGAGAATTTCTCGGTGTGCACCATTTTGTTGATGCCCCAAGGGTGGGGTTCCAGAGGGCAACACTCCTTGGATGACCAGGGGTGAGGTCGCGAAAACTCTGGGAGTTTGATCAATTTAAGGGGTCAGGGTTTGTTTCTGAGAACATGTTAATATGTACGACACCATATATGAAATTCTAAGTATAAATCTCTTGATTAATAAACGTAATGCTCTGCGAGTTGACATTTCAAGTAAGTGTTGGAAGAGTAAAGAACTATTGAACTTGGTTATGTAGGGTTTACTAACATTTGTTATTTTTACTGGTATTTATTCTTGATGTATTTTGCCTAAATAAGATTTTAGCATGTAAACAAAACTATTGAACTTCTTTGCGTGTCATTCAGATAAAATTTAAAATTTTGCAGGTATTAATTTATTGTCTGTTACTTTTGTTGTGTTGTTTTGTAGAGTTTAATTTTAAAAGATTTCACTCGTATAGGCCTATTAACTCTTTACTTTTTTTATTACACAGTATTTACACCCTACCAAAATAACAATCATCATATTTTTATTCGCATACCTGATTGGTAAATGTTTTCCCCACAGAAAAAAGAAATTGCGAGCAGGTGAGCGAAGGTCGTTACAACAAGTTAAAGGAATATTCCCATGAAATTTCATTTTTATGTATCTGATAGAGAATATTTTAAGAAACAGATTGGTAAAAAAAACCATCTTGATATCCATTCCTAGAAAAAATTAGTCAACTTTAAAGATTTTTCTTGCCCGCTTAAAAATGACTTTTGCACCGATTCTAAGTCATCATTGTGATGTCCTCACAGCACTTTCTGTACTGATCTTTATGCATTTCTGTGAAAGTTAATCGCCAATTTGACATAATTCAAATATAAGTTACAAAAGAGATTGAAAAACATTTTTGTAAATTCTATTCTACACTATTCTTAATAATTTTTGAAGAACAAAATGTTCTTATTCATTTAGAAAATACGAAATTAGTTTTTAAAGAAATACATAAAGAATAGTACAGGACATGCTGTAATGACAACGACAACTCAGACCAACAAACTCTTTTACGCAGACAAGAAAAATCTTTTAAATTTAATAACCTCTTGTAGGAATAAGATTTTACCTTGTTTTTTCACCAATCTGTTTCTTTTATTTCCCTCTATTAAATATATTAAAATAGAATTCCATGGGAATATTCCTTTAATGACAGAACACATGGAACACCTTTGCAGTTTCATGATAATTATTTTGGCAAAATTTCCGAAATTCATAAGAGCTTTATGTCACAATCTGCTTTCAGTCGTGCATTGCTCTCATGTCAGTTATGAACAGATGAAGCCGTGCTTATAATTTCAGCTGTGAATTTGCCATGCAAAACATGGCTGCACGGCCCGCTAGATGAAACCTTGTACCCACTCAAAACAGTAGCACAGTACATATCAAAACTAACCCCTTAACCACCCCTCCCCCTCTAACTAATTTTTTAAACTTTCATTTACTGGTGCTCAGATTTTGCTGTATTGTTATCTCTGATTATATAAAAGAGACAGGGTGGCTCTGTCGGTTGAGTGTACGACAGATGCTGGAGGTTCCAGGTTCAAGTTCATTGCAGTCCCAACTCTAGTGTTCTTCACCCCTTTGGTTACAGTCCATTACAGTCCCAACTCTAGTGTTCTTCACCCCTTTGGTTACAGTCCATTACAGTCCCAACTCTAGTGTTCTTCACCCCTTTGGTTACAGTCCCAACTCTAGTGTTCTTCACCCCTTTGGTTACAGTCCATTACAGTCCCAACTCTAGTGTTCTTCACCCCTTTGGTTACAGTCCATTACAGTCCCAACTCTAGTGTTCTTCACCCCTTTGGTTACAGTCCATTACAGTCCCAACTCTAGTGTTCTTCACCCCTTTGGTTACAGTCCATTACAGTCCCAACTCTAGTGTTCTTCACCCCTTTGGTTACAGTCCATTACAGTCCCAACTCTAGTGTTCTTCACCCCTTTGGTTACAGTCCATTACAGTCCCAACTCTAGTGTTCTTCACCCCTTTGGTTACAGTCCATTACAGTCCCAACTCTAGTGTTCTTCACCCCTTTGGTTACAGTCCATTACAGTCCCAACTCTAGTGTTCTTCACCCCAACTTTGGTTACAGTCCATTACAGTCCCAACTCTAGTGTTCTTCACCCCTTTGGTTACAGTCCATTACAGTCCCAACTCTAGTGTTCTTCACCCCTTTGGTTACAGTCCATTACAGTCCCAACTCTAGTGTGCTTCACCCCTTTGGTTACAGTCCATTACAGTCCCAACTCTAGTGTTCTTCACCCCTTTGGTTACAGTCCATTACAGTCCCAACTCTAGTGTTCTTCACCCCTTTGGTTACAGTCCATTACAGTCCCAACTCTAGTGTTCTTCACCCTACCCCCTGGTTACAGTCCATTACAGTCCCAACTCTAGTGTTCTTCACCCTACCCCTTGGTTACAGTCCATTACAGTCCCAACTCTAGTGTTCTTCACCCTACCCCTGGTTAAAGTCCATTACAGTCCCAACTCAAGTTTTCTTCACCCCCTCCCCTCCTCCCCCCAACCTGGATTACCTCTACGCAAAGAGCAGGGCATAAACTGGTGATCATCCACTTCTGATACCATTTCAGAAACTGGTATTGCCAGTATCGAAATAATGAACGATGTTACATTTGATATAAATAGAGACAGATATAGCACCCCCTCCCTGCTCCTTCTCCATTCAATATTAGTTCAAAATACAATCACCTCCTTCATTTACTGCAAATTCAAATGACTTTTTTTGCAACATTGAATGGGGATGGGGAGGGGGTGTCTCATAATGAGGTTTGGCAAAACAAAATAAAGTAAACCTTGGGATATTTTTGCGCCAAAAGATGATCTTATTTACAATTACGACAATAAACACCATAACATGTTTATCCGCTCGTACGAAAAAGACATGCTCTGCAATGACTGTGTTGGAAAATGGAGGAATTCTGAGGTGTTTTAAGTACTTTTGACCAAGATTGTAGTAGGGTGGTATATACACTCCTAATGCTTGCAGCTGCTCTAAAGGTAGTGAAGGTTATTGTCTGAAGAGACAGATATTAAGCTCTAAAGGTAGTGAAGGTAATTGTCTGAAGAGACAGATATTAAGCCCAATGATAATTAATGATTTAGCCTTTAATGCAAGTGTGGGTGAATATTTTCTGATCTCAGATTATCATTGATATCTGTATCAGGAAAAAAAATTACCTTTGATCTGAATAGAATATAATCGTCATTAAGTTCTTGTAATTCGCATTCTTGGTATTCTCCAGGCTTCAGCTCATCAGAAGAATCTTGATGTAGGGGCCAACATCTTTATCGGTAATCTGGATCCTGAAATTGATGAGAAGTTACTTTACGATACCTTCAGTGCATTTGGAGTCATATTGCAAACTCCAAAGGTATGTACAGTAGTAGGGAATTCTAAGCTGCAAAATTAGTAGGGAATTCTAGGATGCAAAATTAGTAGGGAATTCTAAGCTGCAAAATTAGTTGGGAATTCTAAGCTGCAAAATTAGTTGGGAATTCTAAGCTGCAAAATTAGTTGGGAATTCTAAGCTGCAAAATTAGTAGGGAATTCTAAGCTGCAAAATTATTAGGGAATTCTAAGCTGCAAAATTAGTAGTGAATTCTAAGCTGCAAAATTATTAGGGAATTTTAAGCTGCAAAATTAGTAGGGAATTTTAAGCTGCAAAATTAGTAGGGAATTCTAAGCTGCAAAATTATTAGGGAATTCTAAGCTGCAAAATTAGTAGTGAATTTTAAGCTGCAAAATTAGTTAAAGCAATTGCACAGTTTGACAATGTATTCATACTCTGACAAGTAGGATATTCTTTTTGTAGGGCTGTGAACGTTTAGGGATTTTGGTAAACATGTACATGCAAAAAAAAGCAAGCGTGTATTATTTACACACGTTTAGTATCGTAATTTTCAGAAGTACACCAAAATTGTTCCAAATTTACGATGCTAAGTAAAAAAATTGCGCAATCAGTATGGCAAAAGTATTGACTCCATTGCCTAGATAAATGCTGGAATTTTGCTTTCCAAATCGTTAAAAAGTTTATTGCTATAGTATAAATCATCATTTTTATGGAAAATGTGCATGGAAATTCAGTTTAAAAAGAACATAACTTTCTTTTGATGTCATTCAACCTCAACATTGTGTAACTTTTTTGCCATATTCGCTAAGGCTTTTATTGTGAAAATCTTGCATACTATGATACCTCCCGTAAAACATTTCAAAACTACTCCACCACCTTGGAAGTTCTAATCATATCAGTCCTCTCGATAAAATGGCCACCATCTTTGCGAAGCACGCAGAATTTCAGCTCTGTTAAAACCTTTATCTGTTTGTTTAATTTTCCAATATTTGTTCTTTATTCCAAAATTTTATTTGACTTATCAGGTAATATTTACATGTAAATGTAGTGATTGTCACGATGAAAGTTTTTTGACTGTGTTTGTTGGTTGATTTAACAGCTTGTAAAACGGTCTTGATTGATTGAAATTTAAAGCCTCACATTATGGCCTATTGTTAGTTTCACCAGTTCACTGTTTACTGTTGCACACTCACGGTGCATTTCACAAGTTACTCAGATTTCGGCGAAATCAAAGTGCATAATATCACCATTCATAAGCGATTTCTGCGCATTTGTGATTCTCACATTTAAAAAGGATTATGCTTATTGGGTTTACAGTTTGTAAAAGTCATTTATTGGAATTTTTTCAGCCAAACGTGTGTGATTTGAATCATGAATGAAAGTGAATTCCATGGCAAGACTGACTATGAAAAACGGTTACTCGCAATAAGCATTTAGTAAACGTTTACAAGGATTTGTGAGTGTGTAGAATGTAAATGCTAAAGGGTCTCAGTTCTACTTTTTTGATAGAAAAAAAATTGCTGAAGTTGAGGATTACATTCTTAATGCTGCATGAATTTCCAGAAATTGACACAGCAGGAAGTATTAAAACATAGAAAACAGAATTCCCTCTAAAAAGATAATATATTTTTAATAAATTAATTTCAATATTTTGAATTGTGAGTAGTGATTTATTGACTACAAAATAGTAAAGACACAATTAAAGGAGCACTAGACCGAAATGTGAGGGCGTATTTTTAGGGGGTCCCAAAAAAAATCAAATGCTGATCTAGCAAGCAATGGTATAGCAATTTTCTGGTGAATATGACTATTCAAGGACCTTTGCTCTTAAATCGTCTGTGGGCTATGGAGGCATGAAGTTTATCGCTCTTTTGTGGATAATATTTCTGTGAAATTCGCAAAAGCGAGCGCCCTAACTTTTTGGTTTAGTGCTCCTTTAAACCAAATGTTAAATTTCTAGTAACCTGTAGAACCCTTTATGGTCTCCCAGGGTTCTGCTAGGTCTGTTACATGAAATGGGCTGTATAAAACACCTTCCCATCAAAACGTTGGTTGGGTTAAGAATAGTTTTGAGAAATTCTTTGCTGGAGTCAACAAGGCTATTCAAAGTATTGTGTATAAACGGAGTAAACAATGGAAATATCAAGTTATTATATCATAAAGTTTCATATTGTTTTAAATTATAAGGCCTGTTTTAAAAATGATGGTAATAACTCTATTTTTAACTGACTTTTTGTATATTTTTTGTAAATGAATGATTTTCAAGATTTTTCAAATAATGTGTTTTATCTTGCCTTGGTTGTCAGTATGATTGCTATAAATGGAGACTGCTGTTCAGCTTTTATAGGATATTGGCTGCTGACTCCACAAACCACCCCAGTGTAGCAGAGTCAAACTGGCACACAGAAGTTGCTCAATTTAATTTCTGGGACGAGTCACATGGCATGTCTGTGGTTTATTGGTGGAGGCATTTGGCAGGAGGCAGGGGTGTCTACCGTCATGGACTAGGCAGGTTTTGGTGGAGGCAGGTGTGTCTACCGCCATGGACTAGGCAGGTTTTGGTGGAGGCATTGTGCAGGAGGCAGGGGTGTCTACCATTATGGACTAGGCAGGTTTTGATGAGGCATTTGGCAAGAGGCAGGGGTGTCTACCGTCATGGACTAGGCAGGTTTTGATGAGACATTGTGTAGGAGGCAGGGGTGTCCACCATCATGGACTAGGCAGGTTTTGGTGAGGCATTGTGCTGGAGGCAGGTGTGTCTACCGTCATGGACTAGGCAGGTTTTGATGAGGCATTGTGCAGGAGGCAGGGGTGTCTACTGTCATGGACTAGGCAGGTTTTGATGGAGGCATTGTGCTGGAGGCAGGGGTGTCTACTGTCATGGACTAGGCAGGTTTTGATTAGGCATTGTGCAGGAGGCAGGGGTGTGTACCATCATGGACTAGGCAGGTTTTGATAAGGCATTGTGCAGGAGGCAGGGGTGTGTACCATCATGGACTAGGCAGGTTTTGATAAGGCATTGTGCAGGAGGCAGGGGTGTGTACCATCAAGGACTAGGCAGGTTTTGATGAGGCATTTTGCAGGAGGCAGGGGTGTCTACAATCATGGACTAGGCAGGTTTTGATGAGGCATTGTGCAGGAGGCAGGGGTGTCTACTGTCATGGACTAGGCAGGTTTTGATTAAGCATTTTGCAGGAGGCAGGGGTGTCTACAATCATGGACTAGGCAGGTTTTGGTGAGGCATTGTGCAGGAGGCAGGTGTGTCTACTGTCATGGACTAGGCAGGTTTTGATTAGGCATTGTGCAGGAGGCAGGGGTGTCTACTGTCATGGACTAGGCAGGTTTTGGTGGAGGCATTGTGCAGGAGGCAGGGGTGTCTATTGTCATGGACTAGGCAGGTTTTGGTGAGGCATTGTGCAGGAGGCAGGGGTGTCTACTGTAGTGGACTAGGCAGGTTTTGATTAGGCATTGTGCTGGAGGCAGGGGTGTCTACTGTCATGGACTAGGGAGGTTTTAGTGAGGCATTGTGCTGGAGGCAGGTGTGTCTACCGTCATGGACTAGGCAGGTTTTGATTAGGCATTGTGCAGGAGGCAGGGGTGTCTACTGTCATGGACTAGGGAGGTTTTAGTGAGGCATTGTGCTGGAGGCAGGTGTGTCTACTGTCATGGACTAGGCAGGTTTTGATTAGGCATTGTGCAGGAGTCAGGGGTGTCTACTGTCATGGACTAGGCAGGTTTGGATTAGGCATTGTGCTGGAGGCAGGGGTGTCTACTGTCATGGACTAGGGAGGTTTTAGTAAGGCATTGTGCTGGAGGCAGGTGTGTCTACTGTCATGGACTAGGCAGGTTTTGATTAGGCATTGTGCAGGAGTCAGGGGTGTCTACTGTCATGGACTAGGCAGGTTTTGGTTTAGGCATTGTGCAGGAGGCAGGCGTGTCTATTGTCATGGACTAGGCAGGTTTTGATGAGGCATTGTGCAGGAGGCAGGGGTGTCTACTGTCATGGACTAGGCAGGTTTTGATGAGGCATTGTGGAGGAGGCAGGGGTGTCTACTGTCATGGACTAGGCAGGTTTTGATTAGGCATTGTGCTGGAGGCAGGGGTGTCTACTGTCATAGACTAGGCAGGTTTTGATGAGGCATTGTGCAGGAGGCAGGGGTGTCTACTGTCATGGACTAGGCAGGTTTTGATGAGGCATTGTGGAGGAGGCAGGGGTGTCTACTGTCATGGACTAGGGAGGTTTTGGTGAGGCATTGTGCTGGAGGCAGGAGTGTCTACTGTTATGGACTAGGCAGGTTTTGATTAGGCATTGTGCTGGAGGCAGGTGTGTCTACTGTCATGGACTAGGCAGGTTTTGATGAGGCATTGTGGAGAAGGCAGGGGTGTCTACTGTCATGGACTAGGCAGGTTTTGGTGGAGGCATTGTGCTGGAGGCAGGGGTGTCTATTGTCATGGACTAGACAGGTTTTGATGAGGCATTGTGCAGGAGGCAGGGGTGTCTATTGTCATGGACTAGGCAGGTTTTGGTGAGGCATTGTGCAGGAGGCAGGGGTGTCTACTGTCATGGACTAGGCAGGTTTTGATGAGGCATTGTGGAGGAGGCAGGGGTGTCTACTGTCATGGACTAGGGAGGTTTTGGTGAGGCATTGTGCTGGAGGCAGGAGTGTCTACTGTTATGGACTAGGCAGGTTTTGATGAGGCATTGTGCTGGAGGCAGGGGTGTCTACTGTCATGGACTAGGCAGGTTTTGATGAGGCATTGTGGAGGAGGCAGGGGTGTCTACTGTCATGGACTAGGCAGGTTTTGGTAGAGGCATTGTGCTGGAGGCAGGGGTGTCTATTGTCATGGACTAGGCAGGTTTTGATTAGGCATTGTGCAGGAGGCAGGTGTGTCTACTGTCATGGACTAGGCAGGTTTTGATTAAGCATTGTGCAGGAGGCAGGGGTGTCTACTGTCATGGACTAGGCAGGTTTTGATGGGGCATTGTGCAGGAGGCAGGGGTGTCTACTGTCATGGACTAGGCAGGTTTTGATGGAGGCATTGTGCAGGAGGCAGGGGTGTCTATTGTCATGGACTAGGCAGGTTTTGGTGGAGGCATTGTGCAGGAGGCAGGGGTGTCTACTGTCATGGACTAGGGAAGTTTTGATGAGGCATTGCGCAGGAGGCAGGGGTGTTTACTGTCATGGACTAGGGAGGTTTTGATGAGACATTGTGGAGGAGGCAGGGGTGTCTACTGTCATGGACTAGGGAGGTTTTGATGAGGCATTGTGCAGGAGGCAGGGTGTCTACTGTCATGGACTAGGCAGGTTTTGATTAGGCATTGTGCTGGAGGCAGGGGTGTCTACTGTTATGGACTAGGGAGGTTTTGGTGAGGCATTGTGCTGGAGGCAGGTGTGTCTACTGTCATGGACTAGGCAGGTTTTGATTTGGCATTGTGCAGGAGGCAGGGGTGTCTACTGTCATGGACTAGGCAGGTTTTGATTAGGCATTGTGCAGGAGGCAGGGGTGTCTACTGTCATGGACTAGGCAGGTTTTGATGTAGGCATTGTGCTGGAGGCAGGGGTGTCTACTGTCATGGACTAGGGAGGTTTTGGTTAGGCATTGTACTGGAGCAGGGGTGTCTACTGTCATGGACTAGGCAGGTTTTGATGAGGCATTGTGCAGGAGGCAGGGGTGTCTACTGTAGTGGACTAGGCAGGTTTTGATTTGGCATTGTGCTGGAGGCAGAGGTGTCTACTGTCATTGACTAGGGAGGTTTTGGTGAGGCATTGTGCTGGAGGCAGGTGTGTCTACCGTCATGGACTAGGCAGGTTTTGATGAGGCATTATGCAGTAGGCAGGGGTGTCTACTGTAGTGGACTAGGCAGGCTTTGATTAGGCATTGTGCTGGAGGCAGGGGTGTCTACTGTCATGGACTAGGGAGGTTTTGATTAGGCATTGTGCAGGAGACATGGGTAAGATTAGGGGTTGTTGCTTGTTTTGGGATATTCCATATTTGATTTGGTTTTTTAATGGTGGAAGTGCTGTATAAGCACTATTATGTTTAAATGACACCACTATTACCTAGGCCTGCTATAGCCATTTCCTTACATTTAATTATTTCTTGCTTGTAGATCATGAGAGATACAGAAACGGGCAATTCCAAAGGTTACGCCTTCATCAATTTTGCAAGCTTTGAAGCCTCCGACGCTGCTATTGAGGCCATGAATGGTCAATACCTCTGCAACAGAGCTATTACCATATCCTATGCTTTCAAGAAAGATTCCAAATGGGAGCGGCATGGGTCAGCGGCAGAGAGACTACTAGCCAAACAGAATCCTCTGTCACAAGCGGACAGACCTCATCAATTGTTTGCAGATGCACCCCCATCAGCAAATGCAGCTGCCCCACCTGTCATCCCACCACCAGCTGTACCACAAATACCAGTGCCTCCATCTATGCCAGGTATAGTACACAAGGGCAGAGCAGAGCCCCTAAGATTGAATCATTTCCTCATATTACAGAAAAGAAAATGGCTTTGAAGGGGAGCTGCTTCAATAACACCCTTGGTGTACATTTTTTTCTTCTTCAAACTTTGAAAAAAGCATTTTTGTCTTTCATATCTTACAGGGATGTCCTTACCCTTTAAAAACTCTTATTTTAAATTGCTACCTAAATTGTCAATAATCACTAAATGACCTAAAATTAAAGAAAAAGACTTGTGCAGTTACGATATACTTATTGTACTGTGCTTATATGTATTATACTTTTAAAGATTTGACTTCTCAATAGCCATTTTCATACCCCTATAATTCCCACCTGGCGGTGACATGACCAATTGTTCTTTTCCATTTTTTTTTTCTTTCTCTAAATAGGTCCACAGCATTAATTTTGGTATCATGTGAAAGAGCTCAAATAGTTCTTTCAAAAAATGCAACTTTTTGATGGGGTTTATGTTGAAAAATGTACGTTTTTGAAAAATAGATCGGTTGAAATAAAGAAAATTAAAAAAATACACAAAATTTAACGAAAAACAATTTTTTTCAAAGACTTTCTTGCCATACTGCCAGACCTTGCTTTTGCCTGAAAACCTTTGAGGACTTACAAAGACATCAATGCATCAAAATTTGGTCGAATTTTGACTGTCCCTATCATGATTTTTGGTTTGCATGCGAAACATAATGCAAACCTAAGTAATAGCGATTTTGTCCGTTTTTCCTAAGATTTCCTCAGAAATTTCCTCAGAGATTTTTAAGAATTTCTTCGAAGATGTTAAAGTTTCTTCAGAGGTCCTCAGAAAAAATTTAAAGTTTCTTCAGATATCCTTATGGAAGGTTAGAATTTCCTTGCAAAATGTTAAAGTTTTCAGAGACACAGTAAGACAGATTAAAGACTAATTTCCTTCAAAAGTCTACAAAACATTTGATATTTTCTTTGAAGATAACTGTAAAATGATATAATTTTCCAATATTCTTCAGGGATCCTCAAGCACTGAAGATTTAAAATCCTTAAAAATCTTCAAATATTTGGGCACCAACGGTTGTGTCAGGCATGACTGTTAAACTCTGCCTTTATTATTGTGGTCATTTACATAAAGTTGCTACAGTATATGAACTGACCAAACTTGTATTTAGTATGCTCAGTCAGAGAGTGTCACAGGATGTGACTGCATATGGACATAGGGAGGGATGCCATGTGGGACATGGATGGGGGCCATGTGGGACATAGATGTGGGACATGGATGGGGGCCATGGATGGGGGCCATGGATGGGGGCCATGGATGGGGGCCATGGATGGGGGCCATGGATGGGGGCCATGGATGGGGGCCATGGATGGGGCCATGTGGGACATGGATGGGGGCCATGTGGGACATGGATGGGGGCCATGTGGGACATGGATGGGGGCCATGTGGGACATGGATGGGGCCATGTGGGACATGAATGGGGGCCATGTGGGACATGGATGGGGGCCATGTGGGACATGGATGGGGCCATGTGGGACATGAATGGGGGCCATGTGGACATGGATGGGGGCCATGTGGGACATGGATGGGGGCCATACGTGACATATGATATAATACATATATATATCTATATACCATGTGGTATACACCAAGGGCTGTATCAGGTATAATTATTTGATTCTGTCTTTTTTTTATTCAATAAGTTATTTGCATCTAAGTTATTATATTTTTCAATATTTTTGTGGTTTATTTTCATTGTTTTTGCTTTGTGAAAAAAATTTAAGTGGTATCATTGGAAAGGAAATTTCACAAACAATCTGAATATATAAAAAACGATTACCCGTTCTCATTATTCACAAGAAAATTACAAGCTCAAAAAATTGGCCTAATTTTGCCTAAAATTTGCATATTTATGTCAATATTTTCTTCATTTTGACTTTTTTTATTGAAAAGTTTATTGACTTAGCATTCATATAAACCGAACTTGATGCGATACAAAACAAAAGGAAAGGTATGAAAATAAATATTGAAAAACAAAGTTCCGAAAATTTTTAAGAGATAACTAAGCTGAAAATGATTTAATCTGTGGTACTTTCATTTCTTGCAGGTATGCCTGATAAACCTCCAGATGGGTCAGTGCCAGCTCCACCGTCAAACACAGGGCCACCACCATCACTACCCCCAGGAATGCCACCACCTGGTATGCCACCAATGGGACCACCTCCGATGCCTTTTGGCCCCCCAGGGTCTGGTTCCACTGGTCCACCACCTATGCCAAGATTTTCTGGTATGCCACCTCCACCTCTGGGTGGACCACCAGCACCCCCTCCACCAGATGGTGGGCAACGTGGTGCTCCCCCTATGCCACCTCCTCCATTGGGCCCACCTGGACCACACATGTTTCCCCCAGGTATGCCACCCCCTCCAAACATGCCTCCAATGCCCCCAGGTCCAATGAACAGAAACGCCAGGCCACCGCCATTTATGCCCCCTCCTCCTCCAGGCGGGCCCAGAGGAGTGGACCAGGGCCTACCTCCTCCACCATTAATGGGACCTCCAGGTATGCAAGGACCAAATGATTCTCGTGGCCCACCAGGTGGCAGAGGACCTCCAGGCTTTCCACCCCGTGGACCCCCACCTCAAGGTATGTTGAAGTTTGAATTGTTTAGTTTTTGATTGATTAATCTTTGATTAATTGATTATTGATTTACTTTTGATTGATTAAGTATTGATTAATTTTTTATTTATTAGGTATTATTTTGTCATTGTTTAGATTGATTAAAGTAAGTTATTAATTGTGGTGGAATATATGTATGCATTATGTTGATATCATGATTCAAAAGAATATAATGTAGCATGTGTAGGGAACACTACTGCATCCTTCACTACTATTTGAGATAACTCCTTGTCAGCTTCTCACCTGAGTCCATCTAACTTTCATCTCTTTATAGGTTTCTGTTCTCTTAAAGTCTTTGTTGTTAATCCACTGTACATGAGTGCTACTTATTGACAGAGGGGAACGTAATCAAACAAAAACATGAATCTATCACTACAGTATAAAAGCAGATTTATAAAGCAACCAAATACAAAATAAGATAATGATTTTCATAATTAAATAAGATAATAAAATGAGATGATGATTTTCATAATTAAAATGTCCAGGTGGATAGGAAAGATTTAAATAGAGGCAAAACTTTCGTTAATACGCATTCATAGAATGAACATATTAATGCAAAGTTACATACTTGATGAAATGTTATTTATATTTAATTAAATGTGAGAATTAGAAGCAGACAATGTCTACCAGTGGATGATTTTATCAGTTATTTGACAGTATTGTGACCTTTAAGGTAAAAGACTAAATGCTTTCTTTCCAGCTGTTTTGTGTGCCTGTATTACCTTCATTTTGTGTGTTTGATTTACTTACAGGTCCACCCCCAAGGGGACCCCCTCCCTTGATGCCTCCCAGAGGGATGAGACCACCACCCCCACCCCTTGATAGCAACATGTGAGGAAGATGTCATGGATAGGCTAATCTCTGAAGAAAGATGTGAAGTGGACTTCAGGACCCAAATGTTCAAGAAATGTGATTAACTCATGGAAAACATTCTCTAAAGGTGCAGTGATGCTTAAAGAAAGGAAGGAAGCTTCTTAAGAAACGGGAGACTAGTATTTAGAGACTGAGAGATTACATGCCGGGAGAAAAGGTTCTTGGGATCTTCTAGAGCACAGCAAGTTTGTGGAAGAGGAGCTAGCTCCATCGTCTTGAGGGGAGATAGTTGACATGATGAAAGACAGTTTTGTTGTGAGATAGAGCTGAAGGTTTTGTTGTGAGATGGAGCTGAAGGTTTTGTTGTGATATGGAGCTGATATTTCCTGTGTTTAATCAGTTAATGGTACTAGGGCCATGATCCAGCCATTCTGAATTGTATAATACCAAGGACAATCCACTTTTCTTGGTCATTAAAACATCTTTTTAGACATCAGTTGAAAGAAGGGATGTAATGTTAGTGTATAACCTGCTAAATGGGAATATTGCAAAGAATGAATTGCTTTGTATAAATACTGTTACACGACCATAGACCATAAATATATATTTTTTTCATGCAAAAACTCTACACAGACCTACTACCTGCCATGTATTAGGGAGAATATTTTAATTATTTTTTGTGCGGGTGGGTAGGGGAATGGGGAGGCAGGAGAAGAGGGATGGTTATTGTTGGACAAAACTGTACCTTCTGAGTAGTGAGGGGCATGGTCCCTTGCGTAACTAAAGAGAGAAACACCTAGTTGCTTTATACTTTCATGTTATTTGTTTGATATCGTGTCTGTTCACCATGAAATCAATTTCATTTTATTTTCGATTTTTGTAAATATATTCTTAAGCAGCTAGATGAAATACTTTTTTTCACTGTCTGTTATTTTTCAAACTGACATAATATTGAAGGTGGGAATAACAGCTTTCATACTGGCGTGTGGTTGCAAAGAAGAAACAACACATGCCGAGTCTCTTTGTATTGCTTTCAATAGTTTGTCAGTCTTCAAGTCATGGCTTCCTAAGTGTCATCCCAACTCTTAATGACACCTCTTGTTCTTTGCTATAACATAACAAGATGATGGGCTAAGAAGAGCTAGTCACCCCATAAAAAGCTCAAACTAACACTAAGTGCCCTTTTATAAAGGAGAAGTGCCCTTTTTAGAAATGGAACCTGCACTTTCAAACATTGAAAAACTTTTTCTTCAAAGACTATGTGATCTGTAACACAATTATCACCCTATGAAGACTAAACTGTGAAACCACCAAAGAGAAATTCAAAGACCCCCAGAGTAAGTAAAGTATTGAAGATCGTCTCATATTGCAGAACACTACTTTCTTGAATATCAAATTTTACCAGAATTTTGCATCATTTCCGTAGTGCGGGTTTCTTTTTCATCAATTTCGTAGTGCGGGTGTCTTTTTCATCATTTTCGTAGCGCAGGTGTCTTTTTCATCATTTTCGTAGTGCGGGTGTCTTTTTCATCATTTTCGTAGCGCGGATGTCTTTTTTATCATTTTGGTAGTGCAGGTGTCTTTTGCATCATTTTCATAGTGCAGGTGTCTTTTTCATCATTTTCGTAGTGAGGGTGTCTTTTTTATCATTTTGGTAGTGCAGGTGTCTTTTTCATCATTTTCGTAGCACGGGTGTCTTTTTTATCATTTTGGTAGTGCAGGTGTCTTTTTCATCATTTTCGTAGCACGGGTGTCTTTTTCATCATCTTCGTAGTGCGGGTGTCTTTTTCATCATTTTCGTAGTGCGCGTGTCTTTTTCATCATTTTCGTAGTGCAGGTGTCTTTTTCATCATTTTCGTAGTGCAGGTGTCTTTTTCATCATTTTCGTAGTGCGGTTGTCTTTTTCATCATTTTCGTAGTGCGGTTGTCTTTTTCATCATTTTCGTAGCGCAGGTGTCTTTTTTATCATTTTCGTAGCGCAGGTGTCTTTTTTATCATTTTTGTAGCGCAGGTGTCTTTTTCATCATCTTCGTAGTGCAGGTGTCTTTTTCATCATTTTCGTAGTGCAGGTGTCTTTTTCATCATTTTTGTAGCGCAGGTGTCTTTTTCATCATTTTCTTAGTGCGGTTGTCTTTTTCATCATTTTCGTAGTTTGGGTGTCTTTTTTTATCATTTTCGTAGTGCGGGTGTCTTTTTCATCAATTTTCGTAGCGCGGTTTGCAAAAATACTGTTTTACTCTGTTAATTTTATACTGCTAATCCATTTTTGTTCACTACTTGATACTGCAGATACCAAAATTTACTTCTTTCATTCTGCATGAATCAAAAGTGTATTATTTCATACTGCAGGTACCAACAAATGTCATACTGCGGACGGGTGTTGTTTTTACTTAATGAGCTGCACACCCCTACAACCTTTAGTATGAATTGCTGTTCATACATTTAGACTCACACATGGAAATGTGAGAAGGATTCAAAGGCAGCATCACTTTTTAGGACAAAGGTCATACATTTAGTTAATGAGTACCTACTGCTATTCTTACCAAAAAGCACTGGTGGAAATCCCCCACCCCTGCATCCCTTTTTCCAATGAACTTGAAGCACATTCTGAATTTCTTCCATTTTGATTCTGTGATTATAGTTTAACCAATGAGCCGGGAGGTCAAAAATTATTTGTATTCACTAACAAAGAAAAAAAGTTTGAATATATGTTTACAAATTTATAATCATTCAGCAGTAGAAGATGAACTTTAAATTTTCTGAAATTTTGCACTGAAGCTCAAAGAAAAATGAGAGCTGGTCTACTACCCCTGGGATTGGCGTCCATAGCCAGTTCAGTTTTTGGAACAGCTTTTTTGTTTGCCTAAAGTTTTTGGAGGAGTTTGTTATGAGAATGACACTCCTGACATGAAAAGTTATTAAAATATTTCTTGCATAAAAAAAACGTTGAACAAAAAAGCCCAATGGCTTAAAAGAATTCAAAATTAAGTGTTTTTGAGGAGTTTCTTTGTTTGGTTCAAGTTTCTGGAGGCATTTGTTTGTAATGACATTCCAGACAAGAGTAGCAACTAATTTATAAAAGAGCTCCTTGCCTCAAAAGAATTTAAAATTGAGTGTCTGAGGCATGAAAAGAAATTTGAACAATAAGTGCTTGAAAGAGAAGCATAAAAGACTTGATTTAGTAGATGACCCTATCTGATTTATGTGAGAAAATATCAAGTTGAGTATATTTTTAAGGGACATGTGGTGAGATGTGAAATGTTGGGTAGAAAATGCTTGGTAGATGGGAGGAATTGGTACGAGGTTGGTACTGTATTTAGGAGAGGGTGGGATGGCATATGAGACAGGGTGAGTTGGCATGTCGGGCAGGGGGTGTTTTACAGGTGGAATGGTATGTTGGTCACTAATGGTGGAAAGGCAGATCTGGATTTCAGGGGTGCTTGCATGTAGTACATAGGGTGTGGGACAGGGGTGCAATACCAATGGCCAGAAGATTTGTATCATTTGCGATGTCTAGTTTGTCATATTCTAAGCACCAAATTGTTTCCCCTAATTTTGCTTAAATGTTGCTGAAACTTTTTACATGCTGCTTGACGCATGTTTTCGTGAATTAGAAACTAGAATATAATCCAGGATAAAGGGAATATGTGGAGGGTTGAGAAAGGTAGGAATTGGGGAGGGGTAAAGACTGAAATTTACCGCTAAGTGTGTCGGGGATATTTATGAGAATTAAACTTACCTTCCGTGCTATAAATATGCAATCTGGTCCAATGACTTGATTTATAACGCACTTCTAACCGACCTTAAAAACGTTGTTTCCAACCCAGCCCTGACCTCCATAACACCTCTAATATCCTCACTTAAGATTCCACAGAGGCCTGAATGAAAGGGGAGGTGGGCCGGGACGAATGGAAGGTAAGTATAACTCTCATAAATATCCCTGCTATGCTTAGCGGGGTAAATTTACTTTAAGTTACCTTACCTTCCATGCAATAAATATGCAATCAGATTGCAACCAAGGAATGGAAGGTAGTTCAGGTGGAAGCCCACTTTTCAAAAGGCTGGTCCTAATATTCTAGTTTTATTCTACTTAAAGGACTAGGTTCCGTATCCTCTTAAAGACAAAAAACCTCTGAATAGGAATTATTAAAAAATAGTAAACTACTCCTAGCTACAATCAAACCGAACACTATCCGTTATCAGTAACTGAAGAATCGCCGCATGAACCAGACTTGGAAAATTGGAAAACATGTCAACCGAAAGAGCATTCAAACACGATACAAACATCATAGTAGTGCCTATAATAATGCAAGAAAACTCCCTGAGTTCGTCCACGGGATGGAACCAGCTAGTTAATACACATTGGGAACAAAACGTGTTAGCTAAAGCAAATTGAAGAATCCACGAACCGAGGAAAAAATTTGTCAGTGCGCAACTTCGCAAGAGCAAAAGTTAGCGGAGTAACACAAACTTTCTAAAGTCAAGTAAATGCAAGGGAATAAATGCTGCATGCATTTTCCACATGGCTGCATGAATTATCTCTTGATAGGGGCCATGCCTCGAACCTGAGTGCATACCCTGGCTGTTCCATGAACAGTGCCGACCACTTTAAAAGATTGCTTTCGGACGATCTATTGTGAGAAAGTGTCTCCCGACACAGTATGGTGAGATCTCCGTAACGAAAAGAAGTACGCAATTGTAACGCAGAACATCGGCTGCGCACTTTTCAAGTAACTCCAAAGGCACCAGACGGGGCACCATACCCTGTTTGCTGGTAGGTCTGAAGGCTCGAAAAGCGGCAGAACGAGTGCCAGCTCTGGGCGAAAGATGACAATACCTTTGGGGGGAAGGTGCACAAAAAAGCACTCCTGCTCTTTGTAGAGTTTGCAGAAAACTCCGAACTTAAGCATTAACTCCCCAAATGGGAGGGGGAGGGGGATGTGGCTCAAGCAGGGCTTCCCCGTGTGCCTAAGACAACTTGCATGACCCACAGGACGCAAGGTTTGCTTGCTTATCTCACCAGTGGCCGCAGGTTAGTAAATGTCGACCCAACTGGAAAACCTCAGTGGATGGCTGCAACAGCTATCCTAGAGCCCGTGACTGAACAGAGACTGGGAGAGGGACCCCACACCCCAGACTGGGGAAGGGGGGGGGGGGATCAACAACCTCAGAACATTTTCAGCCAGTTCCAGCAATCTTGTGAAAGCAACGTGCTGAAAAGAAGTGAGGGATATTAGATAATATTATATATATTATGGAGGTCAGGGCTGGGTTGGTAACTACATTTTTAAGGTTGGTTAGAATCAGGTCATTGGACCTGATTGCATATTTATAGTATGGAAGGTAAGGAATAAGTTGAAGTACATTATAAAATGAAAACTAATGTCACAAGGTTTAATTTCCCAAAATTATTATTAAGCAATACGTGTCATGTGTGTGGTGACAATGGGGTGAAGCAACATACGGCAAAAAAACACAAACGAACTGTAAGTTGTAACATGCAATCTTGTTTGTTGTTGATAACTCTTGATATAAATATATACATACATATAATGGAAATTTAAAGTAGGCTAAACTGGTGAATCTCTCTCCTGCGCTATTAGGGACCTTTTGCTACATGACCTTCGCTAGTGGTCCTTTGCTACGAGTCCTTTGCCAAGAGCGAACAGTCCTTCGCTAAGAGCTGTCGCTAGTTCTACGATAAATATCGCTTCCAGGTGAAAGAGTCCTGTTACACTTAAAATGACCTGCCACACAGGCGATGCGCTTTAACTGTTTAACCACTTAGTTTATCGTTTCCTGCTTACATCTGAGCATAGACTAAAAACAAGGCAATGAAACACCGGCTTATTCCTGGTTTAAATACACTTCTGGTAAAATACAGTGACTTATTCAAAGCAAAAACTGTGTTCCCCTGTTCACCTCGTTTACAAAACCAAAAATACTCAATAGGAGGAATGGTAAACAAGACAGGAATTTATACCTATATTTGACACTAACCCTCATTAAAAGACAATACTCTGAAATGTCTCCAAATAAAATACCCCGACTCACACCGGACAACGACTTAAAATAACTCTGGGAGTTATTCATTTTTGTACGAGATAGGTAACTTAGTGGTTAGTGATCGGTTTCCAAAAGAAACTCTTGACCATAAAGGTATACATGAAACTTATTACAGCCCAAACTAGAGCCAAACATTCACGTTCTTTCACTGAATAAGGCCTTTTCCTTCTGGTCTCCCTCCTCCTGCAACAACACAGCACCTCCCCTCCCCGACGCATCTGTTCTAAGAATAAAAGTATCTTCAAGATCAGGTAGGCAAAGAATAGGTGCAAAGGCCAGCCTACATCTTAAAGCCTTGAACAAAAGTTCTTGTGGCTCCTCACACTTACAGGGGCAGAGTGTGCACTACAGTTGGGAATAAATTGCTGGTAGTACCCTACCATTCCAAGGAAGGACCGAACCTGTTTCTTGGTTGTCGATCCACTAGCCTGAAGTACTTTACCCACTTTCTTTGGATTTAGACTAAGTGACATTCCAATGACTACAAGCCCTAAGAATTGAATTGTCTGAAATCCAAAAAAGCATTTAGAGGGTCTGGCTGGCAGGTTTACTTTCCTGAGCCTTGCTAACACCCTTTCCAGAACTTCCAATTGACATTCAACTGTATCCGTAAAAATCAATGTCATCTATGTGGTTTATGACATGTGACATCCCACTTAAAACTTTGTGCATCAGTGCGTGAACACAGCTGGGGCATTCACCATGCCGAAAGGCATTTTCGTAAACTGGAAATGACCCTTGTTTGTAATGAAGGCTGTTTTGTGTTTGTCATTACTTGCTACCGGCACCTGCCGGTAGCCTTTACTAAGGTTAAATTTGGCGACAAATTTAGCATTGGCAGGTTTTACTCTCAGTCCCTCAATATTTGGCATCGGCTCCGGATCAAACACCGTCACTGAGTTAAGTTTGCGAAAATCAATGCAAAAACATATTTATCCATCATTTTTGTGAATCAAAACAACAGGTGAAGCATAAGCCAAGTTAGAATGCTCAATCATTCCCATTTGTAACATTGATTTGATCTTATCTCTCACTTTATATGCTACTGCATGCGGAACTGTATAAGGCCCGCTCCGAATAGGTTCATTTGTTGTTAAGTAAACTGTGGCATTTGTTTTGCCAGGACATCAGTCATGATGGCCTGAAATTTTGACAAGATTTCCTTGATTAGATTTAGTTTTTGTACATCTAACGGATCCGAATAACAACATCTCTTACACTCTCTTTCGGCTCAGTTCAAGGAAATTTAGCACATACATTTTTCAAAATTTAATTCCCACTTTAATGACCTTCCTCATCAACTTCAATGACACCCAAACACATGTTTGCAAGGCCCACACTTGCAGAAGCAATTTCATTTCATCTCTTGTCAGATATTTTTTCAGTAAATTTGCATGGATTGTTTTGATGGTATTTTTGACATTCACATGATAGACATGCGACTCAACCTTTCCGACAGTTTCATATGGCCCTTGACATTGCATAAGGAGTTTATCTGACTCTTGTGTCTGTGCCACACCATCACATTTGTTACCATCTACATTTACACATGTGGCTGCCCTTTGTTTGTCACTTGAATTTGACCCACCACATTTGTCTGAGGATTCTTTGTCTGCCCTTTATGTCTGATTGTTTCTTTTGTTACTTTAATTTGACTTTGGTGATGGGCAATCTTTTGCAATGTCCCCTTTCCCATTACAATTATAACATCCCCTTGGAAGGAAATCATTTTGCTACCCGTTTTCTGATTCGGACTCTTTTCTCTCGTTTCTGCATCATTTGCATAAGCTCTTGCCTGAAATTTTTGATTAATCATTCCACCTTTTCTCATACTATTTTGCTAAGCTTCTTAACATCTATCAGCAAGTTTGACTAAGTCTTTACCTGATTTGGTTTTTTTTTTTTTTTTTTTTTTCAAACAGCGAAAGATCACATGGCAGATATTCTGGATCTGCTCACGAATGATTAAATCACTAAGTCCACCATAGGACTCTTGAGTAGATGATAGTTCCACCAAACGTGTGAGATAACCAACCATAGGACTCTTGAGTAGATGATAGTTCCACCAACGCGTGTGAGATAACCAACCATAGGACTCTTGAGTAGATGATAGTTCCACCAAACGTGTGAGATAACCAACCATAGGACTCTTGAGTAGATGATAGTTCCACCCAACGTGTGAGATAACCAACCATAGGACTCTTGAGTAGATGATAGTTCCACCCAACGTGTGAGATAACCAACCATAGGACTCTTGAGTAGATGATAGTTCCACCCAACATGTGAGATAACCAACCATAGGACTCTTGAGTAGATGGTAGTTCCAACAAACGTGTGAGATAACCAACCATAGGACTCTTGAGTAGATGATAGTTCCACCAACGTGTGAGATAACCAACCATAGGACTCTTGAGTAGATAATAGTTCCACCCAACGTGTGAGATAACCAACCATAGGACTCTTGAGTAGATGATAGTTCCACCCAACGTGTGAGATAACCAACCATAGTACTCTTGAGTAGATGATAGTTCCACCAAACGTGTGAGATAACCAACCATAGGACTCTTGAGTAGATGATAGTTCCACCAACGTGTGAGATAACCAACCATAGGACTCTTGAGTAGATGATAGTTCCACCAACGTGTGAGATAACCAACCATAGGACTCTTGAGTAGATGATAGTTCCACCAACGCGTGTGAGATAACCAACCATAGGACTCTTGAGTAGATGATAGTTCCACCCAACGTGTGAGATAACCAACCATAGGACTCTTGAGTAGATGATAGTTCCACCAAACGTGTGAGATAACCAACCATAGGACTCTTGAGTAGATGATAGTTCCACCCAACGTGTGAGATAACCAACCATAGGACTCTTGAGTAGATGATAGTTCCACCAAACGTGTGAGATAACCAACCATAGGACTCTTGAGTAGATGATAGTTCCACCAACGTGTGAGATAACCAACCATAGGACTCTTGAGTAGATGATAGTTCCACCAAACGTGTGAGATAACCAACCATAGGACTCTTGAGTAGATGATAGTTCCACCCAAAGTGTGAGATAACCAACCATAGGACTCTTGAGTAGATGATAGTTCCACCCAACGTGTGAGATAACCAACCATAGGACTCTTGAGTAGATGGTAGTTCCAACAAACGTGTGAGATAACCAACCATAGGACTCTTGAGTAGATGATAGTTCCACCAAACGTGTGAGATAACCAACCATAGGACTCTTGAGTAGATGATAGTTCCACCAACGTGTGAGATAACCAACCATAGGACTCTTGAGTAGATGATAGTTCCACCAAACGTGTGAGATAACCAACCATAGGACTCTTGAGTAGATGATAGTTCCACCAACGTGTGAGATAACCAACCATAGGACTCTTGAGTAGATGATAGTTCCACCCAACGTGTGAGATAACCAACCATAGGACTCTTGAGTAGATGATAGTTCCACCAACGTGTGAGATAACCAACCATAGGACTCTTGAGTAGATGATAGTTCCACCAAACGTGTGAGATAACCAACCATAGGACTCTTGAGTAGATGATAGTTCCACCAAACGTGTGAGATAACCAACCATAGGACTCTTGAGTAGATGATAGTTCCACCCAACGTGTGAGATAACCAACCATAGGACTCTTGAGTAGATAATAGTTCCACCCAACGTGTGAGATAACCAACCATACATAGGACTCTTGAGTAGATGATAGTTCCACCCAACGTGTGAGATAACCAACCATAGTACTCTTGAGTAGATGATAGTTCCACCAAACGTGTGAGATAACCAACCATAGGACTCTTGAGTAGATGATAGTTCCACCAAACGTGTGAGATAACCACTAATTCTGTCTGCGTACTGAGTGTACGTTTCCCCTTCTCCAGTTTGGAACTTCTAAACTTTGTTCTGAAACCCTCTTCATTTAATTCATATTGTTTCAGTAAAGCCATTTTCAATTGTTTATAATCATTTGCTTGATCGTCTGGTAGACATTAACAAAGCTCTTTACCAGATACAAGAGCACTTAGTGGGATATCCCAGTAGACGTGATAAAAGCTCTTTACCAGATACAAGAGCACTTAGTGGGATAGCCCAATCCTGTACAGAAGTATACCTTTCAAACCGTTTCAAATAAGAATCTAATTGATTTTTTTCCTTCGTTAAACATTAGCAACTTTGAATTTTTTTTAGTTTTACTACTAGACCTGATTCAGCGGATTGCACTGACGTTTTCTGTAATAATTCTATTTCTAACTCTTTCATTTCTCTCTGGTGTTTCCTTTCTAGTCTCCTTTCCTCTCTACCACACATTTCCTTCTCTGTAGCCTGATTTTCTTCTCTTTTTCATTTGCAATTTTTTTATCATTTTTTTTTATAGTTTTCTTAGTATCTATTTTAGAAGAATTTCAGTATTACTCTTATTATAACATTTTTGCATGTCCTTACCTATTTATCTTATTTTAACATTTCTTTATGTCCATGTATATGGTGTTTATTATGTAATGCGCTTAGAGCTTTTTAAGATCAAGCACACTATAAATGTATAATAAAAAAATAATAATAACAATAATTAACACCTGAGATATACACATACCTGGCATGCATTTGCCAGCTGCCTGGATTACACCTGTTTACCTTGTTTACCAAATAAAAAATACCCAGTAGAAGAAGGAATGGGTAAACAAGACAGGAATTTTCTATATTTGACAACTAACAGACAAAATTCTTTCCAGTTTCAAGAATGGGTAAAGATGAGTAGAGGTAAGTTTAGTAAGTAAATGGCATGGGCAAGTCAGGACCTCTCCTTTCTTCATGTCTCATTCAATAGATCAAACTACAAGAGGTGTTTCAGTCATAAACAGTGCTTTCATATGTTTTGTGAGCTACTAGGGAGGTAGTAACTAAGTAACCTTGAGCTTTTCTTGTCATAAGATATCTGGGACAACTCAAAATATTGAGGTTTGTAGTAAAATGTTGTGAAAACCTAAACAAAGGTAAAGGTAACTGCATCCTTTAAAGCTCAGGTCAATTGAAATCAACTGCCCTTACTAGCACTGCATATAGGTCCCTCCAGCATTTTCTCTATGCTAGCTTGGAAAAGTCTAGCATTATGTCAGTTCTAGTTTAGTTTTTTTCTTCTAGTGACTACCTTTGACGAGACTTGCATTTGGGGTGTTTTGAGAAGTCGTGATAAAAGAACAGAAAACATTTTCATTTTTTGAACATCAGCAAAATGATTTCATTGATCTTTGAAAATGTATCCACATATAAAATACACATTTATAAAATGACTGATTTAGGTTGAATGCATACATCACATTTTTTTTTAATATAACTTAAGAAACACTGTTGCATAATATTGATGAGGCATCTTCTCCAGGTAAATTCATTTAGATTGCTACATAGAGAAACTAGATTTTTCAGTTGTTATTATTATCACATTATTCCTTTTTGTGCTAATTTCCTAATTGCTTATGTTTACAAAGTATTACTGTAACTGTTACATACAATCATTGGTGAATAGTTAACTTAAATCCATCCGAACCATTAGGCTCATAGAATCAGTGCTCATCCCTGGTTTCAATGGCACAAGTGGATGAGAGTACATGACTCCCCCAGTCCATCGCAAATTAAATCCCCAGCAGTGCTGGTACTTATTTTACAGCTGAGTGGACTGAAGCAAGTAAAGTGTCTTGCTGAAGGACACAACGCAGAGCTCACGACGGGAATCAAAGCCAGTACTTTTTGCATACAAGCAAGACTCATTAACCACTGAGGCACTGCACTTTAGCTTCAAATATCCTATCTAGCAAGCTTGTACAAATATTGAGTGCTGCTTCTCCTATTTTATCTGCTATTTATCCTGCATTTTATAACATTTGCTTTACATATACATGGGAAAATCATAAGTGATATCATTGAATTTAACAAAGTCAACAGGAGAGTGGGTGTCCCTACATTTCTAATCAGAGAATGTAGATTAAATAGTCTCATCCATTGTAACTAATCAAAGATATTATGATCCAAGATAATCTGATCAAGCCAATTTGACCTATTCACTTTGCTTACTCATAAGATAAACTTATTACCCCATTTTGAGTTGTCATGGACACCAGACGATTAAAAGTTACCATAAATGAAACATACAGCATCTTTCGCTCGTGGCTCCATCAAACTTGATTCCAAGAACTATTATCTCGTTTTCTCCTGTAAGTATGGAACAATCAAATCCTCCATCTTTTGGAGATAAAATCGTTCTTGACCTCACATCCTTTGAACTTTGAACCCATGATACTTCATTTCCTGATTTTGTAATTTCACTCGTATCTAAGACATATACAACCATGTGATTAAAGAATATTTCATTGTTTCTTTTGCTTGCACATTTAAAATTCCGCGTACCAGAACTTGGACAACGGCATTTCTCTTCTGGCTTTGTCTCTTTGTGTTTTTGGTGAGGTGCTCGTAATGCTCGTCGGTTCCCATGAGTTGCTTGTGGAAATCGAATGGAGATCAGCGACGATGGTGGAATTTGTTTCGTAATGACTACAATACAATCATCAACCTGTCAACAAAAGCAAAATATCACATCACTATGGCAACAAATTTTGAACTGTCTTCCTGTTCATAAATTACAAATTTCGCACATGTCAAAATATCCCACTCTTTGATATAAGCCATAATACTAAAACCAAATTATTCAATTTTTTGAAATTTAAAGATTGTTCACCATAAGAATTTAAAGATGAAATTTTCTGTAGCTGTACTTCCATATACCTTTAATGACAGAGATAAAAAGCTTAAAGAATAAGTGCCATACCTTAGAAACACCCAGTATAACTTCCTCAGGTCCTGCCTCTTTATTGTTCGGGTCAAGTTTCGTCCACGTCCAGTCATTGATTCTCAACAATATCATCTTTAATTGTTAAAAGCCAAATTTCCTGCAAAGAAAAAGAGGCTATAAAGGAATTCATCAATTTCAAAAAGCTATTCTAGCTACCAAAATGCTTAATATGAAAATTATTTTATGAAAAATATCAATGTTTGTAATTTAGGGTCAAAGTTTTGAGTTTGTGAACACATGCAAAAGGCTCTGGTGGATTGCTTGAAAATGAACAATGATGAAAAGTCAGTCCAATGGTCAAGCAAGTCCATTTTATATGATAGTAATTCTATGATCTTCATTGATATGAAGAGGATTATTAAAGGAATGAATTGGTGAAACAACTATGTTGATATCTTATTCCGTTTAGAGTTGTTGCATTTTAAAGATCTCACCAGTGTTTTGAAAAGTGACCAGTGCAGTATGATATTACACTGTATACTACACTGATCACTTTTCAATGTATGATGGGCCTGCCCAACCATTGTAAACTGATGAAAGTTACTAAGTAGAAATGGTGCTAGGGTGTGTGGGAAAAATGCTCCCCCTCCCCCCCCTCCACACCCTCCAAGCTTACCATTTTGTCTTTGATACTAGTCCAGTCAGTAATAGGTGCTCCAGTGAATAACAGCAGATGACTGTCATCAAAGGCAACCTGCATGAAAGAATTCATGAAAATAATCAGCTCTAGCACATCACATTGTAATGATATCATGCTCGTACTCTGAATCACCTGAAGGAACTTTGATAAAACAGCTTTATAAAAGAGCACAATAAAGAACAAACTATTAAAGGGCCCAAACATCTTATTCAGATAAAAGGATTAGTTTAAATGTCAAGCATGTCTATCTTATATGAAAGAGGACTTCAAAAGAAACAAAATAGTAAACAAAGCATTCAAATATCTTATGCCGTTAAGGAAATATCCAAGTTTAAAGTTTGGTATCATTTGTGTAGAAATGACTCAAATCAGACCAGTTGTGATGTCATAGCCTCAGATTTCTCAGTCTTTATGCATTCTATCATATTTTGTCCTGTAATTTTGTGGCTTAAAAACCATGGGATATGTCAAAAAAGTAGCAAATCTAGGAAGGGTATTATAATATACCACCTGAAAAAACTGAGGAAAAATAATAGTGAAAAAATTAAATAAACTTTCTTTAAATACATAAACAATTATTAAGAATGTGAGGATGAGGACCCAAATTTCCATAGTAGACTTACTACACCAGTCATTTCTACACAGATAAGACAGAGCTATACACTTGAGTATCTCCTCAACGGAATAAATATTTAAATGCTTCCTTTACCATTTTGTTTCTTTTGAAGCCCTCTTTCATATAAGATGGACATGCTTCACCACTGAACTAATTCTTTAATCAAAAGATAAAACATCCGACTTCAACCTACTACCTTGATGTTTTACTTGCTTCACAGTTGTCAGGTGACACCCACATGATAAGAAATATCCCTTCTCCAGTGATTAGTTTCGTGAAAACAGCATAAATCTCAAAGTGGGCGGAGTCCTGTGCTAAGAAAGTGACGTCACATCACCTCATGAACGTGCACTGGTAACTGACTGGGTATTGTACTTATTTGTGTGGGTAAGTGTACAAAATGATGTGTCGCGTGTATGGAGAAAACTGAACAAACTATCACATTGAAACTTGGTTGGAGGGTGTGGGGTGATATCAAATTGTGTCCCGCTCAAGTTGGGTCATGTACCTTAAAGGTCAGAGGTCAAATGGTTGAAATTGAAACTTGGTGCGAGGGTGTAGAGTGATATGAACTTGTGTCCCACTCAAGTTGGATCATGTACCTTAAAAATTAAAGGTCAGACGTCAAATGGTTGAAATTGAAACTTGGTGGGAGGGTGTAGGGTGATATGAACTTGTGTCTCACTCAAGTTGGATCATGTACCTTAAAGGTAAAAGGTCAGACGTCAAATGGTTGAAAATGGTATATTTTGTATTGTGCTTCCTGGGAGAACCGTAAGTGATATTAGGTTGATACTTGGTGGGATGGTGGAAGGTGATATAGGGTTGTGTCCTGCACAAAATGGAACAAGTCCCTTAAAGGTTAGAGGCCAAATAATAAGTTTAAAATGGTAAATTTCGGTCAATCGCAATTGGGTAGTTACTTGGGTAAATGAAGGATGATGGCAATTTGTATCTTGGGAAAGATGTGACATGTCGCTTAAAGTTCAGAGGTCAAATAATAATGGTAAATTTTGTGTTGCATTTTGTTGGAAAAAGTTAACTGCTATTTTATTGATCCTCAATGGATTAATGGATTAGTGTCTGCAGTTTGTTACTTGGTGGGTTGGTGGAGGGTGATGCAAGGCTGTTCCACATATAATAGGATATATCATTTAAAGGTCAAAGGTCAAATAATTAATTAAAAAATGGTAAATTTGTGTTGTGCTTCCTGGGATAACCATAACTGATATTGGGTTGGCACTTGGTGAGCTGATGGAAGGTGATGTAGGGTTATGTCCCACACAAAATGGGTCATGTCATTTAAAGGTCAGATGTCAAATACTTGATTTAAAATGGTAAATTTTGGTTGGTCACCTGTTATGCAAATTTTGCAAGTGCAGTTGGGTTGTTTCGTGGTAGGTTTATAAAGGATGATGAAAAGTTGTGTCTTGCGAAAGATGTGACATGTCGCTTAAAGGTCAAAGGTCAAATATTAATGGTAAATTTTGTAGTGCATTTTGTTGGAAAAACGTAATTGCTATTGTACTCATCCTTGGCTAATTGGTGGGTAATGTTACTTGGTGGGTAATGTTACTTGGTGGGTAATATTACTTGGTGGGTAATGTTACTTGGTGGGTAATGTTACTTGGTGGGTAATGTTACTTGGTGGGTAATGGTACTTGGTGGGTAATGCTACTTGGTGGGTAATGTTACTTGGTGGGTAATGCTACTTGGTGGGTAATGTTACTTGGTGGGTAATGTTACTTGGTGGGTAATGTTACTTGGTGGGTAATGTTACTTGGTGGGTAATGTTACTTGGTGGGTAATGTTACTTGGTGGGTAATGTTACTTGGTGGGTTGGTGGAAGATGATGTAGTGATCTGTCTTACACATAATGGGACATGCCATTTATAAAGGTACAAGGCCAAGGAGTTGATATAAAATACATTTCAAGTCATGTTTTCCTGGAAAAACATTTGGCCATTTTACAAATTATATGTGGCACAGGCAATAAGGACAGCAACTCTGTGGATTGCCATCTTGTTTTAGTTGCAAATCATCAGCATGAGTAAGCCTCATTCAGCACAATCTGTTGTTTAACATCCTTACTTTGCTTGAGTGCACTTTTACACAAAAGCTCCAATGTATGCAGTAACTGATAAGTGGCCAATTCACATAACACTGTGGTTTTGTGTATGGCCTGGCACTAGAGCAGATGTGGTTTTGTGTTAATGATTTAAGAAAAGGATATTGTACATCGGGGTTGGAAATATAATTTTCTGATCAGAATGTAGAAAACAGTCGGGACTTGTGGGGTAAAAGCTATAGCATGATAAGTTCATAATGAAACACAGTAAACCCTCTACCCAACACTAACCTAACTCTACACTTCAGGGTTCGTGTTAATGACAAATATGTCGTATATTACACTATGGATGATATTTCTTATAACACATGTTGCACCTGTGTTGTACAATTTAGATATAGCATGTTAAATTTTACGCCATAATTTTTCATTAACTTAAATGAAAATCATGAAAATGTTATCTCTCTGATGCCATTGAAAGTTTTATTTCACACAAAAATGTTTTTAAATTACTAAAAAAATTAATAAAAGAAAAATGACACAACTACGACTTACAAGAATGGCTGAATGATGCAACATGTCCGTACAAGTAATATACATAAAGACTAGGCAAGTATCGTATATAGTCAGTATATACATGTACTGTACACTGTACGTGAAAGTTTTGATGTTGTTTTGAATGCAAGCTGTAAAATGTCAACGATATCAATAGCTGGATTTTCTTCTTTCCTTCTGTATTGATTGTGTTGTATGTGTAAGATCGTGTATCTGTGAATTGATCACAATCTGCAGGTCAAGTTACTATACTGTAAAGAAGTAGGCGTATTCGAGATCTCAATAGTATATTATCGTTGACAATTGGTCAAAGTTCACTAAAACCTCATAGAAGTTTGGATACGATAAACAAAAGTATTTTTCTATTTTATTGTGGTATTATACAAGGATTGGGTAAGTAATTGTTCTTAATATTTTTTATGATAATCGTAGTCCGATTTTTTAAGGTTTTTGTTATTTTAAGTGCAATTTTGGCCTACACAAGAGTGTGTGTGTGTTAACAATACTTGCAAGCTTTGCTAGCGCGCAGTGCCCTGTACATTACGCAGTGCCCTGTACATACGACAGCAAAATGACAAAATAAGCCAAAAATCATGGGCTTGTCGTATCTAAAAAATATGCCAGAAATCAAGGGCTTGTCGTAACCAAACACGCCAGACAAAAAATTATAATGAACCTCTGCTACACCTACCATTTTGGACTGCCTTCTTGGATTTGGCATTTTTGATGGCAGGCTAGTCTCTTCAAATGCTTTGGGATTGGAAAGGTCAATGAACCTTATCTTCTGTGGAGCTTCTGATGATTGTCTGACAAAAAAAAAAGTTTAATGCAAATTAAAACAGGTGAAATTTCAGTGACACACCATTCCTAAAACAGCTAAGGAAATGGAAGACTTGGTCTTGTAAAGTGTTGGCTATGGTTAATAATGATATTCACATTTACAAGCATTTGCCTGTGATAGTATAATCTTTCACACAGAATTTTGTAGAATTACCAGAATATTTGTTGATGTCTATCCATGCATTAATACATTACAAAAGTAGGATATATGTATTGTCTTTATATCATAACATAAATAATCACTTGATGACACACTTCATACTGCTTTAATTCTTTAAAGCTATTCATCATCAAATGAAGTTGTTATTGTATACAATTGTATTTCTTGCTAAATGGTACATATCAACTGGACATTATTCACATCATAAATATGCACTATTTCAGAGAAACATTCTAATGTAGTAATAAGTGGAAAGGGTACCTGCAGACAAAGAAGGCAAGTGGCCATCTTTACTTATGTGCTGATGGGAGAGAAGGTGTAAGATGATGATTGGTGCTGGTAAGTTGTGGCTTATGGAGATGAGTGAAAGTAACCTTTAATTGGTGTAAGAGTGAGGGTGTGTAATGATGTCTTACTGTCCTCTGGCTGTTAATGTTTTATCTGATAGATAATTAATTTGTATGAATGTTGTTGTGAACTCTGCTTGACAGCGATAAGTGCCATAGAGAAGTTAAAATACTGGTGAAATATATTTGGTGATACTGTTAATCATCTGTGTTCGTGTTTTACTTCCACGTTGAGGGGACTTTATGTGATTTAGAGAGCCGTTGACAAGATAACATAGAAATTTAAAATTGATCAAACTTAGCTTACTCAAATTAAAGAGTGCAATTAGCACAGATTTTCAACATTGTAACCAACATGCCAAGAAAATTGTCTATAGACCTCTAAATATTCTGTAAAAACTATGAAAATTACAAAATTCCCATTAAAATCGGATACAAAATGGACCATTTACAGCTTTTCTAATGTTTAGGTGTTAATATGCAAACTTATGATATACAAATGGGCATACTGCAGCTGTCTATTTTCTTGTGTAAAATTCTGTTTTTAATCGTTTACCAAATTAACTTGAGCGTAGAAGCTGATTGTGACAAAAACTTTTGGGACCTTAGCCTTACCCACATTAACGATGTTTCCTTTTCATACATCACATGTTTTGCAGATATCAAAAAAAAATTGACAAAATTTGATCAGACATAGCTCTAAAATAATTTGTTGCTATTTTTAAAATTGATGGACCATTCTATTCAGAATTTTTAAAGATACATTCTAAACTTTAAAGATGCATTCCCAATTGCAAAGAAAGTGATTTATTATGTCACTGCTAGTGAGGTCAACTTTCCCATTCTCCATCATTATTTTCAACCAATTTTTGACAGCTTTTAAACTTTATACCTATCCTGTCTTTCACCATATGAAATGAAACTGTCTCAACCCAAAGATAACCCAATAGTTTAGCAAGTAACCCCAGATAAACTTTTCACATCTTCATATGATATGAAAGCATGCCAAAACTCTGATCCCCATGAGTCTCAGGGAGCAAATTGTTTGTAAAAATTTGATTATCAGTTTTGCTACTCATTTCATAAAATGATTAGCAATACATTAAAATTGACTAGCAATAATGATGCATATTTAGGCCTTATTGATTTTGTATTACTCTTTGTTTTAATACGCTTCAAATGGTACTTTTTCAATGTATTTTCCCCACTATTAAGTAAAACAATCTAGCAAATCTGTATGGCAAAAGCATGACTCCATTGCCCAAATAGATGCTGGATTTTTGCTTTCCAAATCATAAAACATTTACTTCTACAGTATAAATCATCATTTTTATGAAAAATATTTATGAAAATTAGGTTTAGAAAGAACAGATAACTTCTATTCGATGTCATTTAAAGTCAACATCATGTAACTTTTTTCCCGTACTCACTAGGGCTTTTATGTGAAAATCTCACATACTATGATACCTCGCCATAAACTTTTCAAAACTATGCCACCACCCCGGAGGTTCTGATCATATCAGTCCTCTCGAAATGGCCGCCATCTTTTGCGAAGCATGCAGAATTCCAGCTGTGTTAAAACCTTTTTCTGTTTGTTTATTTTGCAATATTATTTTCTTTCTTGCAAAATTGATTTGACTTATCAGGTAATATTTACATGTAAATGTACTGATTGTGATGATCCAAGTATTTTGATTGAGGTGATTTAAAGCCATACGTTATGGCCTATTGCTAGTTTCAAGTTTCACTATTTACTGCTGCATAACACGGTGCATTTCAAGAGTTACTCACATTTCGATAAAGTCAAAGTCAAAATATCCCCATTCATAGGTGATTACTGCGTATTTGTGATTCTCGCATTCAAAAAGGACTTTTTCTAATTATTTTTGTAAATTTGAAGACTGAAAACTTCAATCAGTTACGGAATTTATTGTAGCCTATTGCAATTTTGCTAAGCAAAGTAGGGAAATGAATCACTAAACAACGTTATGCACAATTTTTGTGTCGCAAATTGCGATGCGAATCTGAACAAATTGCTCCCTGAGTCTTATTTCAGACTTACCTCAAACAATCTGTTATCACACAAAAGTACTTTCCAACTTTGCAGTACGTGTCCTTATATGCCGTGCAGTCCTCTACCACCAGTGGACTATCTGCAATGCGTGTCCACATCATCAAGTTGAGGTCAAGATAATAATTATCTTTTACTGACAGAGTTTTTGGAACATTGTTGAAGAAGCTGCCAAGGGTTATTCCACCAATCAAAAAAAGCAAGTTGTTATAAGAAACAAGAGCAGCTCGTCCTCGTGGTGATGGCATCATTGAACCTGAAATACAGTGTAAATTGTAAGATATTAAGGTGTCAGTCATCTTCAAATAAGCTTGCTTCAAAAGTAAAGAACATATCTCTTTTAACAATCTAGAATGTATCAGAAATGAGAAAATAGAGATTTTGCAATTTGCTGGAGAAATCTGCAAAAGCCTCTCCTCCCAAACAGAGATTCTGCACTTTGCTGGAGGGTTCTGCAAAAACCCCTCCTCCCTGAAAAGAGATTCTGCACTTTGCTTGAGGGTTCTGCAAAAGCCCCTCCTCCCTGAAAAAAGATTCTGCACTTTGCTGGAGGGTTCTGCAAAAGCCTCTCCTCCCTGAAAAAAGATTGTGCACTTTGCTGGAGGGTTCTGCAAAAGCCTCTCCTCCCCAAAAAGAAATTCGCGCTTTGCTGGAGGATTCTGCAAAAGCCCCTCCTCCCTAAAAGAGATTCTGCACTTTGCTGGAGGGTTCTGCAAAAGGCTCTCCTCTCCAAAAAGGATTCTGCACTCTGCTGGAGGGTTCTGCAAAAGCCCCTCCTCCCCCAAAAAAGATTCTGCACTTTGCAGGAGGAATTCTGCAAAAACCCTCACCCTGAAAAGAGGGGGCTCCCGAGTCCAGTGGGGGCTGTCTGACATCCATGTCTTGGAAAGGGCTGTGATCTATGAAAGGAAGGGTTATAAAGGAAGAAAGTTTGATTGGGGTCTCCCTTGTCGTTGTGAGATGACTAGGGGGAGTTGGTGTCGGGGGAGGTGGTGTAGAGGAGTTGGTGTAGGGGAGGTGGTGTAGTGGGAGTTGGTGTAGGGGAGTTGGTGTAGGGGACTTGGTGTAGGGAGTTGGTGTTGGGGAGTTGGGTGAGTTGGTGGAGGGGAGTTGGTGTTGAGGAGTTGGGTGAGGGTGAGTTGGTGTTGGGGAGTTGGTGTTGGGGAAAGTTGGTGATGGGGAGAGTTGGTATTGGGGGAGCTGGTATTGGGGGAGTTGGTATTGGGGCAGTTGGTGTAGGGGAGTTGGTGTAGGGGAGTTGGTAGGGGAGTTAGTGTAGGGGAGTTGGTATAGGGGAGTTGGTGTAGGAGGAAGTTGGTGTAGGGGAGTTGGTGTTGGAGGAGTTGGTGTTGGGGGGAGTAGGTGTTGGGGGGAAGTTGGTGTTGGGGGGAGTTGGTGTTGGGAGGAGTTGGTGTTGGGGAGTAGGTGTTGGGGAAGTTGGTGTTGAAGGAGTTGGTGTTGGGAGAGTTGGTGTTGGGGAGTTGGTGTTGGGTAAGTTGGTATTGGGGAGTTGGTGTAGGGGAGTTGGTGTTGGGGGGTAGTTGGTGTTGGGGGTGTTGGGTTGGGGAGTTGGTGTGGGAGTTGGTGTTGGGGAGTAGGTGTTGGAAGTTGGTGTTGGGGAGTTGGTGTTGGGGGGAGTTGGGGTTGGGGAGTTGGGTGTTGGGGGAGTTGGGTGTTGGGGGAAAGTTGGGTGTTGGGGAGTTGGGTGTTGGGGGAGTTGGGTGTTGGGGAGTTGGTGTTGGGGAGTTGGTGTTGGGGGAGTTGGTGTTGGGGAGTTGGTGTTGGGGAGTTTGTGTAAAGGGGAGTTTGTGTTAGAGGAGATGGTGTTGGGGGGAGTTTGTGTTGTGTGGATGGTGTACTGAGTTGGGAAGATTTGGTTTTTGTTGGTTGGTAGTGGGGTTCTGTTAGTATTGGGCTGGGTTTTTTGGCCTGAATGGTGAGGGGTAGAAGGTAAGATTAAGGGGGTTGAGGCTGTTGGGGTGGTTGATGGGGGTCTGTGGGTGTTCTGGGGGGTTGCTTTTGACATTTGATGAGTTGAGGTGATCTGATGGGAGTAAGATCCTTAGGGGGATACTTGTTGGTGACGTGGTTTTCCCTGGAGTGAGGGAGGGAAGTAGTATGTGGGTGTGAGGGGCCGGAGGTGTTGGTGGATGAGGAAGTGGTAGAGGGGGCAGAGAAGGAAGGGGGGTAAGAGTGGCCCCTCCTTGGATGGAAAGCTGATTGATCCACACTATGTTGGTCTGGATGCCCCTGGAGATGGTGTGGGTGCGGGGGAAGGGGTGAAGGTGGTGTTGGTGGAGGTTGGGTTGGAGTGGGTGATGACTTGGGAAAAGGTACGGGTGTTGGGCTTGAGCTGATTTGGGTATTTAGAGTCTAGGATTTTTTTGACTTTAGGGTATGAGATGTTTTGAAGGGTTTTAATCTTGAAAACCCCTTCCCCCTGAGCCACTTGGGGCAGGAATTGGAGGAGGCAGGGTGATTTCCAGAGCAGTTTATGCAGTTGGGTTCACTTTTGCAGCTTGTGTGATCGTGGGAGAGGGAGCCACAAGCAGCACAGCGGGGTTGAGAGTGACAATTGTTTTTTTTCCGTGGCCGAATCTCTGGCAGTTGTGGCATCTTGAGAAGGGTTGGTATGTAAGGGGAGCCGGGAGCATGAAGGTAACCGATGTGAATAGAAGTGGTGTGGGTGGGTGGGGTGGGGGGGAGTTGAATGTGAGGAAGTAGGTGCTGGTTTGGATAGTGGTATTGTTGTGGAGAGAGAAAGTTGGCGGACGTCAGTGACGCCCTGTGACTTAAGTTCAGTCTTGATTTCCTCGAAGGGAGTACGCTGGATATCGGGGCAGTTGATGACCCCCCTGGAGTAGTTGAAGTAGCGACGCGAGGCGGGGGTGATGTTGATTCTGGTGTTTGCAAGGGTGGTGGAGGCAAGGAGGAGTTTAGATTGGGTGGGGGTTGAGCATTTGACATGGTCTTGGGACTTCATGCACTTTATATGGTTTAGGGTGCCAATTACCCCCTGCAGGACCTTGGTGAGGGCAAAACGGGGAGGTTTTTGAGACCTGAGTCACCATTATGAAATGTGTTCAATATATCATCTTGAAAACATCGGAAGAGGGAGTTGCCATCTTTATTGGGTTTCTGGAAGTATGAGTGATTCTCAAAAAAATCATTCTTCCACATATCAGCAAAATTAAAAAAATATTTGGAGTCTAGCTCATGTTACCTTTCGTTGTCATCTTCTGTATCTCCTTTGTCGCAAGATCCATCCTCCAAAGCGTGTTAAAAGTCGAATATGACTTTGAAAATCCCCCAAAGATGTAAAGGTATTTGCCATGGATACATGTAGCCTGGCCATCAACCATTGGCAAGTTAATAAATGGGCAGATAGGACGTGTTACAGTGTAAAGATTTGGTATTCACTGACTGGATAAATGCTGTTTTTCTCAATTTTAGGACCTCTGAATATGCATAGAGAAAGAAAAATCTTTTAGCAAGCAAAAAACAACTAAAGAACAAAAAACAAACAATTAATCACTTAGGACATAAATGGTCTGAGTTTTCTGCTTTAATCCTTAAATCACTAATTATGTATAAAGATACAATCTGATACTAAATGCTTGATTATGTAAATTAAGACTGATCAACAACCTTAGTATGATTTCTAAATATAAGTGTCACCCAGAATCAGCTTTCACAAATAAATACATTCCTCACAAATTCTACAACATGGAGATTAAGTGACTTCAAATGTAACCTGCATGTATCACCATCATCAGTTCCTTCTTCCTCTTGAGGGATTAGGGCCATAAGTTTCCTTTCAACACGTTGTCCTGTCACTTGCAGCTGCACTTGCTAATCCCCAGGTGCTGTAAATTTCTTTCTTCACACAGCTGTCACATCACAAGTACAACATATTACATGCTAACGTACCAGTAGCAGTTCAGCAAATTTTACTAATTGCAATTTTTGTTCGCTTCTGATTTTACTTCATATTTTCCTCAAGTTTTATATTTTCATACATAACAACATGCAAACGGTTGTAATTCTAATTGAGTGTACAGCAGACGACAGTGTTCTTGCCTGACATAATGGCGATGGCGATATAAAACAAAGTCATGTGACCTTATGACGTCAGCTGAAACACCTTTATATACATCTAAGACACTTGTGTCCTTCAATAGACTAGAGAACCTTTTTGGCGTTAAATTTTCTTTTTGAGTATTTGTAGAAACCCAGAAATTAATTATACTAACATACCTTTAGCAACTTGGAGCCAGCGGTGGCATACTCCCATTGTTTTCTGCAGTTCCCCATACACTGAAAGATGCAATAGCACTTTGATGAGAATTTCATTTGGTATCGATTCAATTCCTGACTTGGATTTCAAAACCTCTTCTTTGCTTCCCTCCATACCTTCAGAGCTGAAATTAAGATAAAAGGTTCTTGGAAAATGTGTTTCTTCGAGACATTGATGATACAATTTAGCAAAAAGAATGTGATGAATTGACAGTTTCCAAGGCTTTCGATAACTCCAAAAATATGCCAAATAAGTACTCCCTATTATTAAAACCGTTCATAATATATTGAGTGACATCTAAAGCTGCCATAGCAGTAGAGCTGCCTTGACAAAAACCAAACTGTCTGATGCTAAGTGTCTTATTTTTATCAAGGAAATTTGTAGTATGATTGTAAATAATACGTTATAGAATTTTTGATAAAGATGAAAGTACTGAGATGGGTCTATAGTTAGAAACACATAAACAATCACCAATCTTTAAGAATCAGAGTTACTTTGGCTTCTTTGGAACAAAGTGATAGAACACCAGTGGAAATTGATCAACTGAAGATAAACACAGGAGGAGTTGCTAAAGTGAAATGATTATCTTGGAGAAAATTAACAGAAATATTACCCATACCACAAGCAACTTTTTTCATATTCATAATTAAGTCAATCATTTCTGAGCACTTAGTTGGTGATAGAAATTAAGATGTTGGGATTGCATCAGGAAGAAAATCACAAAAAATTGAAAAACATGTGGGGATTGTACTAGCAAGATTGCTCCCTATATCAACAAAATATTCATTAAATGTGTCAGCCATTACAGGTTTATAGGTTATATAATTGTCATTATCTTTAATTCTATCAATATGAGTTTTGGCTGAAGTACGACCAAGAATTTTATTAACGATATCCCAAATTTTCTTTAGCTTGTTTTTATTGTCATCAAAACATTTTTCAAAATGCATCTTACTGCACTTATCATTATTAGAGAGACGAGAAAGATATTTCTTATAAAGCTTATTCTTTTTGGGAATAGATCTTAAAATACCTTGTGTTATCCATGGAGATTGGAGCTTTTGAGAATTAATCTTAAATTCTTTAACAATACAATGCTTAGACACCAGAAATTCAATGATGTTGAAGCTCAACTTTATCACAAAAATGTTCAAAAGCGTAGTAAAGATGATATCAAAGGAAGATGAAATGGGGAGTTGCCATTTTCAAGTCAAGTTTTATATAAACAAATATATATATATTTTAGGTCTACTGTCGTATTATAGTATTTTATTAGCAATTTTTTCTTTGTAATATTCCCATTGATTATACTCTTAACATTGTACATCCTTTTTTTCAATTAGTTTGTCTGAAAATGCGCCAACCATATGATGTGAAACCAAGGATGTTGGAACACATCCTTGGTGAAACTAAACAATAAGCAAGGCTTTCACACATGTTTGTTTTATGAGGCCATACCCTCAGTCCAAAAGACCCAAGTTATATTCCATTGAAATGGGTAAATTCAGCTGGATACAGCTAATGTCAAAACCAAAGCTGTTTGGAGATGCAATTGACTCTGTCCACACATGTGTGAGCTAAAAATAATAAATTCCCTCCAGAAAAGGAGAAACCTGTGGAAATTGGGAGGATTGTCCTCCAGAATTCACAGAAAGTATACTTCATCCCCGTCACAACACTTTCGAGAAAACAGTATTCAAATCTTGCATACTGACAATACTTGTCTTACTATTTAACTGGCAATGTTCTTATTTTTGTTGGCTTAAAGTAGTTTACTTTCCTTAAGATAGGGCAAAATCCATAGAACTCCAGGGGACTTTCCCAATGGAATCCAAGAAAGTACACTGCAGGCCCCTGCAGTAACTATTTTCATAAATAAGCATATTTTCATCATTCATAAGATAATTAACAAGATATCTCTTACTAAGGTTGCATCTTTATTCTTGTTGTTAAATTTCCTCAAATGAAAGATAATTTCATCCTTTTTTGGGGAGGGGGTGGGGGTGAGTGGGATGGGGGTATTCTTTCTCCAAATTACCAGGGAAAAAAAGCTTTAATCCCCCACATTTTCAGAGGATTACAGTACTTAATTTAAAATTTCAACTTAAAAAGCAAGTTTCTTAAATAAATACATTGTTTTTGCCATTTGCTATACCCTAGATTTTTTTAAATGTTTGCAAATTTACTTTACATTGCAGCAATGCCGACAAGTCATTAAGGCAAAGATAAACAAGGGAGGTTGATTAACAGGGATAGTATTCTATGCTGTCCACACAACGGAGGATATTGTGCACTGTAGTGTGAACAAAGTGGTACCTCCTTGGTGTCTTATAATTTCCCTGGTGTGAGTAGTCAGCTATAGATAATCATTTTCACATCAGAATTGACAGCAGATTTTCATGAAAATGAAAATTGCTCTATTTCAGGTATGCAAACAGTAAATGAAAAGCTGAATACTGTGTGGAGATTTTCATGCACTTCAAGACTGCCAAATATCAGAAGTGTTTGGTCAAAAACCTCTGAACAAGATACATTTAAAAAATGGGAGACTAAAGATAATGGAAAGTTCCCATTTTATAACCTTAACTTCGTTGAGCTAATAATATGGTGAACATGATCAATAAATAATATGCAAAAAAAAATCATGTTGATATCTTATTCCAACAAAAAGATATTCAAATCTATGGTTCACAAAAAATGTCAATAAAAGGCTCAGTATGACATCACAGCAACATATTCTCCCACAACTTTGATGTACTTTATTACAATCTATCATCTTTTTTTATTAGTAAAACCAGCTAGAAAAATAAATTGATGAAAATTAGGTATTTACAGTACCGATGCGAGCAGTTTGACACCGGCGAATTTTTTCTGTGTTTTACCGGCGCTTTACCGGCGCTTTACCGGCGTTTCACCGGCGCTTTACCGGCGCTTTACCAGCGGCTTCACCGGCGTTTTACAGGCTTGTTTGAAAATGACAAAATCAGGAGATATTTTGTCCAGTTTCACAAGCCATCGCCACTGCGAAACAAATTATATTAGCGTCGTTATAACAGTGTCATTATAACATCAAAATATTGCCGTGCCCGTTCAGTTAAGTAATCAATGAAAGGTCCGAATTGAGTGAAGACGTTCGACAATATCAGAAGCGCAATGGGAGTTTGAAACATCATATCGAAGTATTATTAGGGCCTACATCAATAGTATGTGAACATCACATCAGATTAATCAGATCGGAATATCAGAACATAACATCGAAATAATTAAATTCATTCATGAATTTAATAACGACAAGTCGTAACTGGAAATAAAGTGTCTACTCTTCTTCGAGTTTAGTGTTTTCCTTTTCAATGTGCAGATTATTTTTAGTCGCTAGTGCAATATTGCTTGTACTTTTTTCCTATTCTGTTATTTTTAATTCCAACATTTTGTAACTTACTATTGTGTATGTAAGTAAATTCAATCACGGTGAAATAGATATATGCATAACCAACAAATTTAAGCAAACATTTTTGCCATATAATTGATCGGAATATTTCGAAAGCATGTCAACTTGTTAAAAAAGGTTAGCAAAACTGTTTTCCAACTTCAAAAAACGCAATTCCTTAGACGAGACAGAAAAAGCTGCGCAATGTTTATTGCAGCGAACAGCAACTTGTTAGGACTTTGAAATTACGGGAAAATATGTACAAATCGCACTTGAAAAAAGTATGGAAGAATACACAATGAAATTAACAACATCAACTTACTCAGATATTTATCTTTCGAATATTAAAGTCCTGGTCCAAGAAAACTTTTTAAACTTTAACAAAACAAGTTTCCAAAGATAAAGAAAATTTTATGAAACTTCTCCAGCATAGAAAATAAAAGAAAACAAAAGAAAACAAAAAGTATAAAAGCTGTAAAACTGCAAACAAATGCAATTTCCTTGTTTTGAAAATGTATTTTCTACTTCCATCTTTGCACATATCAAAGAATGAAAAAAACTTCCATAAACCAGTGGTACATTCCTTCCGAGTGGGGAGCTGTCGCCCCAGTTAATGGCCGCCAAGCTAATGTATAGCAAATTATTACCACATCGCATCATGTACTTTTTAACGCAAAATCATTAGAACTGTCAGAAAAACAACAAAATATCTCGTTCAATGATATGTCGCCCGCGCCCCCCTTCACATGTGACTAATTCTAGGTGGTTTATAACATGGCGACAGGATTCCTCGAACTCTTCAGCCACCAGCGCTAAGTTGTTGAAAGACATACTGCAGGCATGCATGACACTTTTATGTAAACATTTTAAATGGAGGAAAGCCGTAAAATAAAAAAAAATTAAAAAGACAACAATTTCAAAACCGGGAGGGGGAGTGGACATACCATTTTGTGAAGTGAGAAATTTGAGGAAATTCACTGAGCACGGGAGAGGGATGATGGAAGCATAGCCTTATCTTCATTCGGAAAAACAAATAAAAATGGGGAGGGGGATGGACAAAATCATATACTAAGTATGTTTTCACAGTAGAAAGAATTCCCCCACAAATTCAATGTTTGGTGATCAAATTTGCCATCTGAAACCTGAAACGGGGAGATCTTAACAAAGAACCATGATACTGCCGCCCCCACCCCGCCCCTATACACCCCCTTCTTACTATTCGTACTACTTCCATTTTTTGTGGAGAAATTTAAGCAAATGGGAGAGGGGACGATACGATCTACAAGATTATGTTTTCATAAGAGATTTCCCCCACCCCAAATTAAATAGTTTAACGATCCCAGTTTGTCGCTTCAACTTGCAAACGAGCTAGGAGATCATAACAAAGATCCACTCCCCCGCCGCCCTCGCCTTCCCTTCCCCCTTCTTGCTGTCGTATTACTTTAATTTTTGTGGAGAAATTTAAGAAAATTGGAGAGGGGACGAGATAATGTACCAAATTACTGTATGCTTTCATTAAGGAGAATGCCCCCACCATAAATTCGATAGCCTGATAATAATAAATTTAACATGTAGAAGAAGGAATCACTCTGGAGTACCCCTCCAAATCGCTATTAACTGATGTGATCCTTGGTCTCTTACCCATAACACCAAACTCAAGTTTGTGTCTTTAGACTTCAAATATTTGGAAGGCAATATGAAAATCGGGAGGGGGCATACATCTTGTAAGTATTTCCCTTTAAATGTGAAAATCATAAGTGTTCCCCTTTAAATGTGCCAATCTTAATTAATTGGACCGTGCTAGGCCAAAGTCCAGACGCAGCTGGGTCAACTTGTAAACAAATCTGTCAAAGGTGCTGGGAATGGGGACAGCGGCATTGTTTATGATTCTTTAGATAGTTTGCCGTGTTTTTGCGGTATGTGTTAAAGTTCTAAAGTTTCGGGTAAGAATTATAATATATCTGTTGGAAGGAAAGACATTTCCGCACGATATAATTGTAAAGAAATAATTTAGCACCTAGGCTTATCAAATAGTGGGAGCACATGTGTATTTCTGTTTACTTACGTCGGTGATTTCGGACATAGATTGTGATGAATTCTTTTCAACATGGAGGTCTACACTGAGCAAAGAGTGCTAATTCAGAATTTTATTGTTCTCATTTTATTTTATTTTTTCTATTTTCTTTCGCGTTTCACTTTTACTGTATATGGAACAACTTATTAAAAAGTTTTTGACGTTTCTTAATATTTTGGTGGAAATATTTCACGAGTTAAAATTTTACTCGACTATTTGGAATACTATATATTTCGGAATAAAACATGGAAGTCTCAGTAAGTTAAACTTGTTTATTTTTATTGCGCCAATCCTTTTCATTTGGTTTATCATTTTAGTTTTAGTTTATATTATTTCATTCAATTTTCATTTTATGATTTATATATAAAAAAATAGCTGTGCCCACCCCGATAGTGCACACACAAGTTGGGTTGCCACGGTTCCGTACTTTTCAGGTTGTAATTTTTTGTTGAACTTATTGAAAATAAATAATGATCGTAAATCTCTGTGGTACACTCTGCATTGTCGTTACCAATTTAAAGTGGGCTGTTCTGTGTCCTTTGAAAAGACACGGGAAATGAAATACTTAATTTTGCTTAAAACGGCAATTTGTATTAGTTTAAACGTATTTGAAACTAAAGAAATTTGCAGGTTCGATACGTGTGCAGATGTTAAATATTACACACAGTAGACCGAGGACTTCCCTCGCTGAAAGAAATACGAGTTGTGATTAGAAAATAACGCTCTTGATAGTATCTTTGTATTGAAAAATTAAATCTTAAGTTGCATGAAAACCAATACCACGTTTTTGGCTTCGAGAACGGGGTTTTTTCGGCGCTTTACCGGCGGCCCACCGGTGCTTTACCAGCGCTTTACCGGCGCTTTACCGGCGTTAAAATTACCGGCGCAATTGTCAAACTGCTCGCATCGGTACTGTATATACATTGCCAAATATACCCTACTTCAATAACTTTTGGAAAATTGTTTCTAATCATACAGAACAACCAATTAATGTTCAAAGAAATACATAAACATTATCAATGGAATTGTCCCTATAACATTATCAGACACAAATTCATCATACTGTATAAAAACTTTAAAATGCAATTGGGAAATCTGTAAAAATCCGTATCTCCTGAACGAAATATGATATCAACCTAATTTTTGTATCAAGTTGGCTCTAAAAGTATGCTCTTTCCAATAAAATTTCACAAAAAACCATGAGAATATTCCTTTAAGATATTACGATTCATAGTTTTGGTTTGACTTGTTGATATTTAACGGCACCGCAACGGTCAGAGTCAAATGCTTTATACAGAAAAATTTGGAAACACTTACTTTCTTGTCAGAAAATAAATCATGAGAAATATATTCTTATTGCACTCTGAATTTTTTGCAAATTTACATAAGAGTAATCACAATTTTATAAAACACCACCAATATTGTTATTTTATGCCGGAGAGGGGTACTTCCATATGTGGGGTATATATACATGTGCCCAAGAGCAATTACCGTTTTCATAAGTTTCGTATTGCAGGTGTCAAAAATCCAATCTCTCATACTGCTGGTCTCAAACAAATTGCATATTTTCACACTGCAGGTATCAAAAATCACCTATTTTCATACTGCAGGTATCAAAAATCACCTATTTTCATACTACAGGTATCAAAAATCACCTATTTTCATACTGCAGGTATCAAAAATCACTTATTTTCATACTGCAGGTATCAAAAATCACTTATTTTCATAATGCAGGTATCAAAAATCACTTATTTTCATACTGCAGGTATCCAAATCATAAACTGTCATACTGCAGTTACCAAAAAAATCTCATACTGATTAAAATTTGGGGCAGCACATACCTACCACTTTAGTTTGGATTTCCCCCTCCCCCTCCGGGGCCCTATGAGTCAAGAAATTGGGTATCCCACAAGTAGCAATGGATATCCTAAACCAGCTGTACGACTCAATCTCTCAATTGTTAGGATTGCCATTTAGAAATAGGTAACATCTTTTCCCAAAGGATTTTTCCATTTGACCTTGATCTTCTTAGCATGGCACGAATGATTTCAATATCAGTGGAATATGAAATAAATACAATTCCATTCGGAAGTTTGCTTCATTCAATTTTGATGACCTTTGTCAATGTACACAGTTTGATGCCCATTTTATATCCAAATGCTGGGGACTCTAATAGCTTGTAATTCTGGAGCATACCCAGGTTTGTAATTCATATCTAAACACTGGGGCCACGAGGGAGGATTCCATCCCCCCCCCCCATCCCTCTTAAATATACTCCCCTTACAGCCTTACAGTACAGGGCATATCTCATCTCTGGACTTTCTTTCTTCTACTGGTCCCATACTAGCCTGTTTAAGAAACTAATAATTTGAATCTATTATAGCCTGTGCAAAAAGTACCTAGAGTTGCCAAACATTTTAATGACAAACTCACGCTGTAAACATTATTTAAGTGTTAAATATCTTATTAAAAAAGTTTTTGTATATCCCTATCGTTTCCTTTTGACCATTAAAGACCAAAAGCGAGTTTGGTCCTTGGCCCTGTGACAAAAACCAGATAACAGCAAAAAGTGAAATGATCTTTGTGGCCACAATTTTGTTTGTTTAGTCCAACATGTTTCTGTTTCGTAAATTATCTATACAAATTCACCTGTTAACTCCCTCAAAAAAAAAAGGAAGTAAATGCTCTCATTGAATGCCTACTGAAAAGTTGCTATCCTTTGTATTGTACATGTGATCCCTCTTCCCAGGGCTGCTGCCAAAGATCACCAGGGATATGAAGAGGGCTAGGAAGGGGGGAGGGGGGGGGGGAGGACAGAACATCTGGACTCCACATCAAATTTATGAAGAGCAAAAAACGAGGCCATAACCTATTTTTGTTCCAATTTTACATTGCATTTTCAAGCAGGTGATTTTGCAACATTTTGAGGCCCACCTGTATGAACACACTGTTCCTTTTCATAATTTCAACAGAGCAATGACCAACTTTGACTGAATTCTTTTTGAAAACAATGTTTTCCCCCAGACCCCTTTAATCTTCATTTGTTAAATAATACAAACCTACCTCCTCCTGTCAACAAAATACTGCTTCTGTACTCATGACGTCACTGTGGATATTTCTTGTTTTTTGACCATTGAAAAAGGATTCTGTTGAATAATTGGGTGACACTAAAACGAATGCCAACCGAATGCCCACTGAAACACACACAGAAAAACGAATGCCCATTGAAACACACAGAAAAACAAATGCCCATCGAGTTTAGAGCATGTACAAACTGTGCATACTGCAAATGCCCATTGGGTGACGCAAACACTTAGTTCCATATAACGAATGCGTGTTGAAATGCACACTACATATAACAGACAGGGGTCAAAATTATCATTTTTCTGCCACTGTTCCACAAAACAGTACTTTCTCAAATAATACTGTTCCGGATCAGATTTCACTGTTCCAACGTTTTTACTGATAACAGGACAAATTCCTCTCTTTAAAATAGGCTTAACCCTTACTCTACCAGGGCTTTAAAAATAGCGACCCCAATTTTCGTAACTTTTTTTTCATAGGCATTTTTGACAACTTTCCTTTCATTTTCTTTTGTTACAAGTTTGGTTGGAATAGATGCTAAGATATTTATCTTTTGAGTAATTAAAACCAATTTAGGAAATATTAGACAAAATTATGCAAATTAAGCAATTTTTGGCTAAATTTGGTCAACAAATGGTCAATCTTTGCAGAAGTATAACTTCTTGTCAGAATTGAAAACAGAGATTTGTGTTACATATTTAGATTGTTTTTGAAATTTCCTTTCCAATGATACTAATCTATAATTTTTAAAAAGAAAGAAAAGATGAAAAAACATCAAAAATGATAAAAGTCAAACGTCTCCTGAAAGCTGCAGCAGAAAAATAATTACGCAGTGGTCACGGCGAGACTCGAACCCGGAGCGCCCGCACGCTAGTCGCGTACATTTCCTCTGCGCCACGTGGTCGCTAAATTTACAGAAGTGTAATTTTGTTCTTATAGGATAGGTTTTAAATAGAGGGGGGTATGCCTTTATTTATATATCAAATGAAAGGAAATTTCAAGCGCTTTCGAACGGCGGTTCAACAAAGCATGCGTGATGTAAGGTTTGGGTTACACGATTTTTTGAACAAAACGGGTCAAAAATGGCAGAAATTCATGAAATTTTGAAGAAATTTCTCCAGAACAAAAGATTGCACGTAGGGATTATAAACATTATACCAGAAACCAATACTATCATGTCTTAGGACTAACGTGTTTGATTTTGAAGGGAAAATGTGATCTTGAAATTATCATAAGATGTAAAAGAGAAAAATAAAAAAAATGAAATTTGTTTAGCTATTATTGAGTTTTACCCTTTTTCGTTGTATTTTTTCTAAAAATTATGTAATATAACCCCTATAAAAAAGTTTCATTTTGTAAAAGAAATATTGGAGTACTTTAAAATGATACCAAGATTATTCTTATAGGACTGTGGTAAAGTCCTGAATTTATTTTTAGAAAAAGGTGGTTTGAAAACGGCGATACTATCGCCGCGTGGTAGAGTAAGGGTTAATCTACTACTACTTTATTGGTCAATAATGTATGTCAGTTATTAATTACATGTACATGATGTAGCACCAGTTGCATACAGTTGTACACCTGCAAGCAGCCTTGCATATGTTTATTCATGGTTACTTTAGCTGACAATTGCCGGCAAGGTGGGAAAAGCTTTTTCTTTCTGAAGGAAATTCTTTTTATGATAATCTTGTTTGACAACATGCACCAATTTTTAGCAGAAATCAAGTTTTTGATCATGATGCTACATGCTTGTAAAAACATCAATGTTCCCTGGAACAGTGATGTTTGAAATTCACTGTTCCTGCATAAAAAGCAGTTTTCATAACAGCGGAACAGTGGCAAATTTGACCCTGACTGATAGCAGATAGCTTAACATGACAAAGAAATAACTCGGTTAGGTTAGGGCTAACTCTAGCTAACAATTGTAATACTCCATTTCGAGCATGTCCTTTTTGATCACGACAGACATTTACTATTTGACGGGTTTTTTTGCTTTTTTGTAAGTGATTGCTGACGTTTATTGATTGGCCGGCCTCACGCAGCTAACGAGGCTTCATATATTGCATAAAAAAAGCTAGACCTATACATGTAACATTGCACGGCAAATGGTTCATTTGCTGAGAAAAAAATCACTAAGAGAATGGTTGTTTTTTGATTGACCTGAAAATGGTTTAGAATTGACAATCAGTCATTTGTTAATACTGATTTGTCATTTCTAAACAGTTTTCATAGCAATCAAGACTTAAAATGAATGTTTAACAGATTTCGCGTAACACTCAAACAACAGGTTTTTTTCAAGCCCACACCATTTGCGGAGAATTACTCACAATGACAGATGTACAAAACTTGCTCCGAAAAAGCTGTGAATTTCAGCATACAGGAGGTGGGTAGTTATTTAAAAAAAATCAAAAATCGGTTGTCAAAGGAATTTATCTCGTGACTATCGGGAGTCATAAGTACAGGTAGGCCAGGGCATATTTGTAGGAATAATTTCCCGTGAAAATGGCGGGTACTGCATAGGGAGCTTAACGTTACTGACCCTTATGGTTGATGTTACCAGTGTGGCCTAATTCATGTTCTTAATGGGCATTCTGTTTTTAGTGTGTGAGTTAATTGGCTTTCGTTTTAGTACTACCCCAAATAATTCATTATTTCTACATCTCATTGGTACAAATAATGAGCCAAAGACATGCTTCAGAGTTCCATGTTCAGAAACGAGTGAAGCTGCAGTAATGCAGAAATATAACTTTGTAAATACCTTCTTTTTTGTTACAGAAAAGAAATATACTTTTATTGTTGTATAAAATATGAAATTTCTTTGGTTGATGCGAAAGAGGTTGAGGTTTCCTGTTCTTGATGGTGCTTTTGCAGTCATTAGAGACCAGGGGTTAGGGAGGAGGGGGAAGTGGCTAGAGGGTTTGGATGTTTTGGGAATAGAGCAGTTGGCGATATTGATAAGGATGTTACTGAAGTTTGACATGGGATCCTCACCCTTGAGGAGATGGGGGAAGAGGTGCGATTCACAGAGGATTTCGGAAAGGGGCCAGTCAGCCTTCTCGAGGTTCCAATTGGGGGTGTGGTCAGTGGGGGTTTGAAGGTTAGAGTGTATAAGAGGGTAATGGTCACTACCACAGAGGTCAGCAGTAACTCTCCAGCTTAAATCAGGGAGGAGGTTGGGGGGAACAGATAGACAGGTCAATACAGGTGAAGGAGCCATTGGAGCCCCACAGGGAGTTGTGGGCATTGAAGTCACCGAGAAGGATGAAGGGGGTAGGGAGCTGAGAGATGAGGTTGTTAAGGCTGGTTGGCTAAACATTGGTGTTGGGGGGGGGGGAGATAGATATTACAAAGAGTGAAAAAATTTTGGAGAGAGATAGACATACAGATGGCCTGAAGGTCGTTGTTCACATGAAAAGGGGTGTATGGGATATTGAGCCTAATCCCCCACAGGCCCTGCTGGCACCCACTTGATGTTCGTGATAGCAAGCGAAGTTGTTGAGAGAATAATGGTCATTGGTTTTCAAGGAGGTTTCGTTTAGGCAGAAGACGACCAGGTTGAAGGTGGTGGCCAGTGGGTCAATTTCTTCAGAATTGGCCTTAAGGCTGGAGGAAGATCTGTTGATTTTTTTTTTTGATCTGTCCCTGTTTCTTTGGGAGCAATTGTTTTTGAAAAGTTGAATGAGAAGTATGTTTGGTAATTGAACAATCCATGTTTTCTTCAGTGTCATATGTGTGGGTTTGAATGGTGGGCTGATTGTTGATTGGTTGTTTGTTGGTTTGATGTTTGTTAGCCAGGTTGGCTTGAGTTTGATGGTATTAGAGGTGTTGGGGTAGGGGACGGCGGGAGTCTTAGAGGAGGAAAGTTGGGAGAGAGAACAGTAAAAGGCTGTAATGCTTTAGGCTATCACCAGACATTCTACTAGTACGAATCTTCATACTCCCAACTCATTCGCTCTAAATCTCTGATTTAGAGTATGAACAATTGCATACATAAAAATTGTACACGCTTAAGAAAAGTCAAAGGGATTCAACGTGTTTAAAAAAAGTTGCCCAGGAATTTGACTTGTTTTGGTATTAAGAATTGGGGTTTATACCTTGTATATATCATAATAACTCAATTGCTTTCCTAAAAGGATACACCTTTTTTGTTTAAAAATAAAGTTGCAACAGATTTTCTGCCAGCGTCTTGACAAAAATGTGATGCGCACGTAAGCATTTTAACAACCAATAAAAAGATAGGATGCTTGCGTAAGGAAATGATTGACATAATTTGAGTGCGTATGTGCATCGCCTGTGTAACTTTGAGCGTATTAACACACCAATGTGCGTCCTACGTGCGTTGGCGCATACAATATGTATGTATTAATATTAACAAAAGAACAAGGGCATTGAGGTAGTTAAATTTGAATATTTATAATAGTGCAACAATGCAGTAGAAAACAGAGTGTCCATTACCGGCACACAATTAGTTTGGAAACATGTTATTAGTGGAGTACCCCAGGGTAGTGTACTTCGTCCAATTCTTGTATTTATTGAGGACATGCCTGGTTATGTGAACTGTCATACCAGATTATTTGCTGATGATATCAAATCTTTTCCAAGTATTTTTTTGCTCCGAGGACTATTTATTATTTCATACTGACATTGGCAGCTTGGTTTGCTGGTCCAGTAAATGGCAACTGCAGTTTAATTCTACAAAATGTAAAGTGATGCATCTTGGAAGGAACAATCCCTGTATGAATTATCACATGTGTGATGGAGTTTATTTCAACTTAATGGTTGTTTCTGAGGAGTGTGATCTTGGCGTGACATTTCAAGATAATCTTTCTTTTTCATAGCATATTGCCAATATTTCAGCAAAAGCAAATAGGATCCTTGGCTTTATTCAAAAATCTTTTCAGTGTATGGATGTTGATATGCTCCAAGTTATTTACAATGCTTTAGTGAGACCAGTTTTATAATTTTGTACACCAGTTTGGAATCTGTATACAAAGCAAGATGCCATGAAAATTGCAAAAGTACAGAAAAGAGCAACCAGTTTGATTCATTCTATACAAGATCTTCTGTTTTGTGAAAAGGCAATATGTATTATGCACTTGTTAATTGTGGACTCACCTCTATACCCCCGGACAAGGTGAGTCATTGTACCAAAGTGGGTGGACAAAACATGTACTGTAGGTTGATGCAACCCTCAATCACGGACTTAGGTGACTGAAATTTTAGTGTATAACTTACCCCAAATGAATCGCCTCTGTACAAAGTCAATGAGTCTGAAGTAAATTGACCCACCACAGAATTACTCTGGTGACTGACAATTTAATACAATGATGCACATGTGAGTCACTATTTCATATATATAGGCCTAGGCCTATGTCAATGACTCACCTTGGAGTTTGACTGACATTTGCCGGCAGTGGTAGGGGTGCATCAAACAACTGCATTAGCGATCGTGTCTAGGGGGCCTAGGCCTGTGTTACATAACATAATAAGAGGAAGGGTTAGTGACCCCATAAAAAGCCCAAACTAACGCCAGAACCACAAAAAAATCAAAGACGCCCAGAGTAACATTCTAAATGCACCAAGTCTAACGTTAACGTTAAATTGTTTCAAAGCTTAGCCTAAAACGTGTGTTAGGGCCTAGGCCAAGGGCCTATTATAAGGCTCTAGGCCTAATACTGTAACTTAAGTAGGCCTAGGCCGCTACTTTTGTTACGCTCGGTAGGGTGGCATTCATGTCCTCTAGGCTCTTGAAGAATTTTTGCTGACTACCTATTCAGATTATGATTAAGATACTTAAATCACCAGTAATCAATAACACACGGTGTAGTCTAACCTGTAACGTTAGGCGTAGGGCCTAACTGCAGAAGTGGTTTTACGGATTGTAAATAGGCCTAACATTAATGTTAGGCCTAAGTCGTTACTAATGCCAGTCACAGGTGTTCCTAGCGTTATGACAAACTACAGTCTACACAGTATATCATGGGCCATAGGCCTATCCCTATTATTATTAAGTAGCCTAGCCTTTATTGCCATAACGCTAGGAACATCTGTGACTAACTAACGGTAATGTAACATGAGATTAGGCCTACTGTAGGCCTAGGCTAGGCCCAGATGCGACTTATTATTTTTACTATATGAATTTTTATACAATCAAATTTTTTTACTCACGTGAATCCCAGGAATGGTATACACTAACATCAAAATCAAAAACTTTAGCAGAGAAGAACTTTTTCAGAGGCCTTAGTCAAGTAGTTAAGCCGCCCTTTCTAGGCGGAGCCTACAATCTAATTAACACCCAGTAAGTTAGCGTCATAGTCATATTCAGTTTCAAATTTGTACCAGCTGAAGAGCCATCCTTCTGCAAGAGCGCCATCGAATGGCATATTAACAAGACAGTTGGAAAGGATTTGGGCCACCAACGGAGCGAAATCAGTTTTTTGTTCTTTCCTGTTTTACATTTTGTAATCGTCACATAGAAGTGTTTTGTGGGTGGCGGTTGTTGCAATGTAATTACACTCACGAGGCGAAAGCCCCACCAACTCCCAAACCAAAAAGTAATGGACTCAGTTATGAGAGATCGTACCTGGTCTCTCAAAATCATGGCCCTAAACAGCTAAAAGCCGTGAAAATTATTCCTATCATAAGAATATATCATGGTCCATAGCTCTTGGGCCCAGTGAAGGTTTTGTGCCAGACATCTGACATATGGGGACAAAAGGCCACCTACCCATTACTCTTGTGGTATATGTTTCATTTCTGGGAGATCGTATCTGGACCCTCAAAAACGGGGCCCTAAATGGCCAAGAGCGGTGGAAACAATTGCTAGCAGAAAGTTATATTATGGTCCATAGCCCTTGGGCCCAGTGAAGGTTTTGTGCCAGACTTCTGACAGATGGGGGGAAAAGAAAACTTACCCCTTACTCCAGCTGTGGTATAGCTCTTATTTCTGGGAGATCGTATCTGGACATAGAAATGGGGCCCAAATTGACCAAAAGTCAGGAAATTGCTATAATGTGGTTATCACATGGTCCATGGGCCCAGTGAAGGTTTTGTGCCAGACTTCTGATATATGGGGAAAAAGGCCACCTATCCCTTATTCTTGTGGTATAACTCTCATTTCTGGAAGATCGTATCTTGACCCTCAAAAATGGGGCCCAAATTGACCAAAAGTCGGGAAATTGCTATAATATGGTTATCACATGGTCCATGGGCCCAGTGAAAGTTTTGTGCCAGACTTCTGACATATGGGGGCAAAAGACCACCTACCCATTACTCCTGTGGTATATGTCCCATTTTTGGAAGATTGTATCTGGACCCTCAAAAAAGGGATCCAAAATGGCCAAAAGCGGTGGAAATAATTGCTAGCAGAAAGCTATATTATGGTCCATAGCCCTTGGGCCCAGTGAATGTTTTGTGCCAGACTTCTGACATATGGGGGCAAAAGCCCAACTATCCCCTAATCTTGTGGTATAGCTCTCATTTCTGGGGGATTGTTCTGGACCTTTAAAAATGGGGCCCAAATTGACCAAAAGTCGGAAAATTGCAATGATATGGTTTCACATGGTCCATGGTCCTTGGGCCCAGTGAAGGTTTTGTGCCAGACTTCTGACATATGGGGGCAAAAGACCAACTACCCCTTACTCCTGTGGTATAGCTCTCATTTCTAAGAGATTGTATCAGGACCTTTAAAAACGGGGCCCAAATTGACCAAAAGTCGGGAAATTGCTATAATATGGTTGTCACATGGTCCTTGGGCCCAGTGAAGGTTTTGTGCCAGACATCTGACATATGGGGGCAAAAGCCCAACTACCCCTTAATCTTGTAGTATAGCTCTCATTTCTGGGAGATCGTATCTGGACCTTCAAAAATGGGGCCTAAATTGACCAAAAGTCGGAAATTGCAATAATATGGTTATCACATGGTCCATGGTCCTTGGGCCCAGTGAAAGTTTTGTGCCAGACTTCTGACATAAAGGAGCAAAAGACCACCTACCCCTTATTCTTGTGGTATATGTCTCATTTCTGGGAGATTGTATCTGGACCCTCAAAAACGGGGCCCTAAATGGCCAAGAGCGGTGGAAATAATTGCTAGCATAAACATATATTATAGTCCATAGCCCTTGGGCCCAGTGAAAGTTTTGTGCAAGACTTCTGACATATGGGGGCAAAAGAAAACCTACCCCTTACTCCTGTGGTATAGCTCTCATTTCTGGGAGATCGTATCTGGACCTTCAAAAATGGGGCGCAAATTGACCAAAAGTCAGGAAATTGCTATTATGTGGTTATCACACGGTCCATGGGCCAAGTGAAAGTTTTGTGCCAGACTTCTTTTGACTAATGAGGACAAAAGGCCACCTATCCCTTAATCTTGTGGTATAGCTCTCATTTCGGGGAGATTGTATCTTGACCCTCAAAAAGACTGGGGGGCCCAAATTGACCAAAAGTCAAGGGAAAATGGCCAAAAAGCGGTTGCTAGCAGAAAATTATATTATGGTCCATAGCCCTTGGGCCCAGTAAAGGTTTTGTGCCAGACTTCTGATATAAGGGGGCAAAAGCCCAACTACCCCTTAATCTTGTGGTATAGCTCTCATTTCTAGGAGATTGTATCTGGACCTTCAAAAATGGGGCCCAAATTGACCAGTCAAATTGTCCATAGCCCTTGGGCCCAGTAAAAATTTTGTGCCAGACTTTTGACATATGGGAGAAAGGCCCAACTACCACTCAATCTTGTAGTATAGCTCTCATTTCTGGGAGATCGTATCTGGACCCTCAAAAACGGGATCCAAAATGGCACATGGTCCACCATAGTCCTGGGCCCAGTGAATCTTTTGTGCCAGACTTCTGACATATGGGGGCAAAAGACCAACTACCCCTTACTCCTGTGGTATAGCTCTCATTTCTAAGAGATTGTATCTGGACCTTCAAAAATGGGGCCCAAATTGACCAACAGTCGGGAAATTGCTATAATGTGGGTATCACATGGTCCATGATCCTTGGGCCCAGTGAAGGTTTTGTGCCAGACTTCTGACAAAAATAAATTGGGGGAAATTGCAAAAGCCATGATCAACTTTTGTGCCAGACTTCTGACATATGGGGGCAAAAGCCCAACTACCCTTAATCTTGTGGTATAGCTCTTATTTCTGGGAGATCGTATCGAATTAATGAGATACATCTACCCTACTACGGTATTCTTTAATGGACTATACACACAGTGCTATCAACGATAGGTGAGGAATGCTGAATGAACATGTGGAAATATGAAATATTCACAGAGGTTTAGTTTTGTATTGAAAACTTTGAAAAATAAAGGGTAGGGTGAAAACACTGGAGGGGAAATTAAAAAGAAAAAGAATGGCCAGGGCTACTAGTTTTTTTATCATATTTTTTACGCTCGGTTGGCGTTTATGTCCTCTTGAAGGATTTTTGCCGACTTAATTGATTCAGATTCAGATCATAGCCTGGAATGGGATTGGCCAAGGAGCAGAGGCATCGCTATAGGGAGTGGGGATAATATGCACCACACATTGATGGTGTGGCCTGTCTGGGGGGAGAGTGGGGGGTACTTCCTGAAAATATGACAGTTCCCCTCCCCTTTCCAACAACAACCAAAAAAAAAATAATAATTAAATCAATCAATCAATAAAAATTGTCAAAGCTGCAAATATAATTGATTAATTAATTGTTTTATTTATTTTCCATTTTCATGCATATATTACAATATTTATAATGAAAACACATAACAATTTATGAGAAAAATGGTGGAAGAGCTTAGAAGCTGGAGCCTTTTACAAGAAGCCCACCATAACTGGAAATAAATTAACGGAATATCTAATGAAAAAGAGAAGATGACTTTTTTTTTTAACGGTATTGACTGAGTTATCAATTAATATTTGACTGAAACATTTACAGTTTGCACCAAGAATTCTTCATTTTGGACCAAAAATCTTTGATTTTAACCCCAAAATCTGCACTATTTAAGAGAAAAAATAAAAATAATAAGTCTTCAAGCTTTCATCAAAAATCTTCAATTTTGGACCAAAACTTTCAAGTTTCGATCCATGAAATATCACATAGAACAAAATCCCGTCAGACAGGACGATAAAGTTCTTACAATGTCAGGGTCATGTGTGCATGCATTCCATCCCACAATATTTTTCAAACTTTACAATTTTAATATAGGCCTTTACCTTTTCAACAACATTTATTTGGAAAAATTGGGTATATTTCATCAAGTTCTCTTCATTTTCAGATTATTTTATTCAATCTCGGTAGTTTTGAGTTTCATCCCTAGCTCCGTCTGGTGGCAGCGGCTATTTTAAGATTTTAAATTTCCATCCCTACCTAACGGGCCCCTTCCACCCAGCTGCCTCCCCCCACCGTGGATGTCCCTGCTGCACTTCTCTCAAGAGCAAAATTCTAAAGCTAACATATAAGAGAATCAAATATATCGTAGGATTTCAACTTTGGGAACTTTGGCATATCACAGTCGAGCGCTCTTATCAACGGACTCAAGCCAAACCAACAACATACCAATAATTTACCGAATCTCCACATTGCAATTAAATAATACAATTCAAATTTTATTTTAATTAATTATATTTTGGCTTCAAATATTTTCAGGATCTTACATGAGGTTCTTTCTTTTTAATATTTTTCTTAGCAACCAATTCAGCTTTTCCGTGGACCCGACCAGAATGCTGAACATGCTCCTCAGGCCTGAACCCCATAAGTAGACCCAATGTTTCTGCATTAGATTGGTATTAACTCTCTGATACCAACTCACCATCATATACTTCGCCACAATGAATCATTTTGAAAGCTAGGTAATCCCATGAAAAGTTTGACAACCTGTTAGGCATATTCCCCTTCCAAAAAAAAAAAACGAGTTGTAATTATACGTGTACAATGTGCGGTGGTACAGGGAGGCTTTTGTCCCAGCCCCCCTCCCCCTCCCCTCACGTATAAACAAATCATACTCTCAGAGTACTAGATAACATTTTCAGTGCATGATTGAAATATAATTTTTAAAGATCAAATGATTTCAACTTGCCTATTAAAACGTTTTTACAATATTTTCAACTTGTCTTATCTGCTTATTGCAACAGAATAACCGTCAAGATAAGTATTCGAGACAGACTTGCGTATTTGGGTCATGACATTCGCCATAAATTTGGTCCGTAGCTAGATTTACAGTTTTTGACAGGAGGGGGAGGGGGGGGGGGAAGCATTGTTCCCAAATGACCCGTAGTAATTAACTTATCCATTTCAGACACTTGCATATTTAGGGCATGAACATCCACTAAATTTATCCATTTGGGACCACGAAGCCCACCACAAACAATCCATTTAAGATATACTTACGTATTTGTGGAGTATGACATAAGGCGCGTCACTAACTTATCTATTTGTGACAAAATTGCGGTATGAAATAGCCATCCACTTGCGTATTTGATACACATTTGTGCATGAACACTGCCAGTAAAGTTGTCTATTTGGGACAGACTTGCGTGGATAGTTAGCTGCAATTATGTTCACAATTTCAGTTCTTTTATTATAAACTCTAGGCGTCTTATATATATATTTTTTTGTGGTGGTGGTGACGTTAGTTTGGGCTTATGGGCGACTAACCCTTCTTAGCCCGTTATCTTGGTATGTTATGTATGTCATATGGGGCATGAATTAACTGAACTTGCAAATTTGGGACTCACTTGCCTATTTGACCATAAAGCCACTTGCATATTTTGGACAGACTTGCGTATTTGGGGCATGATCTAACTGAATAGTTGCGTATTTGGGGCACATGCTTGCATATTTGGGACTCCAAATGTTGGCACTTGCCCATCCAGCGAATAGGTAAAAGGCCAACTATAGCAAATTATTATGCCCCTCCCAACATGGCCCTCGGTGCCCCAGGTATAACATGCTTTAATTGTGTATGTTAACATACTATAGGATTTGTGACTAGGGTCGATTTCTATTTGTTTTCAAGCTTAAAGAATTGCCCAGAATAATTTCATAACTTTCAAGAGGACACCTTTCCGGTCCGCCCTCAAATTTCAAAAGGGTACCTTCTGTGCCCTCGGCTTCTTTTCTCTAGGGCAAGGGGCAATCGTTTCGATATCGCTGAGAAAACCTCCTAAACCCTTGTACCCTTATTTGCTCTGCACATTGTTTGGGACATTAAATATTCTGAATCATGATCAATACAATTGATGTAAATATTTCCGATTGCGAGGACTTCTGATCTATAAATTTGGTATAAATTTTTTGTATTTTGATTCTAAATATCTTGATCCAAGATTCACAAATTTTTGTGGCTGCAAATTTAAAACATTTTCCGCTGCCCTGAAATGGAACTAAGGATCTTTTTCCTGGTTCAGATCCTCATTAGAAATCTGAGATGAAAGCGCCCTCACTAGATTTGCTGTCCCTCTCCCTCCCCTGAGGTTTTTCTGACAACCCTGGGCAAAAGTATTTAACAAGGCGGAACTTAAAAGAAGATTCTCCATATACCCTTGTTACATTATTTCCTTAGATTTTTCGGAACTGGGGGTCATATACCTCCGTAGGCTACCCGTGTCCCATGATGAAATCACGTGTCCACTAAATGGTCATCTTCATAAAATATCTGAACTCATGAAAATTGGCCGATTTGGGTAATATTCATTAATAAAGAATAATCAAATAATGTGTGCTGCCAATGCATTAAATGGACCTCGGGATTACACTCTGCACCGTTCAGTTGAATATAAATCTAATATTTAGTGTGTATAATTAGGTGTCAAGCATGTCAAGAAGACAGACGAGCATTATATCTTTTTTTCTTCATTATGAAATATTTGTGTTAGATCGTATAAATTGCTTGGCAGTTTTGGATAATCATCATAAGTTCAATGAGATTATGTTGACTGCCAGGAGATGGAAATAGGGATCAAACCCTCAAAGTAATTTGGGGACCGCAGACCCTCACTGCGAGCATCGACTAAGCTGGAGGCCAGGGAGCCGCATCCTCTGGGGCCAATATAATTTCAGCAATTTAGAGGTGGATCAAAGGGCTCCAGATTAAACTATCGAGAAATTAGAGGATCTCAACTGGATGATAAATAAAAAAGTTTTTTTTTTTGCTTTGATCTCTTTAAGACTTTTTTAGTTCATTGGGAAATGAAATTATTTTCATATTGTTTTTAATTTATTTTGAACCCTATTAGGGACTGCTGAACACCATGGTGTAGGAAGGGTAACCTCTGTGGGATCAATGAACATCAATTGATCAAATACATAGATTCTAACTGAAGATCTATCTATCTATCTGAAGTAAAGTCATTCTTGATTTACCTACAGAAATGATCAATTTGATGACAAATGCGATATGAATTGAGGTATTATATTACCATTGTCCTCTCTATTTACATCCCAAAATTGGTTGGAAATACATAACCATACAAGTCTAAACAACAGCACTGTATTCTACTCAAAAACCATAGATACATTTTTTTTAAATCCAACTTTTCCCTTTCATTGCATCTCACTCAACGTTCCATACAGTGGAAAAGCCAGCCACCCAAGAGTGTATGTGTGGCATGGAGGCGGATGAGGAGCGGTCCAAGGTTATATTTCATGTCACCATTTGAAAATGTAGAGGGGGTGTCCAAGCAACCTTGATTATGTTATTTATGGCTAATTGTGGAATTTGGAAAATCTATAATTCCTATCGATCCCTTCTCCACTCACCCCCCTCATTCATGCTTTATGCCATTTTGCTTCTTTGCCTCTGTAGTTAATATTCACCAAACTACTCAATTCTTTCTAACAGATCAACATAAGTTGCATACATTATACAAAGCAAAGAAAAATAAATGAAACACTTATCTTTTTTGGGAAACACTTCATAACTATTTATTAAACAATTCACCGTAAAAGAACACTGCTAAGTCATTGATGTTAGTAATCTTTACGACCTATATACTATACAGGTACTTGTGTGATTGCCACAAAAATTCAAGATCATCATTTAAAATACTTTACTGTCAATACAAACTCACGTTTTCTTGCCACAGACTAAGACAAAAGGTCTGCTACTTTCTTGCTCAAGCTTGGATGGAATTAAAGTTTGACCTCCTAGACCCCCAGAAAAATTACTTCTTACAGCTATGAGATTTACAGGTAAACATACCATCATGATTTTATGCACACAGGGTTCCAGTAAATGAAATATAAACCTGCACTATACTTTTAATGATTTATATTTTTCTCGTTTCTTTTTTCTTATTTTTGAGAGGAAGGGGTTGGGGTTATAGGCAAGGATTTGACTCCTGTTGTCAGATGATTAGTTCTATATCATGTACTAATCACATTATTGGTCATACAAATTAAATTTCAAAAGGAGATAGGTACATGAGAGAAAACCAAATTAATAAAAACTACTAATACAACTAAGTCTGGGAATGTTAGAATCAGTATATCAGTGCATGAACTACACCTAAATTAATTTGACTTCTCTGGTAACATGTAACTTGTAAACCTCATACATAATAAAAAATTATTAAGGGCTGGGTTAAGCAAGTGTGGGCCTGTAGCATTTCAAAACATGGAGCCCCTGATCTAAGATGTCGTTTTTGCAGTCATACTACAGTACCAGGGAGTAGGAAAAGGGTGTGCAAGCGGCCCTATGAAAGGAATTCATCTTCCCGGTTGCATGCTTTCTTCCTGGTTGGGAGGTATAATTGGGAAATTATCAATACAAAATTGAAGGAGATTTAATAACTTATTGGAAATGTTGGTAAAATTTGGCAACTTTTGCAGAAAATTGAAGCAAATTTCTAAATTAACAGCAACGTTTGATGGAAACGAGTACAATTTTTCCAAAGCTGGAAATTTCTGCGTTTTTTGCCCCCATGAGAGGTGACCCGACCTACATCCCTACATAGTACATTAAGCAATATAAGTTCTACCTAAGACGGGGGACCCCAAATGTGGGAGCCCCTGATCTAATTGTAGTGTTTATATTGATAGTACATTAAGAAACACAATTTTATGTAGGACCGCTATAATAGTGAGGGGCCTGTAGCTTTTACTACTTCATTATTCCAGCACTAGGTGTATGGGACAGGATGGAGTAATGATGCTTACATGAGATTTGTAGCCAAAGTAACTTGGTAAACATAATTCCTTGCATACTGGATTCAATACTAAGTAGGCAAAAACTACATTGAAAAAGGTATATTGCAAAACTTCAGGAAAAAGTGGAAATAGAATTTCATATGATTGAAAGATACCACAACCGCAATCTTATCGGACCAACTGCAAATGTTCATGTTGGTGATAGGCAACGAGTTTTTTCATTTATCATCAAATAAATGTTGATTAAACCAGATTGATTTTTTAGACAATCGAGCTTTTGGAAGTACTGTGTTGTAGTGATCACTCATGGCTGTGATGGAGGAAAGATCTACTGTAGGATTACTTGAACTTTTATTGATTAAATTAGTGTTATGATCGAGAGCATTGCATTAGTCATATCACTAAGAAGTATTTCATGCATGCTCTGTGCATGTTACTTTCTAGGGATCTAATTTTACATGTGATTTGAAGCAGATATCAAACAAACTTATACAACAATAAGGAAAAGGGTTTCAGCTATTGCATGTTTCAATTTTGTACTGGGCCAAACTGTCCCGCCTCCTTTGAAACTGACAGAAAATTGCTATAAGTACCATGTAAGCAATAAAAACCTGAAAATGACCACTTAAACAGTACACTGTTCCTAAGAATTAAGTTGCAAATTTCTTAGAATAACAAAGAACAAATACAAAACTTTGCAAGATGGTATTGCACATCATGGACTCTATCTCCATCATATTTCATGGTCCTTCATTTATCATCTTTGTTCAAACTATTTGCCCTCATCCTCGACTCTATCTCCATCATATTTCATGGTCCTTCATTTATCATCTTTGTTCAAACTATTTGCCCTCATCCTCGACTCTATCTCCATCATATTTCATGGTCCTTCATTTATCATCTTTGTTCAAACTATTTGCCCTCATCCTCGACTCTATCTCCATCATATTTCATGGTTCTTCATTTATCCTCTTTGTTCAAACTATTTGCCCTCATCCTCGACTCTATCTCCATCATATTTCATGGTCCTTCATTTATCCTCTTTGTTCAAACTATTTGCCCTCATCCTCGACTCTATCTCCATCATATTTCATGGTCCTTCATTTATCATCTTTGTTCAAACTATTTGCCCTCATCCTCGACTCTATCTCCATCATATTTCATGGTTCTTCATTTATCATCTTTGTTCAAACTATTTGCCCTGTATGACTTTCGTCAAGTTTGAACTTCTTCAAAAATTCAGTTGCACCTGGTTTTCCTGTGATAAAAAGGAAAAGCATAAAATCAAACCTGCTGTTCAAGAACATGGTGATGTTGATGTTATGGCTTTCTTCCCACTGTATTGCCAAGAGTGAAATTATTTTCTTATGATCTTTAATCACATTTACCGGGTGTGGTGTGGGAAAGTGGGTACATGCAGAGAATCACCATTTTCCATTCCCTTAGAAATAGTAACTTTAATATGGGCTATTAACAGTAACAATTAGATTATGTAGTTAAAATTGACCACACCTTCTGATATCTCTCATTGCCAAGTTTACTTTTCTTCTAAAAGAAGGCCTATGATTGTCTACACCATGTGTTGATGATGTAGGTGCAGGGAGTAGGTGCATATAAGAGTGTGTGCATGTGATGGCACATGATCTCAGCTGCGTACTTCTTGGGTAGCGGAAGTAAGTTTTTAATTCTGTGCACTAACTACTAACTATGCTGATTAACAGTGTTAAAGGCAGTTTGGGCAACTTTAGTAATCAAAAACAAAATAGAAAACCAAATATGCATTTTTCATAGCCAAGGAAGCTAGAATTGAGTGTTTTTTTTCATTTAAGTAATGTTCATTTTTGATACAAAATGTCATCGCATGGAGGCAAACCATGAGCGTATTTTGCTCTGCACTTGTTGTTTTGGTTTACTATTCCCTCCCCGGCCAGTGATTGAATTTCCCATATGGTGCATGATGCACATATTCTATTCAAACGGTGCCTATCACTATTTTCAACATGCGCCTGCATTGAATAAATCATCCCATGTGCATTTTTACGCTACGCACAAAAGTCTGCTAATCATCTAACATACACATGTTCAGCATGGGATTAGGAGAAGATATGCCAGTTCAAACTGTGAGCATCACCATTGTTGTTTACTTATGGTGCATGATGCCAACATTTATTCATTAGTATGCAAACAATATATATTTGTATGCACACACAACCCTCCAATCATGCTCATTTAAATAGTACCCATGTCCTCTACCCCTATGCCAGGTCACATGAATGTACATCATTCATAACTTAAGGTATGAAAACTTAACTTGACGTCGAAGCACGCCGGCGCCGAGGGTAGTAGAATAGCTCTACTATTCTTTGAATAGTCGAGCTAAAAAGTACAAGAGCTAAACCAACCAGAGTTGTACCATGATACCTAGGTACATGAATTTGGGTCCCATAGACTCTAGGGTAAAAAGGTCAAAGAACTATTAACCATTTCCCCCTATGGTTATGGAATGGTAGGTTGAATGTTGTTTCAGTGATTAGGGTCAAGGGTCAGAGGTCAAATATATGATTTTTTTAGGAAGTAATTATGTACTAATTTGTACAATTTTTGTACCACTTTAAATTCCGATAGTGCAAGACCTATACCAATACTATGTTTGTATCACATGGTACATAAACTTGTGTCCCATAAACTCTGGGGTGAAAAGGTCAAAGGGTTATTGACCCCTTTTAACCATTTCCACCAATAGTTATGATGGTAATTACTGAGCTATTTCCCCACTGTATGCTTAAGGTGATGAGATCAGCAACTCCACGGATTGCTTTCTTGTTTTGCTTTGTAAAATAGGCTCACAGCAGTGATCCTGGTATCAATTGAAAGAGCTCGAATAGTTCTTTCAGAAATTGTAACTTTTTGATGGGGCTTATGTTGAAAAATTTTGGGGTTGAAATAGAGAAATTTCAAAAAATACACAAAATGTAAGTAACAAAAAACAAAAACATTTTTTTCTTTTCTTCAAAAACTTCCAAACCTTGCTTTTGCCTGAAAACCCATGAGAGACTGTCAAAGACACCAATGCATCCAATTCCGGTTGAATTTTGACTGCACCTATCTTCAATATCTTTTTTGTGCAAAAATGTCATGATTTTGAGCCTTTTTGAGATCAATTGTTGACGAAAATCATAGTTCCTGATTGCAATGATAATAATGCTTGTATAATAATAATGCTTGTATAATATTTATTCTTTATATAATAATAATGCTCATATCGTGTACATCTGCTTAAAAATCATGCAGATATGCCAACTTCCCTCCTTGCTATGAAAACACAGTTTATGCTGCACTTATGGTTCAGAGATTAATTAGTTCTGTAAACAATGTATCCACGAAATATCTATATCTACTGTGCATGAGTGACATCAAAGGTCAATGGTGGTCAATTGTTTCTTTACTGAACCGCCGAAAACGGCCAAAAACGGCGGTTGGGGAATAAAGGAGAGGAACACAACATGTTATATAGCGCCGACATCCAGAAAAATAACTATTCGAGGCACTGTACAAAAATAGGCTAAGTTTAATTACAAAAGTGTAAATCAAAAGATAAGTCTTTAGTTGTCTTTTAAATGTATTCAATGTCAGTGAAAATTTCAGGTGAGGGGGTAGAGAATTCCAGAATTTAGATGTTGATGCTGAAAAAGAAATATCACCAAAGTGGGATTTTGTTGACTCTGGAAATAATCACCAGAACGTAGAGCGTGCCTTGGATTATAGGTTGAAATGAGACTGCTAAGATAAACTGGAGCTGTACCATGAATAGACCAAAAAGTCACAAGAAGAATTTTGAAACCAATACGCTTTTCAGCAGGAAGACGATGTAAGTCCTTCAGAATAGGTGAAATGTGATCCGTTTGTCTGGAATTAGTGATTAGCCAGGCAGCTGAATGTTGGATAAGTTGAAGTTTATGCAAGATGGAAGAAGAACATCCAGAAAGAAGAGAATTGCCATAGTCAAGTCAAGACGTGATAAAACAATGAACAAGCTGAATGAGGATTGGTTGCGCAGATATTTCTTAATTTTAGAGATGCTCCTTAGATGAAAACAGGCAGACTTGCAAACTTGATTAACATGGGATTCCATTGATAAATTGGGAGTTCAAGATCATGAACAGTTTTAACTGGCTTGAATATATGTGAGGCAAAAAAAGTGTGACAGAAATCAATTTTTAAGTTGGTTTTTCGATTAAAAAATTAATTAATTATGTTTTGCTATTATTAAGTCAAAGCTGTGAAGAATGCATCTAGTGATGTATGTGAGATAAAGTATTACAAGTAAGGCACCGTAAGGTACCTTACTTGTAATGTGATGGCATATGGGATATCTGAGTGGGATGCCATTTGGTACATCTTTAGGATGAGATGTCATGTGGGGACAAAGGGAAGGATTCCATGTGTGGCATCAGGAGGAATGACATGTGGCACATGGGTAGGGATGCCATGTGGGACATAGAGATAGATGTCATGTGGGACAGGGGTGGGATGATATGTGGGATATAGGGTGGGATGTCAGATGGGACATAGGTGGGGTGGATAGTGCAATGTTTTCATAATTGGACCTGTGATATGTGTGTCAATTTGAATCAGTATGCAAGCCATGATGGTATTTATTGTTCTAGTTTTAATTCAATATTGTTATATACATGTGGCATCCCAACCTATGTCTCACATGTCATCCCTCCTTATGTCACACAAAGCATCCCTCTCTAAATCCCACATGTCATCCCTGCCTATGTCCCAAATTTTGCTCCTTCCTATCTCTAACAGGGCATCTGGTTCTCCTAGATGCTCCATATGGCACCCATATCTATGTCTCACATGATATCTCACCCTTTGTTACACATGGCGTCCCTTGTTATGTGCCACATGGCATCCCTCCCTATGATGCACATGGCATATCCTTATATCCTACATGGCTTCCCTCCATGTCTCAAATGTCATTCTCACTATGTTCATGTCCCACATGGAATCCAACCCTAATGTATGTCCCACATGGTATCCCAACCTTGTCCCACATGGCATCCAACCCAGTTGTCCCACATGGCATCCCACACGATGTCCCTAATCGAAGGAACCTCCACTTCAAAAGCACAAATGTATACATGTAAGGCACCGAATCCACTCAAATATTAAAAGAAAAAAACCGGAAAATAACGGTGTTATTTAATGCGTGTCAGTGATGCTTATGGCAAGACATTCTCAATTGACCGGTTGACCTGCATTGCGCAATACATATTATCATTACCACGAAGTGGCCTATTTCTGTAAAATCACAAGCACATAAAAACATATTTCCAAAATTTCCTGACTCCTCGACTTTAAAGTTTGAAGAAAGGCTCTGCCCATGCAATTAAATATACTTTTTTAGTAAGTGTTTGCTCTTAACATCAACATTCAATATGATTAATGTTACTTCAAAAACTATTCACATTACCTGGGTGTGACTTTCAGCAATATTTTTGTCAAATAAGCCAACTTTGTGCAGTTGTTGAACTTTGATCCGCCATTTTTCGTTCCAGTATCTTAATGATGGACCAATTTCATTCTTGTACTGCGTCAGAAAAAAGAAAAATTGGTATTATGGGAAATAGTGGTCACTATTTAACATATGGTATATTACTACAGTGCATAAACAGAAAGAAGTATGCAGACCATGTATGGCAAATGCCATAAGAGAACATGTAGGTGTCATTAGCAAATCCTTAAATGTTTTTCATGTTCATCTTTATATCCACACATTTCTGTCATGAATATTATGTTTTACTACTTCTAGGTACTTTTAGTTATACAAACTAAGGTATGCCACTGCTAGTTACTTTTAGTTATACAAATTAAGGTATGCCCCTGTTAGATACTTTTAGTTATACAAATTAAGGTATGCCACTCTTAAATACTTTTAGTTATACAAATTAAGGTATGCCCTTGTTAGATACTTTTAGTTATACAAATTAAGGTATGCCACTGTTAGATACTTTTAGTTATACAAATTAAGGTATGCCTTGTTAGATACTTTTAATTATACAAATTAAGGTATGCCCTGTTAGATACTTTTAGTTATACAAATTAAGGTATGCCACTGTTAGATACTTTTAGTTATACAAATTAAGGTAGGCCACTGTTAGATACTTTTAGTTATATAAATTAAGGCATGCCACTGTTAGATACTTATAGTTATACAAATTAGGGTATGCCACTGTTAGATACTTGTAGTCATACAAATTAAGGTATGCCACTGTTAGATACTTGTAGTTATACAAACTAAGGTATGCCACTGTTAGATACTTTTAGTTATACAAATTAAGGTAGGCCACTGTTAGATACTTGTAGTTATACAAATTAAGGTATGCCCCAGCTAAATACTTTTATCTATACAAGTTAAGGTATGCAACTGTTAGATACTTTTAGTTATACAAATTAAGGTATACTGTTAGATACTTTTATACATACAAATTAGGTATGCCACTGTTAGATACTTGTAGTTATACAAACTAAGGTATGCCACTGTTAGATACTTTAGTTATACAAACTAAGGTATGCCATGTTAGACACACTTTTTTAGTTATACAAATTAAGGTATGCCACTGTTAGATACTTTTAGTTATACAAATTAAGGTATGCCACTGTTAGATACTTATAGTTATACAAATTAAGGTATGCCACTATTAGATACTTTTAGTTATACAAATTAAGGTATGCCACTGTTAGATACTTTTAGTTATACAAATTAAGGTATGCCACTGTTAGATACTTTTAGTTATACAAATTAGGTATGCCACTGTTAGATACTTTTAGTTATACAAATTAAGGTATGCCCCAGCTAAATACTTTTATCTATACAATTTAAGGTATGCAACTGTTAGATACTTTAGTTATACAAATTAAGGTATGCCCTGTTAGATACTTTTAGTTATACAAATTAAGGTATGCCACTGCTAGATACTTTAAGTTATACAAATAAAGGTATGCCACTGCTAGTTACTTTTTGTTAACAAATTAGGTATGCCACTGTTAGATACTTTTAGTTATACAAATTAAGGTATGCCACTGTTAGATACTTTTTATCATACAAATTAAGGTAGGCCACTGTTAGATACTTTTACATATACAAATTAAGGTATGCCACTGTTAAATACTTTTAGTTATATTAGTTAAGGTATGCCACTGTCAGATACTTTTTGTTATACAAATTAAGGTATACCACTGTTAGATACTTTGAGTTATATATATTAAGGTATGCAACTGTTAGATACTTTTAGTTATACACATTCATCTTAAAAGTCTTAAGTTGTTATGCTCTTGTTGAACTGGTCTACTATGTATATTTCAATCATAATGTCATGTGTTCTAAGTTATCCAATAAAGTTTGGGGTTCTACTTTTTTTGGGAAAGCTACTGGCAATGTATCATGATGCTGGGAGCACTGAATTAAGAATGAGTTGTGGGCTGAGACTTCATGTATAGACTAAATAAAGCATTAAGAATTTTTGGCCCTTCAACCCCTGCAACCAGACACCCTCAATTTTCTCAAATCAAGGGTAATCCACGCCATTCAACCCTAGACTCTCATTGACTAGCAACTGCTATTGTTACACCATACACAACACAGGGGTAATCTATACCTTCTTAACTGACAGCATCTTCATAGTCTATCTACAGTTCACTTGTTAGCAAGTAGCAGAATAGGTCATTCATCTGTGGCTCAAGCCACATAACTGCTGTTCAGTGAAGTGAATCAGATTCGTCCTTGGCTGAGCGTAAATATAAATATACAATATATGCTTGGGAGGACTTTGTGCAAAACCCATAAATGATTGATGGACCATTCCTACTAAAGATGGTTATTTCCTCATGGCTAAAGCACTACCAACATCGTGTCAAACTTTCATTATTGATATGCTACATGCAAAGGACCCACCTATGTGGCCCTTCAACACATGTCTGGAAGTGCATTGATTCAGTGGTAGAGAGTTAAACTTACATTCACAGGTACTCATTGTTTGATTCCCAACATGTGACCTTCATTGTGTCCTTCGGCAAGCAACTTATTTCATGAGAAGAGCCTTTAAAGGACTATGGACATGTAGAGGCAACATGGGCTTAATAGGTTTAATACATGATCTAAACCATTAAAACAGCAAAACATTCCATTACAATTGGGTAAAAATTGACCAATTTACAGCATTTTTAACTTTTAGCTGTTATTGTGCAATAATGTGTGACATCAATGGAGGAAGGATCCTTCATTACCCTTTGTATTGAAACCAATATATTTTATTCCTCTGTCAATGTTGTTTGAAATATAGAATTGGACTTCAGGCAAAATTTGATAAAACTTTGTCACATTCCAAATCATCATGTATCTAGAAAAGACATTATGAAATTCACAAGTAACTGAATTTTAAGAACAGATTTTAAACAATTATACAAAGATTTTGAGATGTATTCCTCTTAGTATATCACAAATTCTGGACAAATTTACAAATCATGAAACTTTGTTTAGTCATAACTTGAAAACTAAATTACCTTTGTACAATTTGTTATTTTTATTCTTCTCAGAATTCCTTGCTCTTTCACATACCTACAACCTGCTGGATGTCCATAGTCCTCTAAATGGACACAATAGCAAATTAAATGAAGTTTGTCAAATTGTTCAGCATGTGCAAAAGTGATGATGTATAAAAAGGAATACAGCTAAAATTCTTTATTCTCCTTCTAATTCTTTATATTTCTTTCCCAAATATCAAAGGTTCTGAAATTGCATTTTACTGTTATATCTAGGTCAAGATTATAATGATATACAAATTCCTGTTTACTATAGTCAACTTCTCCCATTTAGAATAGAGGAAAGGAATAACAAATAATTTAACAAAAGCAATTCTTTAGTTGTCGCATTTTGAGGACACAAAATAATGCACTAATTATGCCTATTAGGTACTGTATCTACATTTTACAATGCAGTAAAATGATCAATTTTTAAACAATTTTAATGGGACTTTTGACTGTTTGCATGGTTTTTAGTATATTTTAAACCATTTAAGCTCTCATCGTTGCTACCTGTCCATATACCTTTAATTACAGTTCCCTATCTCTCTCTGATGAAATTAACTTTATATAAGCCAAAGTCTCATGAAAACTAACCCTTCTGAATGCTTCTGCAATGTCTGAAAATTTGATCTTGATTGCCTGGCAAGCTGATCCTGTTCTGACTAATATGGCTGACCTGGATCCGCTGAAATGTTCTGAAAGGTAACAGAAGAAATGTGAATCATCAGATCAAGTTTGTTACATGTACTGTCCCTATTACTGATAACAAAACTGCTTATAAAACATGTTATTGAACATCATCTGTCTGGCTTGGTTTGGCTTGGCCCCTGACATACTAATTAACCTGGCCCGATCCTGAATCCCTTTTCTTAACTAACGGGATCGAATCTCAGTCAGGATGCTGCAGCTGTGTCCTTGATATCCCATTTGCTACAATTCACTTAGCTGTAAAATGAGTCCAGTTTTGACTAAGGTGTTCAACTGCGATGGACTGGTGTCCCATCCAGGGGGGAGTCAAGTGCACTGGCTCTATAAGCTCTCGAGGCTTAATCGGTTTAACTACTGTCCCTATCAATTATAAGCTCTCGAGGCTTAATCGTTTTAACTACTGTCCCTATCAATTATAAGCTCTCAAGGCCTAATCGGCTTAACTACTGTCCCTATCAATTATAAGCTCTCAAGGCTTAATCGGTTTAACTACTGTCCCTATCAATTATAAGCTCTCGAGGCTTAATCGTTTTAACTACTGTCCCTATCAATTATAAGCTCTCAAGGCCTAATCGGTTTAACTACTGTCCCTATCAATTATAAGCTCTCGAGGCTTAATCGGTTTGACCACTGTCCCTATCAATTATAAGCTCTCGAGGCCTAATCGGTTTAACTACTGTCCCTATCAATTATAAGCTCTCGAGGCTTAATCGGTTTAACTACTGTCCCTATCAATTATAAGCTCTCAAGGCTTAATCGGTTTAACTACTGTCCCTATCAATTATAAGCTCCGAGGCTTAATCGTTTAACTACTGTCCCTATCAATTATAAGCTCTCAAGGCCTAATCGAAGCAACTACTGTCCCTATCAATTATAAGCTCTCGAGGCTTAATCGGTTTAACTACTGTCCCTATCAATTATAAGCTCTCAAGGCTTAATCGGTTTAACTACTGTCCCTATCAATTATAAGCTCTCGAGGCTTAATCGTTTTAACTACTGTCCCTATCAATTATAAGCTCTCAAGGCCTAATCGGCTTAACTACTGTCCCTATCAATTATAAGCTCTCAAGGCTTAATCGGTTTAACTACTGTCCCTATCAATTATAAGCTCTAGAGGCTTAATCGTTTAACTACTGTCCCTATCAATTATAAGCTCTCAAGGCCTTAATCGGTTTAACTACTGTCCCTATCAATTATAAGCTCTCGAGGCTTAATCGGTTTGACCACTGTCCCTATCAATTATAAGCTCTCGAGGCCTAATCGGTTTAACTACTGTCCCTATCAATTATAAGCTCTCAGGCCTAATCGGTTTAACTACTGTCCCTATCAATTATAAGCTCTCCAGGCTTAATCGGTTTAACTACTGTCCCTATCAATTATAAGCTCTCCAGGCTTAATCGGTTTAACTACTGTCCCTATCAATTATAAGCTCTCAGGCTTAATCGGTTTAACTACTGTCCCTATCAATTATAAGCTCTCAAGGCCTAATCGGTTTAACTACTGTCCCTATCAATTATAAGCTCTCAAGGCCTAATCGGTTTAACTACTGTCCCTATCAATTATAAGTTCTCAAGGCTTGATCGGTTTAACTACTGTCCCTATCAATTATAAAGCTCTCGAGGCTTAATCGTTTAACTACTGTCCCTATCAATTATAAGCTCTCAAGGTTTAATCGGTTTAACTACTGTCCCTATCAATTATAAGCTCTCAAGGCCTAATCGGTTTAACTACTGTCCCTATCAATTATAAGCTCTCAAGGCCTAATCGGTTTAACTACTGTCCCTATCAATTATAAGCTCTCAAGGCCTAATCGGTTTAACTACTAAGTCCCTAATCAATTATCAATTATAAGCTCTCAAGGCCTAATCGGTTTAACTACTGTCCCTATCAATTATAAGCTCTCAAGGCCTAATCGGTTTAACTACTGTCCCTATCAATTATAAGCTCTCAAGGCCTAATCGGTTTAACTACTGTCCCTATCAATTATAAGCTCTCGAGGCTTAATCGGTTTGACCACTGTCCCTATCAATTATAAGCTCTCGAGGCCTAATCGGTTTAACTACTGTCCCTATCAATTATAAGCTCTCGAGGCTTAATCGGTTTAACTACTGTCCCTATCAATTATAAGCTCTCGAGGCTTAATCGGTTTAACTACTGTCCCTATCAATTATAAGCTCTCCAGGCTTAATCGGTTTAACTACTGTCCCTATCAATTATAAGCTCTCAAGGCTTAATCGGTTTAACTACTGTCCCTATCAATTATAAGCTCTCAAGGCTTAATCGGTTTAACTACTGTCCCTATCAATTATAAGCTCTCAAGGCCTAATCGGTTTAACTACTGTCCCTATCAATTATAAGCTCTCGAGGCTCAATCGGTTTGACCACTGTCCCTATCAATTATAAGCTCTCAAGGCTTAATCGGTTTGACCACTGTCCCTATCAATTATAAGCTCTCGAGGCTTAATCGGTTTAACTACTGTCCCTATCAATTATAAGCTCTCAAGGCTTAATCGGTTTAACTACTGTCCCTATCAATTATAAGTTCTCAAGGCTTGATCGGTTTAACTACTGTCCCTATCAATTATAAAGCTCTCGAGGCTTAATCGTTTTAACTACTGTCCCTATCAATTATAAGCTCTCGAGGCTTAATCGTTTTAACTACTGTCCCTATCAATTATAAGCTCTCAAGGCTTAATCGGTTTAACTACTGTCCCTATCAATTATAAGCTCTCAAGGCTTAATCGGTTTAACTACTGTCCCTATCAATTATAAGCTCTCAAGGCTTAATCGGTTTAACTACTGTCCCTATCAATTATAAGCTCTCAAGGCCTAATCGGTTTAACTACTGTCCTATCAATTATAAGCTCTCAGGCTTAATCGTTTAACTACTGTCCCTATCAATTATAAGCTCTCGAGGCTTAATCGTTTTAACTACTGTCCCTATCAATTATAAGCTCTCAAGGCCTAATCGGTTTAACTACTGTCCCTATCAATTATAAGCTCTCAAGGCCTAATCGGTTTAACTACTGTCCCTATCAATTATAAGCTCTCAAGGCCTAATCGGCTTAACTACTGTCCCTATCAATTATAAGCTCTCAAGGCTTAATCGGTTTAACTACTGTCCCTATCAATTATAAGCTCTCGAGGCTTAATCGTTTTAACTACTGTCCCTATCAATTATAAGCTCTCAAGGCCTAATCGGTTTAACTACTAAGCTCTCGAGGCTTAATCGTTTTAACTACTGTCCCTATCAATTATAAGCTCTCAAGGCCTAATCGGTTTAACTACTGTCCCTATCAATTATAAGCTCTCAAGGCCTAATCGGTTTAACTACTGTCCCTATCAATTATAAGCTCTCAAGGCCTAATCGGTTTAACTACTGTCCCTATCAATTATAAGGTCTCAAGGCCTAATCGGCTTAACTACTGTCCCTATCAATTATAAGCTCTCAAGGCTTAATCGGTTTAACTACTGTCCCTATCAATTATAAGCTCTCAAGGCCTAATCGGTTTAACTACTGTCCCTATCAATTATAAGCTCTCGAGGCTCAATCGGTTTGACCACTGTCCCTATCAATTATAAGCTCTCAAGGCTTAATCGGTTTGACCACTGTCCCTATCAATTATAAGCTCTCGAGGCTTAATCGTTTTAACTACTGTCCCTATCAATTATAAGCTCTCAAGGCCTAATCGGTTTAACTACTGTCCCTATCAATTATAAGCTCTCAAGGCCTAATCGGTTTAACTACTGTCCCTATCAATTATAAGGTCTCAAGGCCTAATCGGCTTAACTACTGTCCCTATCAATTATAAGCTCTCAAGGCTTAATCGGTTTAACTACTGTCCCTATCAATTATAAGCTCTCAAGGCCTAATCGGTTTAACTACTGTCCCTATCAATTATAAGCTCTCGAGGCTCAATCGGTTTGACCACTGTCCCTATCAATTATAAGCTCTCAAGGCTTAATCGGTTTGACCACTGTCCCTATCAATTATAAGCTCTCGAGGCTTAATCGGTTTAACTACTGTCCCTATCAATTATAAGCTCTCAAGGCTTAATCGGTTTAACTACTGTCCCTATCAATTATAAGTTCTCAAGGCTTGATCGGTTTAACTACTGTCCCTATCAATTCTAAAGCTCTCGAGGCTTAATCGTTTTAACTACTGTCCCTATCAATTATAAGCTCTCGAGGCTTAATCGTTTTAACTATTGTCCCTATCAATTATAAGCTCTCAAGGCCTAATCGGTTTAACTACTGTCCCTATCAATTATAAGCTCTCAAGGCCTAATCGGTTTAACTACTGTCCCTATCAATTATAAGCTCTCAAGGCCTAATCGGTTTAACTACTAAGCTCTCGAGGCTTAATCGTTTTAACTACTGTCCCTATCAATTATAAGCTCTCAAGGCCTAATCGGTTTAACTACTGTCCCTATCAATTATAAGCTCTCAAGGCCTAATCGGTTTAACTACTGTCCCTATCAATTATAAGCTCTCAAGGCCTAATCGGTTTAACTACTGTCCCTATCAATTATAAGGTCTCAAGGCCTAATCGGCTTAACTACTGTCCCTATCAATTATAAGCTCTCAAGGCTTAATCGGTTTAACTACTGTCCCTATCAATTATAAGCTCTCGAGGCTTAATCATTTTAACTACTGTCCCTATCAATTATAAGCTCTCAAGGCCTAATCGGTTTAACTACTGTCCCTATCAATTATAAGCTCTCGAGGCTTAATCGGTTTGACCACTGTCCCTATCAATTATAAGCTCTCGAGGCCTAATCGGTTTAACTACTGTCCCTATCAATTATAAGCTCTCGAGGCTTAGTCGGTTTAAATACTGTCCCTATCAATTATAAGCTCTCGAGGCTTAATCGGTTTAACTACTGTCCCTATCAATTATAAGCTCTCAAGGCTTAATCGGTTTAACTACTGTCCCTATCAATTATAAGCTCTCAAGGCTTAATCGGTTTAACTACTGTCCCTATCAATTATAAGCTCTCGAGGCTCAATCAGTTTAACTACTGTCCCTATCAATTATAAGCTCTCAAGGCCTAATCGGTTTAACTACTGTCCCTATCAATTATAAGCTCTCGAGGCTCAATCGGTTTGACCACTGTCCCTATCAATTATAAGCTCTCGAGGCTTAATCGGTTTGACCACTGTCCCTATCAATTATAAGCTCTCGAGGCTTAATCGGTTTAACTACTGTCCCTATCAATTATAAGCTCTCAAGGCTTAATCGGTTTAACTACTGTCCCTATCAATTATAAGTTCTCAAGGCTTGATCGGTTTAACTACTGTCCCTATCAATTATAAAGCTCTCGAGGCTTAATCGGTTTAACTACTGTCCCTATCAATTATAAGCTCTCAAGGCTTAATCGGTTTAACTACTGTCCCTATCAATTATAAGCTCTCAAGGCTTAATCGGTTTAACTACTGTCCCTATCAATTATAAGCTCTCAAGGCTTAATCGGTTTAACTACTGTCCCTATCAATTATAAGCTCTCAAGGCTTAATCGGTTTAACTACTGTCCCTATCAATTATAAGCTCTCGAGGCTTAATCGTTTTAACTACTGTCCCTATCAATTATAAGCTCTCAAGGCCTAATCGGTTTAACTACTGTCCCTATCAATTATAAGCTCTCAAGGCTTAATCGGTTTAACTACTGTCCCTATCAATTATAAGCTCTCGAGGCTTAATCGGTTTAACTACTGTCCCTATCAATTATAAGCTCTCCAGGCTTAATCGGTTTAACTACTGTCCCTATCAATTATAAGCTCTCGAGGCTTAATCGTTTTAACTACTGTCCCTATCAATTATAAGCTCTCAAGGCCTAATCGGTTTAACTACTGTCCCTATCAATTATAAGCTCTCCAGGCTTAATCGGTTTGACCACTGTCCCTATCAATTATAAGCTCTCGAGGCTTAATCGGTTTAACTACTGTCCCTATTAATTATAAGCTCTCAAGGTTTAATCAGTTTAACTACTGTCCCTATCAATTATAAGCTCTCGAGGCTTAATCGGTTTGACCACTGTCCCTATCAATTATAAGCTCTCGAGGCTTAATCAGTTTAACTACTGTCCCTATAAATTAACATGTAAGATGAAGTCAGTTAGAAAGTCTCTGAATTGTACTCACAAAGAGATAAAAAGAAAAAAATACTAAAAACAATGTTTCAACAAGTTCTTCTCCCAACTTATAAACAAATTCTTTCTTCTGACACAGCCTTTCTCCTGCAGCTTCTGCAATATCACCTGTTCTTGGCGAACTTTGATTTAAGTCTCCCTCCCCCCTCCATCTCTTTATCTCCCTCCCCTCTTTATCTCCCTCCCCCCCTTTATCTCCCTTCCCCTCTTTATATAGTTCCCTTGGAGAGAAAGCTGGTATTTCCCCATCTATTCATTGGGCTAGTGTGTATCAATAATAACTAAGGCAGGTGCTGAAATCAGGGTTTGCACTCGCTTTGGATTTTTAGGAGGGAAATTCCCTCTTAAAATTTCTTGGTAGGGATTACAGAATTTTGGTACTTTTGGTAGGGAATTTTTCTCATGTTTTTTCTTTTTGGAGGCTTTTCTTAAGTGGTTGTCACTAATACATTGATTGTATAAATTGCTGGATATCGTAGTTACAGAAAACGACGATAGTTGCAGACTGATTACAAATTTCCCCACCTACATCAAGGCCTTGTTCACATTTCGTTGGATACATTTAAGTACTTAAGGGATCCATTCATAACTTCGCAAGTTTTAAGAATTACTTTACCAATAAAAATAACCTTTTACTTTTTTTTGTACTGAAAGGTAACGCTCTTTCTAAATTATATCAATTTCCATAAATTGCATAGATATTTCATGTCTCTTCACTAAAATTCATGAGGTCTAATGTTATCACTGAATGCTAAGCACGGATTTGAACACTTTATCTTCGCCACCAGTTCCCAATAGCTGTGCGCGACCATCCCGCATTGCTTTTAAATTTGTGCGTGATTGTGAGAAATGATTGCGCAATTCGCGCTGCATGCAATTAGGCTGCAAATGCAAACCCTGGCTGAAATATGGTGTCAAAATCAATATCAGGGCCACAAAATACCATATGCAAATTCTGGATCCATTTCTCATGTTTATAAAAGACCTATATCTTATCTGTAATATTTGTTTATCCGTTTCTAATATTTAACCCATAGTACTACCTAATATTGGACACATATAGGTTTCTTATATGCATTGTAAGATGGATATCAGTCTCTACTATTACATTTTTATCTGCATCTCACATTCAAGTCTGCTCCCATCTTCCTCCACCCTGCCTGCCTGCATTACCAAATTCCTACCCCTTTAAAAGGATTAGTTCAGTGGTCAAGCATGTTCATCTTATATGACAGAGGACTTCAAAAGAAACAAAAGGGTGAAGAAAGCATTCAAAAATCTTATTCCGTTAAGAAGATATTTAAGTTTAAAGTTTGGTATCCTTTGTGTAGAAACGACTGAAATCAGACTGGTTGTGATGTCATAGCCTCAGATTCATCAGTCTTTATATATTCCATCATATTTTGTCCTGCGATTCTGTGGCCTTAAAACCATGGGATAAGTCAAAAAAGTAGTAAAACAATCTAGGAAGGGTATTTATAATAATATACCAGCTCAAGAAAGATTGAGGATAAATAATTTAAATAGTGAACAAATTTAATAAAACTTTCTTCAAAATACATACAGACTTTAAGGAATCTGAGGCTGTGACATCACAACTAGTCTGATTTCAGTCGTTTCTACAGAAATGATACCAAACTATAAACTTAACTATCTCCTTTACGGAATAAGATTTGTGAATTTTTCTTCACCATTTTGTTTCTATTAAACTCCTTTTTCATGAAAGATGAACTTGCTTGACCACTAAACTAATCATTCAACACTAACCCTCTACAGTGTTTTACAAAAACGTGCTATTTCCAGGTCCCTAATATAAAACAATGTAGGTGCATTTGCACTGATTCCTCTTACAATTTACATTTTAATTGCCTTAAACCTGCACATTTTTTGCGCATTGCCTATATTTGCATCAAGATTACAAGATGCAAAAAGATATCTAAAATTAGATTGACATCAATATCTTATACCTTAGAAGTACATCAAACTATTCTAGAGGATAAAAAAACACAACTGACCTTGTTCACCAAACCATACAGGCCATCTGGATGAATCTAATTCAGCAATCAACTTTGTCCAATAACACATCAAATCTGCAATAAGAACAATATGAATCATAAAGAAAACAGTAATAGGTGCCAATGTTAGCCTCCAGTTACAAGATTGGATTTCCACATCAATTTCCATACTTTAATTTCCTACGCTCCCACATAAATTATGTCAAGTGAGAAAACTCTCATGGACAGAAAAATCCCACTTGGTTGAAAATAAAAATTCTTCAAGACTAATTCAATATGGTATCCGATATGACAATGATTGTCTTTTGCAAGTTCAATTTCAGAATTTATCAGTCAGTTTCAAATGGTTTTAGTGAAAGTCATATAGTTATACACAGATATGCTATATATAGATATGTTATACACAGATATGTTATACACAGATATGTTATACACAGATATTATACACAGATATGTTATACACAGATATGTTATACACATATATGTTATACACATATATGTTATACACAGATATGTTATACACAGATATGTTATACACATACATGTTATACACATATATGTTATACACAGATATGTTTTACACAGATATATGTTATACACATATATGTTATACACAGATATGTTATACAGGTATGTTATACACAGATATGTTATACACAGATATGATAAACACAGATATGTTATACACAGATATGTTATACACAGATATGTTGTACACAGATAGGTTGTACACAGATATGTTATACATAGATATGTTATACACAGATATGTTACAGATATGTTACACACAGATATGTGATACACAGATATGTTATACACAGATATGTTATACATATGTATGTTATACACAGATATGTTATACACAGATATGTTAAACACAGATATGTTATACACAGATATGTTATACACAGATATGTTATACACATATATGTTATACACAGATTAGGTGGAATCTTTCTCACGAATCAACAGAAGTCACTAATGCCGATATAGTTGCCTGAAATCCCATTTTTGATTAGATTTATTAGATGTTCATTTGACTGTCAGCCTTCTTAAAACCAATGAAAAGATAACCCAGAGCATCACTGATGCAGAAGCTAAACCAATAAAACTTTAGTTCAGTTTTTTAACTATTCTATGTCCAGTGGTGGTGATTAGCAATTATTACAAAAGAAAGATGACATAGTGAAGCTTGTTGATGCCAATTCCCCAATCCTTTTAAATAATGCTCAGTGTATTTTATTGAGATACACCAATACAAAAAACTTACCTAGAATTGGCAGTGAATGAAAGTGGCTTCAAATCTGAAGTTGTGGTATAAAAAGAAAGGTTGTTTGATGGTGTCAAAAAATAAAAGCCAAAAATATGAAGATAATTTGACCTACATTCCCCGGGTGATGACAGTGATTTTATTTACGGTGTCTCCATCCATCACAATATACTGCTCGGGCGGAATGAGCACAATTGCATTCATTTCTCTCATTGTCAACGTCTCTAAGATGAAGTTCAGGGCATTTTCCTTCCAAGTACTGAACAATGGAATCTTAATTGAAGTGAAGAGAAAAGCAGGAATCAAATAACCTGTGCATTTTCTTAAATAACAGTTATACTAAGAAGAAGGAAAGAGGGCGTATGTTCAATATTGATCACGATAAAGATTTGGTGCCAATTATCCCACAGCTTTTGTGTGGGAGATATTCCAGACTAAAGGAATCACTAACAACATGTACAACAGAGTTATCATAGTTTAAATAAGCTTTCCTGAAATATCCCCATGGAGGTTCAATGTTGGTTCATTATGTCCCATTATTGAAATTAGCAGCACAAAGCATAGCACCATACACCCATGGAGGTTCAATGTTGGTTCATTATGTCCTATTATTGAAAATAGCAGCACAAAGCATAGCACCATACACCCATAGAGGTTCAATGTTGGTTCATTATGTCCTATTATTAAAAATAGCAGCACAAAGCATAGCACCATATACCCATGGAGATTTAATGTTGGTTCATTATGTCCTATTATTAAAAATAACAGCACAAAGCATAGCACCATACACCCATTGAGGTTCAATGTTGGTTCATTATGTCCTATTATTGGAAATAGCAGCACAAAGCATAGTACCATACACCCATGGAGGTTCAATGTTGGTTCATTATGTCCTATTATTGAAAATAGCAGCACAAAGCATGGCACCATACACCCATGGAGGTTCAATGCTGGCTCATTGTCCTATTATTGAAAATAGCAGCACAAAGCATGGCAACATACACACATGGAGGTTCAATGTTGGTTCATTATGTCCTATTATTGAAAATAGCAGCACAAAGCATATCACCATACACACATGGAGGTTCAATGTTGGTTCATTATGTCCTATTATTGAAAATAGCAGCACAAAGCATAGAACCATACACCCATGGAGGTTCAATGTTGGTTCATTATGTCCTATTATTGGAAATAGCAGCACAAAGCATAGCACCATACACACATGGAGGTTCAATGTTGGTTCATTATGTCCTATTATTGAAAATAGCAGCACAAAGCATAGCACCATACACCCATGGAGTTTCAATGTTGGTTCATTATGTCCTATTACTGGAAATAGCAGCACAAAGCATAGTACCATACACCCATGGAGTTTCAATGTTGGTTCATTATGTCCTATTATTGGAAATAGCAGCACAAAGCATAGCACCATACACACATGGAGGTTCAATGTTGGTTCATTATGTCCTATTATTGGAAATAGCAGCACAAAGCATAGTACCATACACCCATGGAGTTTCAATGTTGGTTCATTATGTCCTATTATTGGAAATAGCAGCACAAAGCATAGTACCATACATAAAGAATGGTCCATCCAACTTCAGATGTTCAAATTGAAGTGGTGGATTGGTCAAGTGCCAATGTCAAGTTTATCATCACCGCCATAAACTACAATGGTGATACACACAGCTTGACTGGGCACATCCTGTCCTGATTTTGCGTTAAACGTGCATATGTGAGATAATTTACAGATGTTTGTGTGAAGTGTAAACATATGCTTAGGACGACACATTTAATGCAGGCGTATGTTGAAAATGGTGATACGAACAGCTTGAATAAAGTATAAGCACTTACATCATCAACGCACTGTGTTTGCGCTGCTTTTAGGTCTTACCTAAGTATATATTATTACTATATATTATTACTAATACAAATTTGAGTAAGCTCCCAGGGAAAATTACACTTTAGAACAGTTGGGATTTCTAACAGGGATGAACTGCATGGTCCCAACTATGACTGAATATTTCTAACTTTTTTTCTTTAACTTTATTTCCAACTATAGGTCATGATAATCCCCCATAGTATCACATTTGAATGCCCCCCAAACCTCCTGCGCATGTTGATAATCCTCATTGGAGATATGTTCCTCAGTAAGCTTGCTATAGAAGGCATCTTGTGGAGGTAAGCACTCCCTAAACCGTTCCCAGGAATCCATATACTCATATGGATAAATCCCCTTACGCATTAACAATTGTCTCTTTTTATCATTCGCTTCATATTCAGTTGTGATATGGGAGTCAACAGAGTCGTTAGCTGCAACCAGCTTATCCAATGATGCAAGCAGGAATTGTGTGCTATCGATGAACCTCAACTGACCAAGGGAGAAGGATATATATTTCTCCATGTTATTGGGGATGCAGTTTATTTTCCCTTCCACTTTGCTGATGGCTTGCATGATCAAATGAGAGTCATAGCCCGTAGATTATGGAACACAACTAAGATTGGGGTT
>JAIGNY010004182.1:0-278690 GCA_020152595.1 Chiridota heheva | reverse complement strand
ACACAAAATTTGGATACTGGTCCATACTGGTTGTAAACTTTATTTCTCTTCATAATCATCATTTGTAATTACATTTGCATAAGATTACAAAAAAGATACAATTTGAAAACTTATTTCTCATAAACAATAGTAATATTTTAAAGAATACGAAATGTTTAAGATGGATAATTGTACAATTTTCCTGAGGTTCTCGGTGGGCACGTTTTCATGTGTGCACTTCTGAAAAAACTTCATAATGATTAAGATGGGTAATTGTATAATTATCTTGGTTCTCGGTAGACACGGTTCCATACGTACACTTCTGAAAAAACCTTCATACATTTATGTGTGAGAAAATGTTAATACTGTTTCAAATAATGATTTTACTGATCAGTTTTTTTTTAAGCGCGAGCCAATTTTCCGTAATTATAAAACCTTTTTTATCTAATTTAGTAGACCTATATAGCAAAAACAAAATTTGTTCGTTTTGACTGATTCAAAATGTGCTTAATTTTGTACCTATAGAGTTTAAAGGTTCTCACATATTTAGATGATAAAACATTAATAATCAAGACGTTCATAAATTGTTTGTTTGTGAACAAATGTCTTTAATTTTGGACATAGTAACGTCTTTACAGTTTTGAAATAACGCATTTTTGGTAAAACTGTTTTAGTAAAAAGAAAGACTAAATTCATGGTTGAGCGCATTTGGGTTCTACGCCAAGCCCTGCCCATGCACTCTTTTCCTCGTAGGGGCAAGCGAGGAGTTAGTTCCTATTACCAGTTACGCTCATACATCTAAGTTGCCGAACAGCCTGGAGCAAGCCCGGAGGAGCCTGTCGGTTGTACTCTCCCCTGCCTCAAACTCCTCCCAATACTTGAACAGTCGTGCTTAATGGTTCGGTATGCGCGTTTCTGGATGCGTCGTAGCTTCCCTCGGAAACAAGCAACACTTGTAACTTGACGATGTAATGTGATGTCAGTATAAACAAGCCGAGTTTTACACGAGTGACAGAAACTTCAAAACTTCGGCTGGGAAAAACCTTTTTAGCAAAACAAGCCTTAAGGGTCTTATAATTTTGTATTTCTGAGCACTAAAAGACCTTCAAAGTACTACGTATAAGAATTAAAGCAAGAAAGATACATAATATAGTAAGATAACAAGTTTGGAGCAAATTTCGACCCATCGGCCATGGGCCTAAGTTTGGTAGCCTAACGTTCAACACACCTACTTTATGTATAAAAAGTGTAATAACCCACTGTCCACGCCACCAGTATGTCAAAAAGTGTATTGTGGGATGTCACTAATAGGCAGGCCTAAACAGCATTCAATTTGTGCATGGCATAAGATTCAATACCCATTATAAACACAAACGTATACTAGCAAATACTTGGCAAGAAATTAGAATAGAAGATAGATAGAACAGGTATTTAGGCCTTGAATTTAGAAAAATATATGCCGTAATACGTTAAAAGGTTTTGGTCACTGCGTGATTTGGGCATAAACATTCATGCTACAAATTACAATTCAATTTAAACTGGGTCATACATGCACGTAAAACTCTATAATCATGGAATATTATCAAATAACATGAATGAGAAAATTGAATTTTATTTAATAACTTTTACAAAGAGTGGTAGGTGCAAACACTTTTTCTAATTAAGTAAATGGATGTCGGCAAACTTTCCATGGCAAATTTGAGACTTTCACAGGTCTGCCATCCCTCTTTATGTTCACTCCCAAGTAATACTAAAAAGTGTTTTCATCACATATGATGTATAAGCAATCACTATTTTGTTTGTAGTTTTTATGGATAAAATGTGATCACAATTCTCAATCCTGGCAGGAAATTGGCAACTTGTTTTCAATGTAGTTGGCAAAACTAATCTTATTCCTAATAAGAATATGTGACCTTTGCCACACCCATTGCCAATATTTCTATTTCATAGGCATGTTTTGACTGACTTGACCTTAACTTGACTTAAACAGAACATTAATTACATTCATCGCATCCCAAATGTGGTCGGTCAATAAAAAGTTTTCTGAGCATTTCAGTACAGATATGAAAGGCTCTAACATGTACTGTTACAACTTACAAAGGTCAGTAGACAATCCTAATATTTAGAATTAAAAAAAAGAATACAGTGGGCAGTAATAGGTACATAAATATATGTTAATGAGATAGGCCTAAATGTAGTCAAAAACTGAGATGGTACCTTATAAAAAAAACAATGCTTAAGTTAATTTAAGCTTTTATACGTTAATTAAAGGGCCAATAATGCAGTACCATATTTACATTGTGTTGTTATTCACTGGTACATATAAGCATAGTAATAAATAAATATTTGGCTTCTTACATAGATAATAACTTTCCTGACAGTGTTTCACATTTTTGATGAAAATTTGGTCTTCAAGCATACACAAAGTTCACCTATTGTGTGAATTATTAGTGTAGGCAAAAGAAAAGTATGCTGTTTATATGTTCATATGCATTACACATATCATACACTGTAATTTAACACACAAAACTGTATGTACACATCTACACTATCAAGTTGCATAACAGGTAACTGAAACAGTAAGCAAAATCACATTTGGATGATCATGCATATAGTCTGAGAATATGATCTTATGATGTGATGAATAGACAATGTCTATTTTTTTTATATTAGACAATGTCTATTTTTTTCATATTTTTTATATCACTCATCTTTATACAGGATAGCTCATTCAGCTGAAAGCTGCATGGTTAAGGTGAGGCTTTAGATAAAATATATAATAGCAAATATAAATCAAACATCAGGAAAAGATTGGCAAAAAGACAAAATACAGCAAAAGTAACAAACCATACATTAAAATATATGATAAAATATGAGACATCTAAATACGATGTACACTTTACAAGTTTTGATAATAGTACTATGTGAGTATAGTACTTCATTTCAATCATATCTCCTCATGAAGCTTAATGTTTAATGTACTTTTAATGGTAAAACACTGACAAATAGGGCTATAGCTTGAAATTTGAAAATAATTTTAAAAAGTATGAACTTGGTGAATATATCAGCAGGTAGTATTTGCAGTCATTCAAATGATCAATTTTACATTCTGACATTGATCACATCATAGATAAAGTTCTCCACACTGATTTCGTACTACTAGATTTCTCTAAGGCGTTAAGTCGACAAGGTCACCCACCTTAATTTCTCTTCTCCTGAAGTACTATGGCAGTATGGCATCAATGGAACCTTACTCAACTGGATCAGCAATTTTCTCCAAGGTATAGTCCAGAATCATGGCATAATGGCAGGGGAGCAGGGGGCCATGCCCCCAATCCCACACCAAAAAAAACATAAAATATATGTGTCACCCAAGTGAACACAGGGGAGAATGTTTGACTGAAAAGTTAATCACCATGTGTGTTTTGTTTTTGAGCAAAAAAAACCCCAGAATTCAAGAGTGTGTATAATGTGTAATACAAATGATTTTATTTTGGCAATAAATGTTTATTTCTTCAATACCCAATTATTATGGTTTTGCCAATGCTAAATTTGTTTAGAGGTTAGTTGTCGTCTAATTTATCATACATCTTAATGACATCTTAATGATGTGCTACCTGTACCTCAAAACTTTTCCTTCATGTCCTGTAGCTATCTGGAACTTCGCCCCTTGAAAACACACCACGCGATTTGGCTTCAATTTTAAGGCATTTCATATTTCTCTATTGCGTAAATTCTAAGGGCTGGCCCGCACCGGGGCTTCGCCCCTGAACCCCACCAGGCTAATGATAGGGTGATCTATCGTGTAATAACTTACTCCCATAACACAACCCAGCTCCACCAGGATCTTGATGCTTTGCATGAGTGGAAAGAAGATGTCTCATGGAGTTTCATCCAGAGAAGTGCCAGCTGCTCCGGATCACTAAACGACGTAATCCTGTCATGCCTGTGAAGTTCACTTATTCAATTCATGACCATCCTCTGGAGGCAGTACCACCAGACCACCCACGTAACCTGGATGTAGAAGTATCAGACAACCTATCCTGGAACAAACACACAGACTGCGTCACACTGCCACATAGAAGTGTGTGAAATCTCTTGGTTTACCACGCCGCAACTTGGTAAACTGTTCCAGTGTGTTTGTGCCCTCTCCTCCCTTGCCCCTTTCAAAAAGTCGTGGCATGCCAACGGGGACAAACTTCATTTGAGAATGTTTATTTTAGCAAACTATTTTAGCAAACCTATCCTCTTGGTGCAAAAATTCCTTGTTATGGTCCGTGCAAAAATGCCCTAACTGCTAGTTGATGTTATTTTTGTATATCTTTATATATATATATATATATATATATATATATATATATATATATATATATATATATATATATATATATATATATATATATATATATATATATATATATATATATATATATATATATATATATATATATATATATATATATATATATATATATATATATATATATATATATATATATATATATATATATATATATATATATATATATATATATATATATATATATATATATATATATATATATATATATATATATATATATATATATATATATATATATATATATATATATATATATATATATATATATATATATATATATATATATATATATATATATATATATATATATATATATATATATATATATATATATATATATATATATATATATATATATATATATATATATATATATATATATATATATATATATATATATATATATATATATATATGTATGTATATATATATAAATATATATATATATATATATATATATATATATATATATATATATATATATATATATATATATATATATATATATATATATATATATATATATATATATATATATATATATATATATATATATATATATATATATATGTATATTTATATACATATATATATATACATATATAACTTGGGTTTGTGAGAATTATTTAGCAATAACTGCGTGATAGTAACGAAGTTATCTTACTTCCGCGAAAATGAACATGAACAAAGCAAACTTTGTTACAAACCTTCAATAAAACGACTGATAAACGTCTATGACTGAAACTTCACAATAAAAATGGAGGCTTCTAAATCTCACTGTAAGCTCAGTGCGCATGCTTCAGTCTCCCGATCGGGGGACTTATTGAGTCCCCTGATCGGCGGTACTAACCGAACTGAATATAGCGACAGTCTTTCAGTCTTTCCTCCCTCTTTTTTTAAAGATGCAAAAGTGCACAGCCTTATCAGCATGGTGAAAAATGCTCCTCATTTTGAAAAGTTTTTGTGTCAGGAAAATGCATCTTCAGTTGCATGACAATTTTATTATATGATCTTAAAGCCATTGCAGGCTCTGACACATCATTTTATTTCATTTAAGAAAACTGATAACTAGATTTAAGCGAAATAGCAAGCTTTCCTCAAGAAATGAACGACGAAAACAGTATTTTGGAAAGTTTTGAGAAGTTTCCCTATATTTAACTCTTCAATGAACGTAATTTTTCAGAATAGCTTTTAAAGTTATAAATGTTTTTTAAAGTTAAAAATGGAGAGTCAATTATAAAACATAATAACGACATATATGATATGATATGATATATGGAATTTAATTGACGCATTTCCTAGTTTTTAAGAACTATTTAAATGCCCTCTACAACTAACAGTAGGGCCGGATTTCGACATGTGGAGGCCCATGGGCAACTTCAGGAGTAAAGGCCCACACTACTTTAATGATCGCCGTCCTTGGAGAAAGGTCTAATGGGAGAGGGTGTACCCCTTTGGAATTTTTTGGAATATTTAAGGGGGCTTAGATAAAAAATGGTGCAGTATTTTGTGATTTTTGAAGTAAATTTATGTTCAAGAATTTTCAACCCACCCTAACCTCTTTATCAATCTCCACAACCAAATCAAAGACCAACTCTCAAATTACACCTCCATCTATACTGATGGCCCCAAGGAAGGCAACAAGACAGCTGCTACTGCCGTCATCCAAGACATCACCCTCAGTAGCAGACTTTCCAACTACCCGTCCATCTTTTCAACCGAGGCAAAGGCCATCCTCCTCGCCCTCAACTTTAATGAATACTCTCCGCTCAACCACTCTGCCATTTTCTCCGACCAGCCGACTCAAAGGCTGTTCTTACTTCTTTGCTCAATCTTAAATGAGATAACTTCACATCCCACCTCCTCCTCCGGGAACTCCTTTCGCCCACCATCTGCAGGAAAAGTGTTCCTTTCTTCTGGATACCCAGCCATGTTAGCATTCCTGGCAATGACAGGGCTGATGCAGCCGCTAAGCTTGCCCTCAACCTCCCCCTTACCCCTTTTCCAAAAACCCTCTCTGACATCAAACCGCTTATCGCTTCCCTTGTCCGTGACCGCTGGCAAACCTCATGGAACTCCCAATTTGATAACAAACTCCACGTCATCCAGCCCACCATTCCGATCAAACCTACCATCAACAACCTCTCTCGTATCGACAACGTTCATATTACCGTCTTAGAATTGGTCACACCCACCTCACTCACTCCCACTTTCTTATTGGCTCCCCCCAAGCCCTCTGCAACAATTGCCATTGCACCCTCACAATCCATCACGTTCTCCTAGCTTGTCCCCTGTACAACCTTCCCAGAGCTTCCCTCGCTTCCCACAACTCAATTGCTGAGCTCTTCCAGAAAAATCCTTCGGATAAAATTATCTCCTTCCTTCATCATGCTTCACTCCAGAACCATATTTAATTCTCCTCTTCCACCCCCTCTCTCTACTTTGTTTTTGTTTCACCCATGCACCTCCTCTCTCGATCACAGCTTTCTGACCTTTTTGTTCTTGAATTGCTCTCATTTCCCCCCTGTTTCCTTTCCTTCCTACCTCTAGAATGATCTGACCTCTCAGGCACAATTTGACCCTCATTGTCGTGGTGCCGTTAAGCCCTCATCAAACAACCAAATAAGAATTTTCATTTTACAGTTTTTCAAACTTTACAGTTTGCCTGCCCAATTTTCAGTACAAATGAATATGTTGCTACCACTCCTACCAATGCAAATTAACATGTTACTACCACATTTCCCCTTACAATTGTTTTGTCATGGCATATGTGGAGGCCCCTGGTTGTGGAGGCCCATGGACAACTGCCCATTGCTAAATCCGGCCCCGACTAAGAGACTGCCTATGGGCGCACATGAACTGAGTACTTGAAAGGGAAAGGGAATCAACACCGCGTTTTCACGCTTTTCTTTTCGAATTGTGTTCAGAGAACCAGGTAGGGGTGACTCTCCTGCCGTCAGCACCGACGGCTTAACATCCCCTCCGAAGGACGGTGAGCACCATTCAACCATTGTCACTTTTCTTAACAGCTGAATGAGGAGTAGGAGCTGTAGATGAAATGCTTCCGCTTTTTTTTGTGGAAAATCGAGTTAGACCTGACCTCCAGCATCTCAGCCGTGCGTTCTGCCAAAAGAGCTACTTATTCTCTAATATCAAAATCTTTTTACAAATTGAATAATTTACCATCGTTTATCATTTTCCTTTTTCTAATCTCTGAAATCTACCGTGGCTCTGAAGGGACATTTCTAGATTGCGTCCCGGGGTCTGGAAGGAAGGGGGGTGGTGGTGGAGGGGAGGGGTAAAAATTAAGAAAACGAATGTGCGTTTAAACAGCGGGGACCCAAAAATATAGGTGATGACGTTTTTTTCTGCTATTGAGAATTTGCTATCGATATGGGGCCCGCGATCCTCTCGGTGGCCCTGGATGAGACATGGAATTAGAGGGGAACACGGCACGCGGCAGTAACATAGCTGAAATGGCAAAATGTCTTTTCCTGTCAGGGCAATGTTTATGTTATTTCTTCAATGAAAATATCAGTTATACTATGGGGGCACAGTATTTTATAATACACTTTTCTCTATAAAAAGAGCCGCATTTATTGAGCTTTGCAAAGAAAAAATTGGGGCAGGGGAACGCCAGTCTATGAGGATAGGTCAATATCATAAGTTTTGCCCCAGGATTCGGAGCCAGGTCAAAGACACCCATTAACGAAATTTGAGTCGGCTCTGACAAAGCCCATATCTTCTAATGTTCTTACAATTACAAGCAGTAAGAAACAGATTGGGCAGAAAGTTTTTCCATGCATGTAGTTGGTAAACATCCAATTGTAGGGTTCCTGGTATTCTGTGAATTACGGGGAAAATTGGAAATTAGAAATTAAGTCTAGTACTCTATGGCGTGAAACGCATAAAATCGTAAAGGTCTATGGACACGTACTAAGTTTAGCGTACAACCACGTACCGCAAAGAGCATTAAAATCCGAGTTTAATAGTCTTTAAAGTTTGAAAAGAGCATGTGTAGTTTTTAAGTTATGAATATTCAAAGTTTGATTTTTTTTTTACATTTTCAAAAAAAAAAGTGATATGAACAGGTAAACACTTCAAAATATTTTTGTTTTTCTCTATTTTTCTTCCCTTAATTTCAAACCTTGAAATTGTTCAAAATGTTTTTTCCAGCTTTCGTTGGGGTATGGTAAAAATGAAATTATCTCATTAGAATCATTTTTCCTTTTTGAAAGAGAAATGGCAGAAGGTAATCTGGTAATGGATTTACATAACAAAACAGAGATTTTGTTGTTTATACATCGCAAGAATAACAAACAGAAAACAAACAAAATTGCATGCATATTTGCACAAAAATCTTCAAAAAGCTGTAAAATGTTTCATTACAATTTTATGATTTTTTTGCTTTCTTCATGGTGTGGATCAGGTCAGTAAAACTTAATAAAGGTTTAAAATACGAAACAAGACAGTTTGAAGCCAAGTTGCCGATTGATAAAACGATTTTGATTACTAACTGAACTTTAAAACAAATGTAGTTATTCTGCATATAGCAGTATAGGTAAGGATATTTCGACTTTTCTTGCATCGAAATCGTGTTATAAAAACAATGCTAAAGTGGTCATCCAATGAGGATGGAGATTGACATCAGTTTCGGGTCCAGGATATTTTTATTTCCAACAATTTGATATCTTACATCATTAATTTTGATCACCTGCCCCCCCACGTCCCCCCCCCCTCACCCCACCAAAAAATCTGGCTGTGTGTCAGATTTGTTTTAGCCATTTTTGGTTCGCATGCGAACCTATGCAATGGCGATTACGTCCGGCCGTCCACAGATTTGTCCTGAGAATTCCTCAGAAATGTAAAAGTTTCTTCAGAGTTTCTCACAAAAAGTTAGAGTTTCTTCAGATATCCTTACGAAGGTAAGAATTTCCTTACAAAATGTTAAAGTTTTTCAGAAACACTTAAGACAAGATTGAAGACTAGTTTCCTTAAAAAGTCTACAAAACATTTGATATTTTCTTAGAAGATAACTGTAAAATGATATAATTTTCTAATATTCTTCAGAGATCCTCAAGTCTCTCTTGTAGCACTCTGGAACTTGAGATTTAAAATCCTTAAAATTCTTTTAAATATTTGGGCACCAACAGTTGTATCAGGCATGATTATTAAACTCGGCCTTTATTGTTGTGGTCGTTTGCATAAAGTTGCTACAGTATATGAACTGACCAGACTTTTTTTATTTAGTATGCTTAGTCAGGGAATGTGACAGGATGTGATTGCATATGGACATAGGGAGGGATGCCATGTGGGACATGGATGGGGGCCATGAGGGACATGGATGGGGGACATGAGGGACATATGATATAATATTTACCATGTGGTATACACCAAAGGCTATATCAAGCATAATTATTTGACTCCACCTTTTTTTCTTATTCAACAACTCATTTGCATATAAGTTATTATATGAACTGACACTTTCATACATAGTATGCTCAATCATGGACTGTGATAGCTAGGATGAAACTTCTTATTATGCCTATGGGACGTCTTGTGAGACATAAGGTGGGATGCCATGTGGGACATGGGGTGGGATGCCATGTGGAACAAGGTGGAATGCCATGTAAGATATATGGTGAAATGCCATGCAGGACATAGGGTGGAATGCCATGGGATGGAATGTCATGTGGGACATGGGATGGAATGTGGGACATGGCGTCTGACCCCATTTCAACAAGTCATTTGCATATAATTTATCATATGAAGTGACACTTTCATACATAGTATGCTCAATCAGGTACTGTGATAGCTAGGATGAGACTTCTTATGGAGCCTATGGGTGTCATGTGGGACATGGGGTGGGATGCCATGTGGACATGTGGTGGGATGCCACATGGGACATGGGGTGGGATACCATGTGGAACCGGGTAGAATTCCATGTGGGACATGGTGGGATGCCATGTGAAACAGGGTAGAATGCCATGTGGGATATGGTGGGATGCCACGAGTAACACAGAGTGTGACATAGGTTGGGATGCCATGTGTGACATAGGGTAGGAGGGGCTATGTGGGACATAGGGTAGGAGGCTATGGGGACATGGGATGTGATGTCATGTGGGACATAAAGTAGGATGTCAATGGGACATTGGGAGGAATACCATGTGGAACATTATGTGGCACCATGTGGGACATCAGGTGGGAAGCCAATAATGCCGGACACAGGGAGGGATGCCATGTGGGACATAGAGAGGAATGTCATGTGGTACATATGGTTGGATTAATGTGGGACATACATGTAGGATGGGATCCATGTGGGTCATAGCGTGGAATGCCATGTGGGACATATGGTGGAATGCCATGTGAGACACTGTATGGTGGAATGCCATGTGGGAGATATGGTGGAATGCCATTCATGTGGGACAGGAGGTGGGATGTCATTTGGGACATGGGATGTGGGGCATAGGGTGGAATGTCACGTGGGTCATAGGATGGGATGCTCTGTGGGACATATGATGGAATGCCACGTGGGACATGGGGTGGGATGCCATGTGGGAAATATGGTGAAATGTCATGTGGGACATGGGATGCCATGTGGGACTTAGTGTGAGAAGCCATTTTTATAATTGGCCGGGTCATATGATATGGGTGACAATTTGCATGGGCATGCGAACCATGACGGTATTTACCGTTCTAGTTTCTCTTTATGAATATAATATTTTTCACAGCACTATCGCAAAAACATGCAATGCGTGCGTGGCGGGACACGAAGTTCCGTATTAGGTCCTAGTTCATTTCACAAAAGGAATATTTGGTCTTATTGGTAATTGCTTACGAAAAAGTGAATAATGTCCTATTTGCTTGAAATCTAAGATGGGTATATTAACAAATCGTGGCACCTTTAATATTATGATGCCTTTTATTTTGTCATTGCCCAAGTTTTTATATTTATGTTTTTAAATATACATTTCAAATTTTCGTCAATGGGAGGGGGCACGTATCTGGGTGCCCCTCTTCTTAAATTCGCCACTGATTGGCATTCGCCACTGATTGGCATATGCATCATACTTTACAGTGTCTTCGTGTAATCTGTTAATGTACTATGTATTCAACTGTTCAAAATGTTAATGTACATTACTTGCCAAAGTTACGTGCACTTGCAGACTTGGATTAGGAGAACCCCAAAACTTTACAAACGGAAAAATTGCACTGGTAAATTAAATTTTCAGTAAACTGTTCAATGCTGCCAGGCTGCTGTTAATCGGAAAATCTCCTGCAATGTTCGGGAAATAATGTCAAATTACAAATAAAAGTTTACCAACTTTCCATTCAATTTTGCCAATTTTATTTTAAAATTTTGCCAATTAATTTTGACCTTGCATTTTGCGATAAATAATGATTTGGAGACGAAAAAAAAAAAAGGAAATGGTTTTTATTGTTTAAGAAAATCGATTAATTGTAGATCATGATTCTGATACCTCGATGCACCATCATTTTGAAAATTGGTTTTTTTTTTTTCCTGGAAGAAAAGTTTAGTAACACGTATTACCGGTAGACAGGGCAGAATTATGAGAGTACAAGTAAATTTCTCCTGCATGAATACTTTTAAAGAATTAAAGCTACAATAATTGACAAAATTAGTTGTCGTGTAAGCCCCTTGTGCTCCGTCATTCCGTGGGCACGTCCAGTCACTGCCTGTCGTCTCATATGAGTACAAGGCTACTCTTTAAAACCTCTTACCTCTTACAATTTTGATGTGTTTGTAAGTTTAAGACATAGTTTTGTGATGGTGCTCAAAAAAGTGTTAACATGAAGCATGTTGTGAGGACTTTGAGACATTTCTTATGAATCAAGTGAATGATTAACATGTTTCCAAACTTCAATTAACTCCTCAGCTAAACGAAATACCACACGTCTGGCAATGAAGGTAATATTTTTCAATTAGTATGGTAAGCATTCACACGAACGGAACACTCAGGAAAATCGAAGTATTTTGTTCATTTCAGGTCTTGTTGTCGTTTTCACCTCTGCATACATGACATACACGAGTAGGCTACTAACTTTCAGTATTTAATTTGAATTCCACTACCTTTTTAACCCTTCCTTTTGCGTAACTCTCGATTTTTAATTCTCAAACGGTCCCACTGACGTTAAAACCACTGCATATAAAGCTCTACTTAGGTCAGTGCTTGAGTGTGCATCGGCAGTCTGGGACCCCCATCACCAGTGCGATGTAGATAAACTTGAATCATTTCAACAGACTCGGAGCAGCCAGGTTTTGTATGGCTGTATGGCAGATGGCTCTTATAAATCTAGTGTCATGCTTCATAAATTAGATTGGCCCCTGCTAATGACAACAAGAAGGAATGCCCGTCTACAAATGCTATATAAAATCAATAACAATCTTGTCGCCATTGATAATGATAACCTAATCCCAAACGCAAAAATTAATACAAAAGAAATAACCATGATTTGAATTCCACATTCCTTATGCTAAAAAGAATGTTTATAAATACTCATTCTTTCCTCAAACACCAAAAGATTGAAATGATTTACTAGAGACATTGTACATGCACCAAGTCTAAACTGTTTCAAAGCTAAATTTGCTAAGCTTCTTAATTGATTTTGTTTTTCTCTCATACTTTTGCTACGCTCAATTGGCGTTCATGTCCTTTAGAAGATTTTTGCCGACTTAACCTATTCAGATTCAGTATCTCATTAGCACTTACGTCATCGTACCAAGTTTAGGTGTCACATCATCAGTATCGAGTACGTACTGGCGCGCACGTACGCAGGCCGTACCTGTACGTACCTAGCCGGCCTTCTTCTCAAAATCAGATCTCAGAGTCAGAGCTCTGATGACTATGTTAACGTACGTACGGATGTATCGGATCGATTATCAGAGCAGGACTGCAGTCACATGTACGTACGGTATAGCCTATTCTGCAGACTGACTCACTGATCGTCCTGCAAATTGCAAACCTTCTGTTCTGTCTCTCTGCTCAGCCTACACGAAAATTAGATGTTGGCAGAGTTACGAAGACATGCGGGGAACATTAAGATGATATTTTAGAAGTTCATAAAGTAAGTAACGTTACAACTTTCGAATTTAATTATTGAGCCTAACGACTAGAACTAACGTAGGCCTACAGTAGGTGTACCAATTCAGCACATTAGGAATTGTTTTTACTTCCATTCGTTATATGTAGTTTTCTACTTCTAAAAAATATCATTAATACAAAGTTTAAGATATAAATATTCTAGTTAAAAAGTATTTGAACTCTAAAAAAAAAAACTATTTTTATTTTGAAATTTTGTCAAGGTGTACATGTACCACGAAATGTGTACAGCAAAATAAACCAACTTAAAATTACCCCAGAAGGTGTCAAAAAGCAACTGCATAACCTAGACCCCAACAAAGCCTCAGGTCCTGACTAAATATCACCATGGTTTCTAAAAACACATGCTGATGACCTCTATAAAATTCTAACTGATCTCTTTCAAACCTCTGTCGATAATGGTACTATCCCTAACAAGTGGAATTTGGAAAGAAGCAAACGTATGTAGCGTTTTTTAAAAAGGTGATAAACAAAACCCAGCTAATTACAGACCTGTTTCCCTCACCTGCGTTTGTAGTAAAATCCTTGAGCATATAATATATAGTTTGTTTTTTTAAATTTTAAATGTTTTTTGTTGTTTTTTATTATTATTGTGTTTTTTTTTCGTTTTTTTTGTATATATATATATATATATATATATTTTTTTTTACTCATACTTTTTACTCTTGGTTGGCGTTTATGTCCTCTTGAAGGATTTTTGCCGACTTAACCGATTCAGATTAAGATACTAGTATATATATAAAGGAAGGTAGCACTTCAATGACGTCATCGCAACGTTTCTTTAGTTTGCAACAAATTGTTGGGGGGATAGACTGTTCTAAAAGTAATTTGGTGGAAAATTCATCATTTGTACTTCTCAGCAGCACACGGAAACTTGAATTGGTTTTACAAGTTGTAAATATTGTAATAATTGGCTAACTCAATTGTTCTCCTAAAAGGATACACATTTTTTGTTCAAAAATAAAGTTTTAACAGATTTTCTGCCAAAAAATTGTTCCCAACCAATAAGAAGATAGGACTCTTGCATAAAGAAATGATTTACATAATTTGAGTCCGAATCTGCATCGCCTGTGTAACCTTGAGCATAAGCACAACCAGGGTTTTAGCTACGGTGGGCGGCGCTGGGCGAGCCCGTCCAGGACTCGCAATTCCCGTCCACCACTCGGCTCTAAGATTCACTCTTCCGCCCAGCACTCAAAAGTTTAATTCGGTTAAATAATTAAGTGTTCAATCAGATCTCATTTTAATCTCTCTCTATTTATGTCATTCGCTGATTTACACACATAACATACATTATGCACATTAAATTCCGATCAAAACAACTAAACTATAGGAATTTAACGCAATACTGTATTATTCTAAAATCACCCATACACGAAGCTCTTTGCATAAACGTACGTACATGCACACAGTTCAGGTTCATGTTTTAATCCTTGTGAATCACTGCTGGCATTGCGAAGTCCGTCACCTACCATACAAACAAGCTTTAACAAAGTAAAAATTACACCCCCAAAGGCCCAATGCGTGCTTATAGACCGGTCCAAAAGTAACCAATCACATTTGTTATAAACCCCATATGTACTAAACATTATAACGGACTGATCGATATTCTTTTGATTTGTGGGGGGATTTTACATTGATAAAAGTTGTTGCATAGTTCGTAGGAACATGTGCCGCACGGCTTTCGTCGCACGATACTAGGACAAAAATAAAAGCAGTAAAAAGTTTGGGCAAGATGCATAACAATGGGAATTAAGAGAAGAGTCCGGCATATGTTTGTACTTTTGAAGGGGGGGAGGGCACTTTGACAGTTGGAACATCCATTGTATTTTGAATATCCATTGTACATACAAAATATTTTGTAAATCCTTCTACCATTCTGATTGAAAAAAATAAAAAATCATTGACAATTTGTCAATATAAGTGGACTAAATTTAAACATTTTTTCATGGGAGGGGGATCTAGGAGGTCACCCGGGATTATCACTGGAGCCCGGCACTCAAACTTGTTTAGCTAGAACCCTGAGCGTAACAACACAATTGTCGCGTCTTGTAATGAACGGGCAGTGTGGTTTTTTGTTGTATCTGCACCCGTTTTGGCCCCTTTTTTTTTAACTTGTGCGTGCGCGTTTGCAACATTAGTTGCAATGCTAATGTCCTGTGAACAAGACACTGAATTTCTTCCAGAAAATTGACAATTTTTACCATTTTTTACAAGGAATTAGATAAATCTACCAAAAGCAAGTTGAACAAGTTGTTCAGCTTTATGTTTGTGTGGTTACATTAGGCAAAATTTGAGGGCGTTGGTTTAATTTTCATGCTCTTTTGTGACCATTGTACTGTAGAAAAGGTTACGTGTTAGCGATCGTGTCTACTACAAGGCAGTATGAATTGTTTGGTGATTTAGGCTAAAAAAATCCATGCCTAACTTAGGAAATTATACACTTGGACCTTGGGTAACTTCAGTTCATGAAAATCTCCCACTTTGCTCACTGACTATTAAACGCATTCACATCAACAGCACCCTAAACTTCATGTTTACAAACTAATAGTATTTGCACCGGGTCCAAAAATTGGACCGGGTACCCGACCTGCATTATCGGCCGGGTATCCGACGTACCGCTAAAGCATTTTCAATATTTTTCGCGAAGTAGTATATGTGTTAAAATCTAACAGTGTACCTTGTAAATTTTTGTGATATTTCTTGTTTTTCAATTGTACCATTGTTTTTGTAAATAAAGAAACAGAATACAAATGTTTCTTGTCTCTTTTATTTACCAGTCTTCATGAAATACCGTAAAATAACAATATACACACTTCCTTGAAATGTCGCGGGATGGGTTTCTTGGTATTCTGGAATATCAAATACACGATTCCACCTCATTAACGCTATGCTGGGAATTACTGACTGATTCGACGATTCTATTACGTGCATGCTCAGTAACACGTAACAATTTAATTTGAACACAATTTGTGATTGGTCCATAATAGGTGTTACAATTTTTTTCAGCAAATAGCAGACACGCTTTCCAAACAGTTTGGTATTGTACAACCGCAATATATATTTTTTCTACAGCATACTACACACACTGCTTGTTGCGCACTTGTTTGGATATCTTTTTTTGCAGCGAAGTTTAGAGAGTTTAAGTTTTGCGCTACTAGTACATTTAGTACTACCAGCGTACATACGTTACTACATGTAGCCACATCGCTCGTTCAACATTTTTTCTGCGATCTGTGACAATATTTTGGGATCGTTTTATTGTATTGCGTTGAAATAGAATGCTGAAATTGTATGTTAAAGACTATTTTTAACATACAATTCTGAAACAGAAATAGTCTGCAATTGGTAATATTATGAAAATCCATGCCCGGGTTGTATTTTCGGAACCGGGTATCAACACAATCGGTCGGTACCCGGATATTTTGGGTACCCGTGTAAACACTACAAACTTACTTATCTGCTTCTAACATTTTCCTTACTAAAGCTTTGGAACATATGACTCTTGACTGTCAAAGTTTCGTCAATCAAAACCAGTTGACCATCATGTTTGCATTCAGAATTGAAAATTCTGTATTTATAACGTTAGGGCTCACCTGAAATAAAAATCCATAGGGGCACTTAAGTTATTATACACATCCCTCAGTACAGGTTGACATTGGGATTGCCATACGAGGGTTGTTAGAAATTAGGGACAAATTCTTCTTTTTTTTTTAATTCACACGTTGAAAGTTGAATAAAAAATAACTTACTTTTTGGATATTCCTATATCAATCTATAGTCTAAATAATACACTTTTTCAACAAAAAAATCCTAAATCTGTACCTATTTACCACGATGAGATAAAGTTCTCTGAGATTCATATTTTGGTCACCATTTTCGTAGTCACCGCACGTTTGTGATTAATTATTCAACATCCGCAAATAAGTTTTAGAATGTTCCACTAAACTGCAAGTTGATTTTTAACTGACAACATTTTTTTTGTTCATGTAATTTTATTAAATAGTTTTGGTAAAAAACAACTGTGTGCAAAAACAAATAAATAAAACATCAAGAAATGTTTAGATTTTATAATTGTACTTTATAAGTATTATCTTAATTCTTTCCCCAAATAATAAGGTGCTTTTGTGGAAATTGTTTTCTACAAAAATACCTAGTTTTCAGCCATTCTGGGGTGTGGGATTTTATTTTTTTGCTGAAATGTCATGACAAATCAGATACATGTAACAATTAGACATCTGGGATTTTTCAGTTGAGGTATGCGCAATTTTTTTTCTAAATCACGAAAAATTATGTCTTCTCCTATTAGTCATAATGATAGTGCCTCTATGGATTTTTATTTCAGGTGAGCCCTATAGGCCACATTTGAAATGGCAACCATAGCAGTGTTCTAGCCAGCCTGTTATTGGCCACATTTGAAATGGCAACCATACAGTAGCAGTGTTCTAGCCAGCCTGTTATTATGCACATATGTTGCACAAACCTTCTAAAATGTCTCATAAAAATCTTTAGAAAAGGAATTCCTGCACACAAATGGAATCAAATTTCTGGCTGCTAACTTAATAGCTAAGTATTGAATCAGACCACTAGCTTTGCTGTTTCACAGGGGTGGCCTATCCTGCCTCTCCCTGGGTCTGCCCTTCCCCCTGGGGTCCACCCTGCCCCTCATAAGAAAAATATTTCTTTTTAGATTTTTTTTTTTTTAACTCAATGATCTTAATTAGCCTCATAAATGACCTTACATGGATACAGAACACAGAATGATAGCATAGTAAGCAATTGTCCTGTTTGGCTAATGACTGGTCTTTATCATTCAGAATAGCTTCATTTTTTGTACAGGGGGTAGATTGGAGATTGTTAACGAATTTATCTTGCCATTTTAAGAGTCTCGGGACCAAAAATGTGGGCGTTTTTAAATAAGAATACAAAATTAAGATAATTCGAGGTTTTTCCTATGCAGCCTAGCACTAATGATCCTTATGGTTGCCATTTTAAGTGTGGCCTATACTGGCACAAGTTTTGTTAGTTTTATATGTTCTTCCTCTGGTAGGTATTTGCAATGTTCTTTTAAGAAATGTATTCTTCCTTTGCATGTCTATGAATTTGTATTCCTATAGTCTAGTATTATGTTGATGATTGCCCTTAGAATTTCATGTTAAAGCATTTGGGAAAGAAAATTTTGAAGAGAATTCTATAGAAACACATTATATGTGCTAGCACATATATGGCAAATTATGTCATCATTGGCATGATTTCAACTCAAAATTAAACAAAATGGCAGCCTCCATGTCACAACTTCAAACTTTAATAACTTGAGAATGGAATAAGATTTTATGATGGGATTTTTGGTAGTTGGTTTATTTTTAATTCTCTATCCTATACCAAGCTAGAATATTTGACTGAATATCTCCTTTAGATATTGTGTAGCAGATCTTTGATTTTTAAAGATAGGCCCATATGGATGGGTAGCAACAAGATCAGCTGAATTGTATGTTGCATATACCAGTATACAGTACAGTTGTTTCAGTGATGCTTAGGCCAGTGTACTCCAGTTTAATAATGTCATCTAGCCAACTTGCTGCTGATCTTTCCCCTCTTTCTCTAACCATCCCATATATAAAAAGAAATTCAATACCTGTGTATTTAGTACAAAATGTAATAAAAACCATGAAAATAGTCAAAAAGCCCTTCAAAATTGGCATTTTAAAGTTCAGATACTGTACCATATCTATGGCGTAATATGCGCAATATTTTGCGACCTCAAAACTGGAAAACTAGAAAATTGCTTATGTCAACTTTTGTTTTTTGATCCTTCCCACAAAAATTTTGCTCCCCCCCTCGCCCAATTTTGTTTTCATCCCGCTGCAGACGGCACAGAGTGTTGCCTGTTCCTACAGTATGTACTTATTACAGTGTAGACTCTACAAGCTCCATTATACATACCGATTTTAAATTGTGATATCTTGGTAATCATTGCATCTAGACAGCTGATTTACCTTGAATAGTATGAATGAAAGATGTATTTAGTTCAAAATGATAAAATATGGTATGAAAAAATCCGGGATCTGTCACTGTACTCCTACTGTACATCACAACTAAAAAAAATGATGAAATTTTGATTAGCTATTACTTTAAAACTGTACATGTACTCGTGTTGTAATTTGAAGGATTAGTTCAGGGTTCAAGCAAGTCTATATGATGTGAAAGAGGGCTTCTAAAGAAACACAGCAGTGAAGAAAGCATTCAATATTCCTATTCCATTAAGGAGATACTGTATTCAAGTTTAGTACCATTTGTATAGAATGGACTGAAATCAGACTAGTTGTGATGTCATAGATAGTCTTTATGTATTATATTATATTTTGTACTGCGATTTTGTGGCTTAAAAACCATGGAATATGTCAGAAAAAGTAGTAAAACTGAATCTAGGATTATATCCTTAACGAAATAAGATTTTTGGAACGCTTTCTCTACCATTTTGTTTCGTTTGAAGTCCTCTCTCAAATAAGACTTGCTTGATCACTGAACTAATCCTTTAATGGAATAAGATTTTTGGATGCTTTCTCCACCACACCCATAGCTTTGCTGTTTTACAGGGGCGGCCTGGACATGCTTGACCACTGAACTAATCCTTTAAAGGTTATTCTGCTCAGTGTAAAGCTTTTCCTTGTGATACAGTATATAATCTATACCTGTGATACCATACACCTTTAGAATTAAACAATACAATATGTTGTGTTACGTAGCTTCACCTGCAGAATCCTAATTTGCTTTGGGTCAAAGTTTGAATAGATCTAATCTTTGACAACTATTGATCAAGCAAAAAGGATATACATACATTTGTTGTTGCGCTGACTGGTGTAGCCCAGTACTAATTGGTCATATGATAACAGTCCACAATCAATTGTTGGAAATATTTTGAAAATGATTCAAGTGTGTCAATATATCCCTATTTGTTTACAGTTTATTTGTTTTGAGGGTATATAGTCAATAATAGGCAAGTACATGTAGGTCACGTATGCCACAACTCATGATCTTTTGAACAACCAAAATATAATCTTTAAAAAAAAAATCAGGGGTAATCCGCACCTTCCAACTTAAGAACTCCTAAACAGTTCACTTGCTAGCACCCGGGTACTGTTACACTGTACGCAACACGAGGGTAATCCACACCTTCTAAGCTGAGAACTTCTAAACAGTTCACTTACTAGCACCCAGGTGCTGTTACACTGTACACAACACGAGGGTAATCCACACCTTCCAACCTGAGAACTTCTAAACAGTTCACTTGCTAGCACCTGGGTACTGTTACACAGTACACAACACGAGGGTAATCCACACCTTCTAACCTGAGAACTTCCAAACAGTTCACTTGCTAGCACCCGGGTACTGTTACACTGTACACAACACGAGGGTAATCCACACCTTCTAATCTGAGAACTTCTAAACAGTTCACTTACTAGCACCCGTGTACTGTTACACTGTACACAACACGAGGGTAATCCACACCTTCTAACCTGAGAACTTCTAAACAGTTCACTTGCTAGCACCTGGGTACTGTTACACTGTACACAACACGAGGGTAATCCACACCTTCCAACCCGAGAACTTCTAAACAGTTCACTTGCCAGCACCTGGGTACTGTTACACTGTACACAACACGAGGGTAATCCACACCTTTTAACCTGAGAACTTCCAAACGGTTCACTTGCTAGCACCCAGGTACTGTTACACTGTACACAACACGAGGGTAATCCACACCTTTAACCTGAGAACTTCTAAACAGATCACTTGCTAGCACCTGGGTACTGTTACACTGTACACAACACGAGGGTAATCCACACCTTCCAACGCGAGAACTTCTAAACAGTTCACTTGCTAGCACCTGGGTACTGTTACACTGTACACAACACGAAGGTAATCCACACCTGCTAACCTGAGAACTTCCAAACAGTTCACTTGCTAGCACCCGGGTACTGTTACACTGTACACAACACGAGGGTAATCCACACCTTCTAACCTGAGAACTTTTAAACAGTTCACTTGCTAGCACCTGGGTACTGTTACACTGTACACAACACGAGGGTAATCCACACCTTCTTACCTGAGAAATTCTAAACAGTTCACTTGCTAGCACCTGGGTACTGTTACACTGTACACAACACGAGGGTAATCCACACCTTCTAACCCGAGAGTCTCCACACTTCACTTGCTAACAACCAGCTACTGTTACACCGTTCACAACTCACAAACCTGAAATATTGCACTATGTGTTATGTAACTCATGCCCAACAAAGTTCAGCTAGCCTGCTTTGCAGTAGTGCTGTCACGACATGGCTCTATTACGTATCGATTATTGTGGAGAAAAATATCGCAATATATCGTAGTATCACGATACTTTTCAAGAAAACTGACTGAAGACACAAATTGTTAATATCACTAACGTTATTTGATCATGGAGTTACAATTTACTCTATGATATGATGAACGCGAGAAAGAAATATTTGCAGATCTAGCAGAAGACATGAGCGCGTGACTATTACGTTCATTACCCATCATGCACGTGTTTGGTAATTCAGCTAACGTGACCATGAATCATCGAAGTGACAGCCCGAGTGGCACATTCTAGACCAATTTTTTACTCTTTTTACCAACTTGCCGGTGTGTGGTGATGGAGAACAATTTTTAATTAGTTGTTTTTATGTTTCACGATTATTTTGCATGTTTTTTTGATGGCCCAAACTTGACTTTTAGATTAAGTACCTTAACGTTAGATTTGTAACGTACAAGGTAGCCTAGCCTAGTTGCGCAAAAACATTTTAGTTGAGTGTTAGTTTATGGTATCGCGATATGTCGTCAGAGGCGTATTTCATGTCGTAGGAAAAGAGATATCGCGATAATCGATATGTCATGACAGCACTACTTTGCAGTGAAGTGGAATCAGATTAGTTCTTGGCTGACCCTAAAAATAAATATGCATGATGTGCCTGAAGGAATTTGTGCAATGCCCATGAATGATTGATGGACCATTCCTCGTAAAGAGAGCTATTTCATCATGTATTGTATGTGCATTCCAATTAGAGGTAATGGAATAAGCTAAGATTTCACTTTCTTCTAATCACTTCTAATCATTTGCCAAAGTGTCTATATCTAGATCTCCTTTCTCACCTCCTCCTGTTCCATTCCTTTTACCTTTGGCACTTTTTCTATTCCTCTATTCTTTTTCTACCTCTGACATAATATAACCTCTCAGGCACAAGTTGACATTTGATGTCATAGTGCACTACGTTAAACCTAACCAAACAAACAAAGGGTCACTGCAAATGAAAGTTTTAAGATGTGTGGGCGGTGGGACTCGACTTATACAGTATTCAGATAGCCTAGGCTTTTTAGTGCTATGAACAGCTGTTTGATTCCCAAATGAAGAAACATTCAAAATTAGTTTTCAATTTATGGGCTTAGCTGATAACTCTGTTTTTATAGTTTATGGGGACACATTTAAAAATCTTTACGGAATTTTCATGTCAATTTTTATTCTCATTTATATGATAGAGGACTGAAAAGAAAAAAAATTGGTGAAAAAAAAAGTTGATATCTTATTTCTTTTTAGGAGTTATTACACTTTGAAGGTTTCACCTGTTTGTTGAAAAGTGACCAATGCAGTGTAAGGTACATTGGAAGATAGGCAAAACATTTTCTTGTAAATTGTACCTTATACCCCATTACAAACAAAATGTGTCCAATAATTATGGAACGAGCCTGAGTAAATTAATTATAAAAATAAAAAAATAAAAAGCTTTAGCTCCTTTGATAAATTTTAGTCATTGAACTTTTAAACGGGGTGAAAATGTCTAATCTCAATACAGTATGTGGTTATTGGAAGGAATTTTGGCACATGGTGAAAAAACAATCATAAATCTTTATAATTGAGAACTGAAAATGAAAACAAAAGTGTCACAGGTTGGGCTATCGGCGGCCGATAGTAAGAGTGGTGTAAATCAGCTCTTAACGAGACTAAAATGCCAAAAACAACTCTAGAGAGATAATAACATTTGCAAGTGTATAATTTCTGACGTACGGAATCATCACAATAAACGAATAGCATACATACATAAATTAGACAAAAAAATATAATCCAACCAATATTCAAACCCCAAACAACTGTGTCAGATGTCCTTTGTTGCGGAAGGACTATCTGAGACTGTTGTCAACGCCTCTCACTATTGTTGGAAGTGGGTGGAGTCATAGATTTGCTAGTTAAAACTTCTCTATAGCTATTTTTTTTTCCATCTTGGCAATGTCTAAAGGAATTGCTTATAAATTACATTTAACACACTTAACATATTGTATCTATCAAGATTAAATTCATTCTCTACAATATTTCTAAACTTTTAAGTTCATACGCCCTCTAAAAACTGATGTCACATATCCAGTACCGATTAGAATATTAATGTATTTCTTTATATTCTACAATATTTCAAATTTTCTGACTTCTAAGAAATAATTTTTCCTTTGCATGGGTCTATGAATTTGTATTTGTATATGATATTAATGATTCAAGCCATTAGAACTTCATGTCAAAGCATTTTGGAAAGAAAATTTTAAAAGAATTCTAAAGAAATACATGTTAGCATATGTCATCATTGGCATTATTTCAACACAAAATGGCAGCGTTCATGTGTCAACTTCAAACTTAGATAACTTGAGAATGGAATAAGATTTGGGTGATGATAGTTTGTTTCAATTTTAATTCTCTATCATATATCAAACTAAAATATTTGACTTAATGTCTCCTTTAAACAAAAATCCCTTTTTTTTTAATATCCATATAACTTGAATACAGGAGAGTATCTGCCCATGTGTTACATTTAATGTAAGTTCTCAAGTTATGTACATTTTTTACCTTCCTTTCTTGAACTTCATGTTACTATATACTTGAAAATTACTTGAAACACCTCAGAATTCCTCCGATTTCCAACGAAAATTCTCTACGAAGTATTTTCTTTTTCGTATGTGCGGATAAAAACATCATGTTGTTTATTGTCGTAATTGTAAATAAGATAATCTTTTGGCGCAAAAATATCCTAAGGTTTATTTTATTTTGTTTTTCAAGACCTCATTACCAAATGTCTCCCTCCCTCTCCCCTCCCATTCATTGTTGGAAAAAAAGTAATTTTGATTCACAGTAATTGAAGAAGGAGATCGTATTTTTAACCAACATTGAATGGTAATTTTAATTTACAGTAAATGAAGGTGATCGTATTTTTAACTAACATTGAACAGTAATTTCAATTCACAGTAAATGAAGGAGGTGATCGCTTTTTTAACTAACATTGAATGGGGATGAAGGGAGGGGGGGGGGGATATAACTGTCTCTCTCTCTCTATATAAATATATATTAAATGTAACATCATTTATTATTTCAACGGTGTTTCATCGTCAAGACCAAGATTGTAGATTATGTCACAATGTACATCATTTTTTAATTGCATGTTTCCGTCGTTTGCCTGTAACTGGATAAGTTGTTAATGAATATTAAAACCTGTTTGCAGGAGCTGCTGTTTGAATTTAAATATTTGCATAAGTCGTTACAAAATTAAAGTACATACATGCATCTGGAGATGTTAATCAACTCAGGCTTCAAATGATCTTGGAAATGCCAACTCTGAACTGGAGTTCAAATCCCAAAATTGCATTTTGAAATGTGTTGAGAGAGAAATGTGATGATGTAGGATGACATCATTAGTGTGATGTCATGAAGAAGGAAGAATCTTGGGTGTTGACATAGTTTTGAGGAAGAGGTTTCAGAGAACAAAGATTGAATTGTGTGTCTTAATGGCAAACTTATTGTGCACCTGTCAGTCTCAAGCATCATCTGTACACTACAGCCTGGTTGCTGAGGTTAATCCCCTGAACAGGAAGTGGAAGCGAATTTGTTTCTGCTCAACTTGTTCATACATGTACACCTGTACAGTATATGGAGAAGTTGTGAAGAATCCAAGTTGCAGTCAGTGTGTTGGAGTCTTTTAAGTGTTTGTTGACAAATCGGAGGCACATTTCTTAAAAACATTTCCATTTACTGTAGGTAAGAAGGATGCGTGAACATGTCAAATCACCTAATTTTGTTTTATTATGTACATGTGCTATATTTATTATGCACGCATGGAATTATTCACTTCTGTCTGAGTGTATGCATGTTTGATATCTCACCTTTGTTTCAATGTCTTCCGAGTGTGTGTGGGTGAGTATTACTTATAACAATTCTAAAATTGCTTACTCTGTGTCCAGAAATAAAACATTTTTTTGTGATTTTCACCTTGTTTAAGATCTATGGATGGGTATTCATAGTAAGAAGAAAATATGCTAAAAAACCAAGAAGATACTGTAGGAAATACTTTCATCAAAATTGGTTAAGAATAATTGTTTTACAGAACTGGAAAATATCTACGGTTACAGCGGTTACAAAACTAGAATTGGCAGGAATATTTGTATTTTATAAAAAGGTTTCTTGAGTAAGCAACAACAGTATATGGTAAATGTGTGCTCTAAAAAAAAATTTCCACTGTGTAATTGTGTGCTGAATAATTCATTAAATTGCAAAAGTGGGGAGCATATAAAGATGTATTTACTACATTAATTTTAATTCTGTCACAATTTTTCGTAGGAAGATTTTTGACACCTCTTCCACCACATTTAACTTTCTCCTCCTCCCCCATCCCCCCTTCCTACACTTAACCTTACTTACCTCTCTTTCTGTTTTTCCCCCTTTTCTTCCATACAAAGCTTCCTTTCCTCACTATCCTAAATCTTACACCATAATTTAGTAACACCCTCTTGGCACTTTGACTCTAACTGTCGCGGTGCCGTTAAACATTAACAAACCAAACCTTATTTCAAACCGCGGGAAACTTTATAATTAATTTCCAACTCTGTGGTTTGGTAGAAATGTTAATTTAAAGGCCTTACTATAATAATCTTTGTCATAAATTATGCAAATGTTAAACATTACAAAGAGAACATTTGTAAATGTCGTTCTTTAAACTTAATGATGTTCAATTCTTTACCTATTTCCTTTGAATGGGTCAGTTGAGTATGATTAAGAGGTTTTAGAAACTTATATACATGTAATACCCTCATACAAAATTTAGCAGGAGAAACTACTCAAACTACAGTAGTTTGATATTTTTAGGGATAAATTACTTGAAAGATTTGGAGCTGACTTCATTCTTTTTCGTACCTGTACAGTAGATTTTTCAACACACAATGATATACAACAATCACTGTTTGTCACTCTTGTGCCTTTTCCAGGTCTGTATATCCATACATTTTTGAGCTTAAAGGATTAGTTCCGGGGTCAAACAAGTTCATCTGGTACAAAAGAGGACTTCAAAAGAAACAAAATGGTAAAAAAAAGCATTACAAAATCTTATTCCGTGAAAGGATTTAGGGGTCAAGCATGTCCATGTGATATTAAAGAGAACTTCAAAAGAAACAAAATGGTGAAAAAGTATCAAAAAATCTTATTCTGTTAAAGGATTGGTTCAGGGGTCAAGCAAGTTCATCTTATATAAAAGAAAGAGGACTTCAAAAGAAACAAAATGGTAAAGAAAGCAATCAAATAGCTTATTCCATTAAGGAGATATTTAAGTTTTAAGTTTGGTATCATTTGTGTAAAAATGACTGAAATCAGACTAGTTGTGATGTCATCGCCTCAGATTCCTCAGTTTTGATGTATTCTATCATATTTTGTTGTGCTACTTGTGGCTCAAAAACCATTGGATATGTCAGGAAGTAGTAAAACAGAATCTTGTACTTATAGTCAGGTTGCAAATCTAAAAAGAGGGCTTTTATTAAGCTTCCACAGGCATATTGGAGGAAAAAATGTCACAGATGTTCTATTTTGTATCATTTTGGGGTGCTCAATTCAAAATTTTGGTCTCTCACCTTCACAATGACTGCAAACTCATTCAAAATGGCAAAAAAAAAAATGGCCACCAAAATAAAAAAAAATGACAAAAAATAATCTGTAAAATTTAAAATGAAAACATAACATCTCATTTCTGCATGAAATTAAATGTAAATTAAGCAGAGTTTATGTCTGAGACTTTGGGTATGTATAACAGTAAACCAAGATAGCGGGGGAGGGGAGGGGGGGGAATGGCTGCCGAAAAGGGGGAAAAAAGAAAGTATTCATGAAAGTAGATATTAAAAGAGCTCATAATTTGCTTTCAATATTAGGTGATTACAATATAATGAATTTCAATAACATTTAAAATGATTTGGGGCCAACCAAGATGGCGGTTATTAGGGTAATTGTAATTTACCACCTGAAGAAAATTTGTGAAAAGTTAAATAAATTTTCTTTAAAATACATATTGACAATTGTTAAGAATCTAAGGATGCCAGTGCCAACCTTCCATAGTAGACTTACTACACCAGTCATTTCTACACAAATAAGACAAAAACTTTAAATTTGAATATCTCCTTAACGGAATGAAATATCGAAGTAGTTTTTCACCATTTTCTTTCATTTGAAGTCCTCTTTCCTGTATGATATCTTGCTTCACCTCTAACCTAATCCTTTAATGCACAAAAATGTATACTCTTTCATTAATTGTGCCTCTTTTTCTGATTTGAAATTATTTGTGAATAGTAGTGGCTCTTGATGTCAAAGTCTCAATATATCTGATAATTTTATAAGAAGCCGCAAGCATTTTTTAATGCAATATAGAATTCCATTGTTCATTTCCTATTCAAATGTTCCATTTCTGTTGCTTCAACTATTTCAGTAGTATATGCTTGATGCACATTTGCCCAGGAGAGAGAAATTGAAAATTCATATGTTAAGTAATTAGATTCACATTCAGTAGTTGATAGTATATGATAAGAATGTATTCACTATTTAAGAAGTCCTCTTAGCATATATTGGAAACAGCTTTTGAAATATGAATCCTTCAAAGCTATTTAAGAAGGTTTCTGAATTGTTTGTGTTTATATGGATTTAATTTGTATTGTTGTAAGTTGTATGCATAGTTATATGTAAGGCAAAATTAAGAAATTTTCCTCAGAACCAAAGAAAATTGCCCAAATATGATGGAAATTTCCTGAAAATCAAAGATACTGTAATTGCCTGAAAATGACAAAATTTTGCAGAATATATTCCAAAAAGTGAAGCAAATTTCTCGAAAATTGCAGATTTCTCACAAATTGAAGGAGTTTTCACGATAAACTTATAGTAATTTAATGACCGTTGAATTTTTTTTGCTTGTATTTGGGAAATATTTTGGGTTCTTGCCCCTCTGTTCTAGAGTTCATTACACTTTTAAAGAACTCCTGAACACTTGGATTATGTAGTCCCTATAATTTACTTGTAAGCTAACCTGCAGTATGTCTGTGTATCAATGAGTACCACTGAGAAAGTGTATGTTTTGCAGAAAATAGATTTCTTTTAAAATTAAAAAAAGAGAATATTAATGAAGAAAAACTAAACATTGCTATATTAGGCAGTGGAGGAATTCAGCGAAATTTAAGTGCAATTACAAGGTGGTACCTTATTGTTTCCCCTGCTGTAAACTGATCAGAATTATGCAGTGAGAATTCTGAAAAGATTGAACAGCTTCCTTAAATTGACCAATTTAAGTGCCTTTAACTTCAGAAATATTACATCTACCTGTATTGAATAAGAGGTGCAGTGGTTGAGGAGTGATGCTTGTATGTGAAAGGTATTGAGTTCGCGGGTGCTGCATTGTGTCCTTGAGCAAGGCACTTGCGCAGTCCACTCAGCTGTAAAATGAGTGCCAGCACTGTTGGGAAGTTAACCTGTGATGGACTGGTGTCCGTCTAGGGGGAATCATGTACTCTTATATGCTTGCGCCATGGAAACCGGGGATAAGCACTGGCTCTATGAGCTAAATGGCTCAGGTGGATTTAGCTTTTTAGTATATTGAATAAGATATGCAAGTTTGTTATATCAAAGGTATCAAAAGTGCCAAAGAGAGAATCTCGTTCCAAGATGATTACTTGAACCGACACCAATACGTTTGATATATTCATTACTTATGACGTCACTTCCGCGCCTGGAATTGATTGGCGTGTCAGTGATTGTGTAGATATTTTAACCAGTCAAGAATCATTGGATTGTAGTGTTAATTTAATCTCTATCCACACAACATCTGACCTTCATTAAAGGATTAGTTCAGGGGTCATGCATGTCAATCTTATATGAAAGAGGACTTCAACAGAAACAAAATAGTGAAGAAAGCATTCTCAAATCTTATTCTGTCAAATTTAAGTATTTCAGAAATCAAGCATGTCCATCTTAAAATTTAATTTAAAAGAGCATACTTTTAGAGCCAATGTGGTACAAAAATCAGATTGATATCATATTCCATCGAGAAGATATAGATTTTTAAAGATTTTCTAATTGCATTTTAAAGTTTTTGCACAGTATGATGAATTCGTGTTTGATGATGTCATAGAGGCAATTCTATTGCAAATGTTTATGCATTTCTTTGAATCAATTTTTGAAAAGTTATTGAAGTCTGGTATACTTGGCAATGTATACAAATACCTAACTGTCATCAATTTGTTTTTCTAGCAGGTTTTACTAATAAAAAAGGATGATAGATTTGAATGAGATACATCAACTTTGTAGGAGAATGTGTTGCTGTGATGTCATACTGAGCCTTTTCCTATTTGTTTATTGCCATTTTTTGTAAACCCTAAAATTTGAATATCTTCTGGTAGGAATAACATATCATCATGATTTTTTGTAATAAATTGTTTCTAATAATTTTCCCTTTCTTATGAAAGGTTACGAAAAAACAGGCTTATTCATTTAAGGAGATATTCAAGTTTAAAGTTTGGTATTATTTCTGTAGAAACAACTGAAATCATCAGTTGTGATGTCACAGCCTCAGATTCCTCAAAGTCTTTATGTATTTTAAAGAAAGTTTATTTAATTTTTCATTATTTATTTTATTTTTCTTTAAAGTTTTTTGAGGTGGTGTATTACAAATACACTTCCTAGATTCAGTTTTACTACTTTTTGGACATATCCCATGGTTTATAAGCCTCAAAATTGCAGCAAAATATGATAGAATACATAAAGACTTTGAGGAATCTGAGGCTATGACATCACAACTGAGTCTGATTTCAGTGGTTTCTATACAAATGATACCAAACTTAAAGTTATCTCCTTAGTGGATAAGATTTTTGAATGCTTTCTTTACCATTTTGTTTCTTTTGAAGTTCTCTTTCATATAAGATGGACATGCTCGACCCCTGAACTAATCCTTTAACGGAATAAGATTTTTGAATGCTTTCTTCGCCACTCCGTTTCTTTTGAAGTCCTCTTTCATATAAGATGGACATGCTTGACCCCTGAACTAATCCTTTATCGGAATAAGAACTTTAAACGCTTTCTTCACCATTTTGTTTATTTTGGAGTCCTCTTTCATGTAAGATAGACTTGCCCAACCACTGAACTAATCCTTTAACGGAATAAGATTTTGCAATGCTTTCTTCACTACTTTGTTTCTTTTAAAGTCCTCTTTCATATAAGATAGACTTGCTTACTTTGTTAAACTAGAACTCGGAAACTACAGCAAAAGACTTCTGTGCAGTATTGAAGAGTTCTTTCTTGTTCATATAAATTCATGCATTTATACCTTTCAAAGCATTTATCAGTTTAAAATGTTTTTATGTATTCTATTATATTTTGTCATGCGATTTTGTGGCTTAAAAACCATGGGAAATGTCAAAAATGTAGTAAAACTGAATCTAGAAAGGGTATTTGTAATATACCACCTGAAGAAAGTGTGAGGGTAAATATTTTAGATCATAAATAAATTAGATATTTTTTCTTTATAAAAGATTAACAATTGTTATGAATGTGAGAATGACGCCGCCAACTTTCCACTTACTACACCAGTCATTTTTACACGTTCAAACTTGGATATCTCCTGAACGGAATAAGATTTTTGAACGATTTCTTCACCATTTTGTTTATTTTGAAGTCCTCTTTCATACAAGAAGGACATGCTTGACCACTGAACTAATCCTTTAAACAATGTTTATTGCAAATATTGGCAAAAGTTGTGTTGTATGAAAAGAGAAGGCAACTCAAATCTTTAAAGTAATTCATCAAATTTTTCTGATACAAATTATCAGACCGTTTTCTTGTGCTAACCTTTAGTGGAGGATATGATGGAGATTCATAACCTCTTGGTTATGCTGAGATGCTCCGATGGTGAAGGATGGAGAAACACGTTTGCATGAGGATATCAGTCGGATTCAAAGCATACCTATTCTGGCAAAATAGCTAGATATATTCAGGCCAAAGAAAGGAAAAAGGGGAAAATATGAACTGTATTTACCAAAATCTTTAACAAAATAGTATAATTATCACCGTTTTTCTGTAACCATAAATTTAACTTAAATTAGTTGCAGTGAAAACACTGATTTTTGTGGTTGGTATTGCCCCTTGGCTCATGGCCAGTAATTTATTGCCAATTTTTGGGAAATTTGCTTCAATCTGAGGAAAAATTTCAGTGTTCAGGAAATGTCGCCAGTGATCTTGCTTTGATGAATTTTTAGAGAAAATATTGCATAGCTATAAAAGAAAATTATATGGAGAAAATAATTGTGTCATTTGGTAGCTGGAACAAACATAAACAACTTCTTTTAGGCTTGTATGCGGGAAGGAAAGGGGGGGGGGTTGATACTCATTCAGACAAAATCAAACCCCCCCCCAAAAAAAAAAAAAAAAAAATAAAACATCTCCCATACACCTATGTTTATAGCATATTTGCTTCCAATTAAGCTTGCTTCCAATTAAGCTCAAGTTGTTGTTACACAACCCTTCCATGGATCTTTAAGATTAATGGTCTGTCTGTTCTTTCAAGAAGAACAAATTGTTGTGCACATTACAAAATCTTTAAACTATTTAACTATTTGTAAAGTATGTCGTGAGCAGATTTTATGCAAAATCCCAGCTATTCCTGGTATTTGCACACCTGCCAAAATTTTCGCTTCCTATTAATAATGAGAGCGGTGTTTTAATTGTTGTGAGCAGATTTTATGCAAAATACCGGCTATTCCTGGTATTTGCACACCTGCCAAAATTTTTGCTTCCTATTAATAATGAGAGCGGTATTTTAATTGTTGTGAGCAGATTTTATACAAAATACCGGCTATTCCTGGTATTTGCACACCTGCCAAAATTTTTGCTTCCTATTAATAATGAGAGCGGTATTTTAATTGTTGTGAGCAGATTTTATACAAAATACTATTCCTGGTATTTGCACATAAAAATTTTTGCTTCCTATTAATAATGAGAGCTTGTGAGCAGATTTTATACAAAATACCGGCTATTCCTGTGAGACTGGTTTTGAATTTTAAAATAGTGCCTTGTTTTGTCAAAGTTTGATCAATTTTTACATGTATGCAATATTTATAATGTATAGATGTATTGTACTAATACCTAATCCGTTATATTTATTTCCTTTAACAGAATATTCACATTAATATTTTCATGTATATGATAGAGGATTATCAAAGAAACAATTTGGTGTAAAAATCACATTGATATATTTTTCGTTGTGGAGTTATTGTATTTCAAAGATTGCGCCAATATGATAAAAAGTGATCTGGCAATGTAAAATGTGATGTCATGAACGCAGATCCAAGACAATTATTATTTCTATAAAAAAAATTGTTATGTTAGTTAGAGTACAATTCTTTTTCTGTTAATTAAAGTGCAAGATTCATGAGCAGATGAGCAAACCACATTCTTATAAAGCGTATGTTATACCCCATCTCAATAAAAGAACAATTTTTTTTTTAAATAGGTAACTAGGGTAAAGATCAAATTTGTTTTTAACTTTTTTCCTTTATATTTTTGAGGTTTTTGGAGTGGGAGAATTGCAACTTTCTGCAGGAAAAAAACGTCGCTAAAAATAGTATGATGATAATGATCATTGAAGAAGGGAAAAATCGCTACGGAATGATTAATGTACAATGGGAATGAAATATCCACTTGTTTGTACATGTTTTGTCTGCCCACTTTGGTGCAATGACTCACCTTGTCTGGGGTGTAGGGGTGAGTCACACAATTGACAAGTGCATAAGCAACTTGGGTAATGTTGCCTTTTGCTGTCCATTAAACTACATGCAAATATACGGTAGTTCATCTTATATTCCTGTACTGTACCTCTTATCCCTGATGTGATTTCCCACATAAATACTCTAAAGATACTGTACAGTCTGCACAGGTCTGGCATTGAATAAATCATGGAGTGCACATGTATGTGTGAAAACATAATAAGCAGAACACTTCCTTTACAGAACAGGCCTGGTGCAGAATGCAAATTGTGTCTCAGTTTAAAGGATTGGTTCAGTGGTCAAGCATGTCCATATTAAATGAAAGAGGACTTCAAAAGAATCAAAATGGTGAAGTCAAAAATCATAGAGGGAAAATAATTCAAATAGTAAAAAATTAAACTAAATTTTCTTTCAAATACATTAACAATTCTTAAGAATGTGGTGATTTGGGCACCAACCTTCCATAGTAGGCTTACTACACCAGTCATTTCTACATAGATAAGGCAGCTTTAAACTTGAATATATCCTTAATGGAATAAAACATTTGGTGAGCATGCGAAGCAAAATGCGAAGCAAAATGTGAAGCAAAATGCGAAGCAAAATGCGAACCTATGTATAGCGATTTCGTACATCTGGGTTGTCCACAGTAAGTGTTTAAAGAATTCCTCAGAAAATGTTAGTTTCCTCAGAGTTCCTCAGAAATAGTTAAAAGCTTCTTCAGATATCCTCATGGATCCTCATTGAAGGCTGGAATTTCCTTGCTAAATGTTAAAGTTTTCACGAGACTTTTTAAGACATATTAAAGAATAGTTTCCTTCAAAAGTCTACAAAACATTTGATATTTCCTTCGAAGATAACTGTAAGATGATATAATTTCCCAAAAATCTTCAGAGATTGTCAAGTGTCTCTCATAACACTGGAGATTTAAAACCATTAATACTTCAAAATATTTGTGGACCAACGGCTGTATCAGGCATGATTATTAAACTCCGCCTTTATTTTTGTGTCATTTGCATAAAGTTGCTACAGTGTATGAACTGACAAGAATTGTTTACTTAGCATGCTCAGTCAGGGCATATGGCAGGATGTGACTGCATATGGACATAGGGTGGGATGTCATATGGGACATGGATGGGGCCATGCGGGACATAAGATAGAATATATACCATGTCGTATGCACCAAGGGCTATATCGGGCATGTTAATTTGACTCCGCCTTTTTTTACTAATCAACAAATCATTTGCATATAAGTTATTATTTGAACTGACAGATTTTCATACATAGTGTACTCAATCAGGGACTGTGATAGTTAGGACGAGACTTCTTATGGAGCCTATGCCATGTGGAACAGGGTGGATGCCATGTGGGATATATGGTGGAATGCCATGAGGGACATAGGTTGGAATGTCATGTGGGACATGTGATGGAATGTGGGATGCCATGGGGTTGGATGCCATGGGGTGGGATGCCATGGGGTGGGATGCCATGGGGTGGGATGCCATGGGGTGGGATGCCATGGGGTGAGATGCCATGAGTGACATAGTGTAGGGGGCTATATGAAACATAAGATAGGAGGACATGGGATGTGATGCCATGTGGACATAGTGTAGGATGTCATTGGGACATCGGGAGGGATACCATCTGGAACCTGTGGTGGACTCCAATGTAGGACATAACGTGGGACATCAGGTGGTACGCCACTCATGCGGGTCATAAGGTGAGATGACATGGGAGACAAAGGAAGGGATGCCATGTGGGACAGCTCTGGTTTGTTTCATGGTTCTAACACTTCCAGTCAGCAGTCTATTACTCAATTGTGCAAATGCAATAAGTGGAAGAAGTCTTTGAAAAATTGAAGCAAAATATATTTCTAAAAAGAGGAGGAAAACCATCTATCGTTGTTGTGCTTTATTTTTTCTGTGCATGGATGGTTAAAAGATTTGTCTACTAATGCCATTATTGTGCACAATTCATTGAGTTTAAGAGAGTTTGTTAAGGCCCATTATGTAAGAATTGTCTATTATGTAACAATGGCCCATTATTTGGCAACAAGTTGTTACATAATGGCACACAATACGTTGTTACATAATGGGTCAAAACTTGTCACATAATGGGCCATTGTTACATAATGGCAATTGTTACATAATGGACCTTAACAGGGTTTCAAAAAGTTGGAAGGAAAAAATCCACTTCATAAGAAAAATGGAATAATTTTACTATTGTTGATTAGATTTTTGTTTCACATATCTTGAAAATCTCCATGGTTGTGAGAAAGTATAAATGCTAATCTTGATGTTGAAACTTCTACAAGTGTGCATATATGTGTTGTATTCTGGTTGTACTGCTTTTAAATTCCTGGAACTTGCCATTTCAACGTTTTCTCTTATAGTTAAAGGACTATGGACATCTAGAGGCAAAACATGGGCTTCTTAAGTGGTTTAAAATATGATATAAACAGCAAAATATTCCATTAAAATTGGTTAAAAATGAACTATTTACAGCATTTTTTAATTTTGAGCTGTTATAGCCCATTAATGTGTCACATCAATGGGGGAAGGATCCTTCATTAACTTTTGTATTAAAGACCTTTGTTTTTTCTTTCTTCGCCTAGTCTGAAATGTAGAATTGGACTTTGGGCAAAATTTGATGGAGCTTTGTCACACTCTGTATCATCATGTATCTACAACAGACATGGAAAGAAAGAAAAAAATAGAACAGACATGAAATTCACATGTACAGTAGCTGAATTTGAAGAACATAATTTAAAGAATTATATAAAGATTTGGAGATGTGTTGCTCTAAGTATATCACAAATTCTGGACAAATTAACAAATCATGAAACTTTGTTGAATCATAACTTAAAAACTTAATAAGCTTTTTTTTAAATGTAAAAAAACCTATTCTACTCAGAATTCCATGTTTTTTTACATATCTAAAATCTGCTAGATGTCCATAATTCTTAATGGCAGCTTTTTGTTATTATGCACTGTACGGTAGCTTATGCCTGTAACCTTTATGTCGTTATGTTTTTTTAAATATTTTATCTTATTTGAATGAGCATACTTTTAAAGTCAATTTGGTACACAAAAAAACAGGTTAGTATCATATTCTGGTCAAGAGATGAATTTTTAAAGATTTCTCAATTGCATTTAAAAAAAATTGTACAGTATGATAAATTCATGTTTGATGATGTCATAGAGGCAATTCCATTGCAAATGTTTATGTATTTCTTTGAAGATTAATTGGTTTTTGTATGATTAGAAAGAATTTTCCAAAAGTTATTGAAGTACGGTATATTTGGCAATATATATAAATACCTAACTTTCATCAATTTATTTTTCTAGCAGGTTTTACTAATTAAGAATGATGATAGATTTGAATTAAATGCATATACTTTGTGGGAGAATGTGTTGCTGTGATGTCATACTGAGCCTTTTCCTATTCGTTTATTGTTATTTCTTGTGAACCTTAAAAGTTGAATATCTTCTGGTAGGAAAAAAATATCAACATGATTTTTGTACTAAATTGTTTCTAAAATGTTTCTTTTTCTTATGAAAGGTTATGAAAAAACATGGGAATATTCCTTTCATGTGTGTATCATTAAAGTAAACAACCTTTCCTTTTCTCTTCGTTGCAGATGAGCTAAGTTTTTGCTTAATTTGTTTACTGCGCTGCTGAAGTGAGATGGAAGCACACACAGATGATGAGAAGGACGGGATTATCCTCGTGGAGGGCATGACCTGTCAGTCATGTGTCAAATCCATCGAAAGTCGGATATCGACCCTTCCAGGCGTCGTCTCAATTAAAGTCACACTAGAAAAGAAGATGGCAAACGTAAGATTTAGAGACAGCAGCACAACCCTCGAGGTGCTTCGGGAGAAATTGAAGACATGGGTTTGAGGCTGCTTTGCCCTTGCAGTCTAATACGGTAAACGTTGTCATTGGAATTGAAGGAATGACGTGCGGATCATGCGTGAAAAATATAGAAAATTACGTTCACGACAAAGGTAGGGGTCACTGCTGCCAAAGTTTCTTTAGAGAAGAAATCTGGTTTTTTTACATTTGACAAAAATCTGATACAAGCAGAAGAAATAAGAACAACTATAGATGATATGGGATTTGATGCAATTATACTTGATCAGGGAGAGAAGGAGCCCACCTTACAGTGCACTGATATTAACGTGGAAGGTATGACGTGTAATTCGTGTGTGAAATCAATTGAAGGCAAAATATCTGACGTGGACAGTGTGTTTGCAATCAAAGTTTCGCTGGACCAAAAAAGAGCACGTGCAATCCACGACCCATCCAAACTAAGCGCTGAAACATTGAATCAGGAGATCGACAACATGGGCTTTGACGCAACAATTCAAGCCACAAATTTATCTGTTGTCGCTCATTTTAATGTTGAGGGAATGACGTGCAATTCGTGTGTTAAAACAATCGAAGGTACTATTTCTGAAAAAGAGGGTGTCCAAATCATCCAAGTTTCATTGCAAGAAAATCAAGCCACCGTATATTATGATTCGTCGCTGCTAACTCTGCAGGATATTCAAAATGCAATCACGGACATGGGTTTCGACTGCAGTCAGAAAAACTTTGACCGTGCAAAGAGTGAAATAGAAACAGTGGTAATTGCTATTGAGGGTATGACCTGTCAGTCATGCGTTCGAACAATTGAGGGTAAACTGAAAGAGAACCCAGACATTGTTTCAGTGAGTGTGAACCTAAAAGAAAAAATGGCAGAATTGAGTTCATGTCTGGGAAATTAAAATCTGAGGATATCAGAGGAATGGTGGAAGACATGGGGTTTGATGCGACCCTTCCTGTGCCAAGTGAAGCTCCACCGGGAATCGAAGTAACTCCTACAGTACAGCACTGTAAGTATAGTATGTTAATGTACTAAAGAATATGTTAGGTTTTGTTTTTTATAATTAAAAGGTTTATCACCTCAGAGGCAACATCAGCTGTATTGCTTTCAAATCTATTAATAACCATGAAAGTAATTTACCATTCGTCCCTGTTTTCACATAGTGGCTAATATAGGGTCGACTGGAAAAGCGGTTTTTTTTTTCCTTTTTATTTTGGCATGGTGATGAATGTCTTTAAACGCATATTACTATCATTAACATGTTTATTTTCCTCGTTTTCTATAAGTAATGAATTATTTAAACTAAATAATAAACAAATGACACAAACACAAAAAAGAGATACTTTTTAATTAAAGTAATTTGCAATTAAACTTTGTTGATTGCACATTTGTCACTATGTCAAAACGAAAAACTACTTTTGCACATTCGTCAAAATAGGGACGATTTGACAGCATTTGGAATTCTAATGCCTTATAAAATAAAACAATAATTATGGTAATAATAAATTATGCAAATTTTGTTTTAAGTTTGTTTTATTACATGGCAGTCATGATATTTTTGTAGATCCTTTGTTTTTTAAATGTCTTTCATAATTGTTTGAGGAGGGGCAGCAAATTCTGATCAAAAGTTTTTACTATAACCGCAGCAATATATGTTGCCATCATTTTCAGCAACAGATTTAGATATTTTTTTCCCCTGTCAATTTCTTCCTTTTCCTGTTAGTTTCTTGTTTTTCTTGTTAGTTTCTTCTTTTTCCTGTTATTTTCTTCTTTTTCCTGTTATTTTCTTCTTTTTTCTATCTATTTCTTCTTTTGCTGTGAATTTCAATTTTTTCTGTCAATTTGTTCTTTTTCCTGTCAGTTTCTTCTTTTTCCTGTTACAGTAGTTTCTTCTTTTTCTTGTCAATTTCTTCTTTTTCTTATCAATTTCTTCTTTTTCCTGTCAATTTCTTCTTTTTCTGTCAATTTCTTTTTTTTCCTCTCAATTTTTTTTTTTCCTGTCAATTTCTTCTTTTTCCTGTCAATTTCTTCATTTTCTATTAGTTTCTTCTTTTTCCGGTTAGTTTCTCCTTTTTCCTGTCACTTTCTTTTGTTTTTTGGCACATTTGATTCTGACTGTCACGGTGCCGCAAACTTCAACAAACCAAACCATCACTTTCTTTTACCACATTTTTTTAATTTTCCTTATCCTCTACTTATCTTTTTGTCATCTGTATTTTTTTAATATTTTTTTGTTCATTATTGTTATATTAAGTTTCACCTTAAAGGGGATGGCTCTTTTACAAGCTTTTTTTAGCTTTCCAGGAATTCCCCTAAACCTTCAAGCATGTTGATATATTTCAGTGTTGGTTATCATATTTTTTTTTATTATTATCTTTTGAAATTTTCATGTTGTATATATTGTTGTGTAATGATGATAAGTATGATCTCTATTTTCAAGAGGGTTGAAATAAAGTTAAATTGAAATTGGAAAAAAAAAAAAAAGGAAAGAATTGCCTAAAGATCTTGAGCTGTTTGCCTAATACTACATCACAAATTTAACATGAATTAAAAAATTGAACTAACTTTGTTCAAGCCATATCTTTAAAGCTTTAAGTTTTATTTTGAAAATTGATCTGTTCTGATTTTGAACTTGATATTAGTTTATATTTCCTGAATAGGGCGAGTCTGGTTGCAAAAATATTGGATCTGGGACCCACGATAGTTACCCGGTCGAGTAACGGGTACCCTGTTTAAGTAACCAAAAGATATTGAAAAAATCGCGGAACTATTGTACACACTGTTTATAATATTACAAATTATCAACAAATTATCACACACACACAATGTAATAACTTTGCATATGGAAAAGATCGTACGGCTGGCATAAAGGCCGACAGCTTCTTCATATATCGAACAAAAAGCAATTAGGAAGTTGTAAGAAGCATTATAAGCTAGTGCGAAATTTCCGTAATAAATTTGATCACATCATCCATGCATGGCTTGAAAATCAAGCCATACAGTACATGTCAATGTGAATGAGACATATACTAATTGGACGAAATTTGGGAATCGTGGGTACCCATTTTGTAATTTCAGCTTTGGGCACGTACGTTTGGTCAGGTACCCAGGCTTGTCAAGTTAATAACAGTCAATCCCACTTCTGACACCATATGATAACCTCACAGGGCTCAGCCCTATTTCTGAATGGAAGAAGACATTGTTGTTCTGTGTCAGTGTGCATGTTAATCCTCCATCTATCATACAGCACATGACAATACAGGGGTCAAATTTCCCATTGTACCGCTATTCCGAAAACATTGCTTTTTATGTAGGAAAGATTATAATTTATTCATCATTGATCAATACCTCGATTTCTACTAAAAAACAAATGCATGTTGTCAAACAAGATTATCTTTAAAATATTTTGTTTTCACAAAGTTTCAGTAAAAAAAAAAGCTTTTCCCCCCCACCTTGCCTGCCAAATGTCAGCACAAGTTATCAGGAATACACATTGGCAAGGCTGAGTGCATATGTACAACTGTACACAACTGGATGCTACATCATGTAAATACTAATAACTGACATAATATTGCATATTTCCAAATTTCACATATTAACCAATAAAGTTATTATATTAAAAGTAGTTGCAAATTAAGCCCATTTGGAAAAAAGAAATGTGTCTTCTTATCAGCAAAAAGTTGGAACAATGAAATCTGATCTGGGATAGTATTATTTGAGAAAGAACTGTCAAAAATTAAAATTTCATTCCCTGCAAAACACAAGTCTGACTATAAGTAGTCAATTAATCCTTTAATTTCTGAACACTTTGATCTAGCCCCAAGTGAACAAATAATGAAAACCTTGGTGACAATTTAAACAAACAGAAACATTAGTCAGTCTTTTAGACCTGGGCAATTAACTACGAAGTAAGAGCTGTGACATTAATCGATGGTTTGTTTAATTGTACCAATTCAACCATTTAGCTCTGCTTATCTCATCACTTGAACTTTACCTAGTCATCATGTTCACAAAAACACAATAGATGGAAAATGCTTAAATGTATATGGACAGGTAGTACTAACATGAATTTAATTGACCATGCAAACAGCAAAAAGCACCATCAAAATCGGTTAAAAATTGTCCATTTTACAGCATTTAAAATTTAAATACCTAATTAACATAAATTGTGCATCATTTTGTGACTCAGAATGGAACAGCTGGAAAATTGCTCATTTTAACTTGCATTGTTCTTTGATCCTTTCCCAAAACATTTTCAATGGGAGAAGCTATCTATAGTGACCAGGAAGTTGCATAATATTATGCCATTGACCCAGATGTAGCAGTAGCATGCAATTTGAGAACATTTGAAATTTGAGAAAGAAATATAAAGAATTACACTTCAGAATTTTAGCTGTATTCCTGTGTACTGTACATCACAGCATTTGTGCACTCGGCAAATTGTTACAAACTTTAATTTGCCCATAGCATAAAGTGCTTAATTGTTACCGTTTATGGACTGTTTTGCTCAGCATTTCATTTGTTTTCATCCGGATAAAAAATCTCTACCTGTCCATATACATTTAAATGCTTGCTGAATTTATTCACAGCAATACATTATCTGTCTGTAATGCTGCAAGTGTCTGATAGCCTTCCCTGTGATGATAAAATTGAGTATTTTCGTTCCTTTCTCCCATTATCTTGTGTGCCTATCATTTTGTTGATATTGTGCATCTTCCAATTCTGTATCTTAACTGCTTTATGAGCGTCTGGGACTACACATCAAAGATGTTCAGAAATGGCAAGACATTGACTGTGTCACAAATTTGAACTTTAATTCATGCGTGCATGAGTGCTGATAACTATAATGAGTACTTATACATGCTACAGATGTTTGGCATGATGGTGCACTGTAACAGCTATGAAATATGCCACGGAGAGTGTACATTTGTGCATGGTATGTGTGTTTTATAGTGAAGTGACACTTGCATGTAGGTTTGTCCTTGAAATCTAACACTCTGGATTGTCATAAAGATGATATATCACTGGATGTACAGTAAACAGATGTTACTTTCCTCAGGACAATGTGTGAGGTTATACTGACTGTACACTGTGTCAGGTCATTTTGATACACTGAAGGCATACTGTAGGTAGTTTACCAAAGGGGAAAGATTAAGCCTTTGCCAGTCAAAAGATGTAGATTTTCTAATAATATCCAAATCTTGATAAAACAACACAAATAATTTATTTTTTGAATCTTCAATGTAAAATGTCTGGACTGCATCAAGCCTCAACATTGCAATTGCAGATTTGATGGGAACCCAATTTTGGGTTCTGTGCTGTTTGTACATGGGAATTAATTCTGGGGTTCCATGAAAAATTCTCAGAACCAATTTAAACTTTGTTAATTGAAAGAAGAAGAAAAAAATACTCAGAATCAACAGTTGTATTGTGTGTGACAATCAGTTGCTGGAGCTGTGAACCGTTAGGGATTTTACTAAACATGTACACGCCAAAAAAAGCGAGCATTTATCGTTTACACATGTTTAGTACCGTCGTTATTTTTGGAAGTAAACCAAAATTGTTCCAATTTACGATGCTAAGTTTTAAAAATTGTGCATTTAATATGGCAAAAGTACTGACTCCATTGCCAAATAGATTGGAATTTCTACAGTATGAAACAATAATTTGTATGGAAAATGTCCATGGAAATTTGGTTTAAAAAGAACAGAAAAGTTCCCTTTAATGCCAGTTAATCTCAACATCGCATAAACTTTTTATGTGTCAAATATATTTTAAAACTACTCCACCACCCGGAAGTACTGTTTATCAGCGTCTGCTCTGTCCTTCCCTGGATGTACTCTGTCCTTCCCTGGATGTGATCTGTCCTTCCCTGGACGTGATCTGTCCTTCCCTGGACATGATCTGTCTTTCCATGGACGAAATGTGTCCTTCCATGGACGTGATCTGTCCTTCCCTGGATGTGATCTGTCCTTCCCTGGATGTGATCTGTCCTTCACTGGACATGATCTGTCCTTTCCTGGACGTGATCTGTCCTTCCCTGGACGTGATCTGTCTTTCCCTCTGAAAGTGATCTGTCCTTCCCTGAACATGATCTTTCCTTCCCTGGACATGTTCTGGACGTGTCCTTCCTGGACGTGATCTGTCCTTCCTGTCTTCTTTCCCTGTCTGAACGTGATCTTTCCTTACTGGACAAGATCTGTCCTTCCCTGGATATGATCTGTCCTTCCCTGGACATGATCTGTCCTTCCCTGGACATGATCTATTTTCCCTGGACGAGATCTGTCCTTCCCTGGACATGATCTGTCCTTCCCTGGATGTGATCTGTCCTTTCCTGGACATGATCTGTCCTTGCGTGGACATGATCTGTCCTTGCGTGGACATGATCTGTCCTTCCCTGGACATGATCTGTCCTTCCCTGGACATGATCTATCTTCCCTGGACGTGATCTGTCGTTCCCTGGACATGATCTGTCGTTCCCTGGACATGATCTGTCGTTACCTGGACATGATCTGTCCTTCCCTGGACATGATCTGTCTTTTCCTAGACATGATCTGTCCTTCGACGTGATCTGTCCTTCCCTGGATTTTTGAAAAGCTGGTTGAATCATCTACAATAGTTGCTTTGTGGAGTGCAGTAAGTATCCAAATGATAAGAAAAGTATCCCTCGTGTGTTATTGTTTTTATTGGATTTTCTTTTTTGAATTTATTATTTTTCTCAAAATAACAGATGAAGGAAATTTGAAACCCAACACAAAGAGGGCTACAACTCCAACCAGATCACATGCAACAACCGACCACAGCAAGTACAGCGATAAGCCTCAACAGGTGAATGTAGATGGTGAAGAGCAGAGATGTCAGCTCAGGGTCACCGGGATGACCTGTGGGTCATGTGTTGCCCTTATTGAGAGCAGGGTGAAGAAGCAAAAAGGTAAGGTTGGGTTGTCCCTGGTGACAGTACCCCTTGTAATATTTATTATTTGATTGTTGGCAAAGCATAATTAAATGTTACCGTGCTGCAGCGGGAGAATAACGTATTCTGGACAGAGATTAAAGTCTGATTGATTGACTGTGCTTTGTTGTTAAAGGATTATTTCAGGGGTCAAGCAAGTTCATCTTCTATGAGAGATGACGTCCAAAGAAACAAAATGGCGCAGAAAGCATTCAAAAGTTATATTCCTTTGAGGAGATATTCAAATTTGAAATTGTGTATCATTCAAATTTGAAATTGTGTATCATTCAAATTTGAAATTGTGTATCATTTAAATTTGAAATTGTGTATCATTCAAATTTGAAATTGTGTATCATTCAAATTTAAAATTGTGTATCATTCAAATTTAAAATTCTATATCATTCAATTTTGAAATCTGTATCATTTAAATTTGAAATTCTGTATCATTCGTGTAGAAACGACTGAAATCAGATTAGTTGCGATTTTACATCTTCTCAAATTCTTTATGTATTCTATCATATTTTTTCATATGATTTTGTGGCTTAAAAACCATTGGATATGATAGGAAAAAGTAATACAGAGTCTAGTATGGTTAATTCTAATTTACCACCTGAAGAAATTTTGGGGAAAATAATTCAAATAGTAAAAAAGGTAAATCAATTTCCTTTAAAATACATTAACAATCGTTAAGAATGTGAGGATGAGAGCGCCAATCTTCCATAGTAGACTTAATACACCTGCCTTTATGGAATATTTAGCTTACTTTTTAGTAATGGTCGAATAAAACAAATAATACAAATTATTTTAAAGTAAATATTTGCAATAACTCAATTTAATTACATTATAATGGATCAGTATCAGTTTAATAGATGAAAACAGTTATGAAAGAAGTTTATTCTGTTATATTATGTTATCAACTATTATCTTCAAGTTATGAACTTGAATGATGCAGAATATATTTTCCCCCATATCCTTTACAATATTTCTTTGGCAATCATATTTGTACAACTCACCACCCTTTGGTTTATGTATCATATTTTTTTTGCTGATTCTGATTTTCTGAAAATATTTTATTTTCCTCAATGTTTTTTGAAGGAATATGCAATATCACTGTGTCCCTGATGTCTCAGAAGGCCGATGTGACCTTTGACAGTTGTCATTTGACCCCAAGTGAGATCGCGTTATTGATACAGGATATGGGTTTTGGGTCAGAAGTCATGGAGAATAGTCAGAAGGCCCTGAGGGATGGAATAATTGAGCTTTATGTAAGTTTTGTCAGTTTTTTCCAGACATGCAGAATTCTGGGATTTTGTATTTGTTTGCAGGGAAATTTCCTCAAACTGTCCTCAAAAATTGACTCAATATTTTTGTGATAATATTGTATTCTGATGGACCAATGTATATCTGTATATTACCTTATAGTATACTCAATGATATAAATAAAGTTGTAGGCCTCAGCTTATTTTTCTTTCCCAGGCCTCCCAATAATTTTACATGGTTGATATGCATATAAACATGATGCCAAAACATGAATCTTTTTATAACTTTTTTGTGTTAGATTGTTTGAAATGCATAAAAAGAACTTAAAAGAATGAAAAACGGGAAAAGTTTACATAAATTTGTATCACTCTATTAAAAAAAAATACCTGTTTTGGAAATGGAATAAACCAAATAATCATGGTGGTGCATTAATGGTATTTAATGAACGGGTCATAACAATGCAAATACTCCATAGAAATCTTATAAACAGATTTATCACTCTTTACTTTGGTAGCAGCTGATCAGCTTCTCATTCTCTTGCAGATAACGGGCATGACGTGTTCTTCCTGTGTCAATCTCATTGAGTCCACGCTTAAAAGAAAGGCAGGGATAGTTTCAGCATCTGTTGCCCTGGCAACAAGCAAAGGACGTTTTGAATTCATTCCTAAGATGATTGGCCCCAGGGATATTATTGAAGCTATTCAGGTAAATTATTTGGAAGCAAAATTTTCACACTGCAGGCTACAATTTCCTTTTTATTTGAAAATAGTTTGAATATTTTTCTTCCGCTTGAAATTCAACCAAATGCATATTTTGTTGATATATTTTAATGCTTTTATCTTTGATGCAGAAGGAACACAATTATGTGTGGCTAAAGGAATATTCCTGTGAATTTTCATTTTCATAAATATAATAATGATAATAATAATAATGATAAGCATAGATTTATATAGGGCTTTTTGCTAAGGCCTTAAAGTGCTTTGCCAAGATCACAACAATAATGCATAAAGTTAGATTAATAGTTGATTAAATGAGTTTTTAGAAGACGTTTGAAAGAATAATAGAAGACTATGAAAGAAACAATTTGGTGTAAAAATCAAGGGGATATCTATTTCTGTTTAGGAGTTATTGCATTTCAAGATTGTGCGAGTGTGTGGAAAGGGGACCACAGTGTACAGTGTGATGTCATGAAGGCAAATCCAAGACTCTTATTTTGAAAATTAATTACCTCTTCTTAAATTACTGGAAGCAATCTTATTATTTGTTTATTGAGATGTGCTTTAACATACACTTTATAAAAACATGCTTTGCACATCTGCTAACAAACCTCATCACTCTAAGTAAAAAAAAACCTTTTTTTTTGTCTTATAGAAATACATTAGAATTGTCTTGGATTTGCCTGAATTTTGGAAAATATATACGATTTTGGCAGTTATACTGTAATTTGGTTTGGGTGATGGGCTTAGGTCCTTTTTCAAACCAACAGTTGTGAGTTTGAGGCAGAATAATTCATTTCAATTTTACCTTTATCTTTTTTCTCTCATTGTAATTTTCATCTTGCGACTACTATTGTAGTATTATCTGACTTCATATTTCACTTTGACTTTTTCTTTCTGACAAACATGTCGAAAAGTTTAAGTTTTTCGTAACGTTATAACATTATGCACTGTGCAGGAAACTTTGCACACACAACGTACCACTGTCCAACTGTACAAACAGGTGCGTTCTACAACAGGAGGTGACATCAGATGTTTTCATCATACAATTTTACTGAGATAAGCAGCCTCTTGTAATTCTTTCCTCCATTTTGTATTTCCCCACAGGATGCTGGTTTTGGGGCAAGGCTTTTGAACACCAACCAGGATAGGAATATCTCAGTGGACCACTCTCAAACTATCAGACAGTATGTTTTTGTTACTTAAGAATTTTGAAAGTACCATGGACTGTAGTGCAGCCTTGGCTCTATTGCCAGCAAGTATAACCACAAACACAAGAAATGAAAATGGAAAATAATTAAATATTAAACAAGTGTCGTTTGGAAAATTTTGTATTGAAGAGTACATTTGGAAAAATAATCACCCTTCGAATTGCTTGTTAAAAAATCTTAAGAGCAGCAACTAATGCTCATAAAAAGTATGTGTAGACATGTGTTTGCAAAATATCTTGTGGGGGGGGGGGTACATTTGTAGTAATCTAGTCCAATAATTGGATTGAGAAATAAGTAAGATCTTCAGGATCTTACGTTCAGTACATTTTAGTATTGGGGAAGCAGTTTGCATCTTGAATTTGAATAGAATGAATATGATAGATACTTGTCACTTACTTGCTGGAAGTATTTAAATCCCGTTTTTGTCTTTTGTGGTAGTCACTTAACTTCAGTTTGATCTATGTTCGACTGTTTATCTGGCAGTCAGTATATGACAAAACTTATAAACTAGAATGTATGGTTCCAGTCCTATGAACCTTACAAAACTTCAGAGATCACAAAATGGCTCTCTGACATGGTACTTATATGATTAAAGAAATAGATTAAAAGAGAGGGCCTCTTCACAATGACGAACTTAACATCCTATGGTGTTGGTATAATGTGTTTAAATGTTTAATACGTTATGATGGGCTTATGCACTAGATTGTTGATGCATTGTTTTTATATTAACTCTAATTATTATGGAAGCATGTATAAATACATTTGACTTCAACAAAACATCAAAAGTTTGTATTTCTGTTTAATCTATTTTCAGATGGCGTAATTCCTTTTGGTATCGCTCTTGTTTGGCCTTCCTGTGATAGGTCTACTCTTATATGACATATTTGATACTCACGAGTACCCCCTCCTGTTACCAGGGCTTTCTCTGAAGAACCTTCTGCTATTTATATTTTGCACTCCAGTTCAGGTGAGTTAACATTATATGAGATGATGACCAAGAAGTCACCCCATAAAAAGCCCAAACTAACACCATCACTACCACCACCACAATATTTTAAATGCCAAGAGTTAGTAAAGAACTTATGAATGTTGACTTTAAAATTGTGAACTGAATTGGAACTAAGCACCCTTTCAGGCAAACCATTCCACTCATTAACAACTCGTTGCAAAAAGCTAAAATGCTGAATATCTATCCTTGAGAACTCTTTGGTCAACCTTAAACTGTTACTACCTGTCACATGAGGATTAGTCAAAGCATGACTACCAGATAGGAATTTAAAAACCTGAATCATATCGCCATGTACTCTTCTCAACTCAAGCATGGTCAAACCAAAATTCATAACCTAGATTCATAAGAGAGATGCGTTATTATGGGAATAAATTTAGTGGCTCTTCGCTGAACCTGCTCTTTGCATAGAAAATCCTTTTTCAAACTTTTGGCTCTTTGTGGCCTGTGTTTGTTCCTGGTTTGGTTGGTACAAGTGGATGAGAGTACTTGACTCACCCTTGTAATGGATACCAGTCCATCATTGGCTTCCCAGTAAGCTGGTACCCAGTGCAGACCCCTGTTTCACAGGGGCTGCAGACCCCCATTTTACAGGGGCTGCAGACCCTCGTTTCACAGGGGCTGCAGACACCCGTTTCACAGGGGCTGCAGACCCCCGTTTCACAGGGCTGCACACCCCCGTTTCACAGGGTTGCAGACCACCGTTTCACAGGGTTGCAGACCCCCGTTTCACAGGGGCTGCAGACACCCGTTTCACAGGAGCTGCATACCCCTGCCCGCCCCGACCCTCCGTGGGCGGGCCCGCCCTGCCCCTCATGAGAAAAAATGTAACAATGTTTTTTTTTTTTTTTTATAGATTTAATTTTTTTTTTTCAATTTAATAATCTTAATTAACCTCATAAATGAAATACCTTACATGGATACAGAACAGAATGATAGCAGAGTAAGCATTTGTCCTGTATGGCTCGTGAGTGGTCCTTATCAGTCAGAATATTTTCATCCTGAGGTAAGATTATCGCTCAAATCCTAGAGCTTCTTCACCACGGCAAAAAGACGCAGCGCTTCCAGTGCACATTAATGTGCCCCTCAACAAGTCTAGCACCCTGCCCCTTTTTGACTCAAGCTAGGGGTCTGCCCAGTGTATAATTTTTGTGTTGTTTATAACATGAGCATGAAGAAAGGCAGTATTGAGAGCCAAGGAGAACTGTTGGAAACTTTCATTGCTTTCATGTCACATGTTGGATCTTAATTATTGAACTAAATTTTTTTAAGTTTGAATATTGTTGCAACTTTAGAAATTCTTCACATCTTTATAGTTGTTCTTTCCACATCTTTTAATGTTCATTGCAAGGAAATATTTCTATGTGCAAGCCTACAAGTCTTTAAAGCATGGTTCAGCTGATATGGATGTCATTTTTTTTTAGGAGAACAGGTAGCTCAGTTGGCAGAGCGCACGACAGATGGTGGAATTCCCAGTTCAAGACTCCGTTAGATCTAACTCGATTTTCCACAGATATGTACAGACAGATATGCCAAACATCAAAGCGTCTGCAGCTCCTTGTTTAGTTGTTGAGAGAAGTGTTAATGGTTGAATGGCCCACACCTTCCTTCATAAGGGACGTTAAGTTGTCAGTCCCAATGGTAGAACAGTAACATCCTACCTGGTTCTCTGAACGCTATTCCAGAAGAGAAACATGAAAACACATGTACTCATCCACTTCCCATCCCGGTTCAGTCAAGCTTAGGGCACCATCTCTGTCGTTGCAGCCTGCAGGATTTGACTGGCCCGGTTCAGTCAAGCTTAGGGCGCCATCTCTGTCGCTGCAGCCTGCAGGATTTGACTGGCGTGCAATGAGACTTTGTGAAATTGTGACATTGCCAGTTATGAGATACCGATACGATACAATTTTAAAACGTTCATTTATGAAATCAAATTTGTTCTCCCTTCTTTATATTAACAATAATTTGTTCTTTCTAATTTTTTCAAGTTCATTGCAGGGAAATATTTCTATGTGCAAGCCTACAAGTCTTTGAAGCATGGTGCGGCTAATATGGATGTTCTCATAGTCCTGGCTACCTCTGTTGCCTACTCATATTCTTCACTGGTACTACTTTTTGCCATTTTTGTTGGATCACCTTCAAGCCCGATGACGTTTTTCGATGAACCACCCATGTTGTATGTCTTTGTGACACTTGGTCGGTGGATGGAGCATGTTGCTAAGGTAACGTTTAATTTTCATCGTGTTGCTCCCATGAGTAGGTCAATTCATTTCAGTCAAATTTGTCTGAATAATTAGTCTGTTTATATCAGTTTGCTTTTTTAGGAGACAGTGTTTCAAAAAAGTGATGTCCAAAAACGATACCCTTTTCGAAACCTATTCTGTGCATTCATTTCTTTATGTCTACATATATCTTTTACTTTGAAGATGTCGAAAAAGACGATCTTTTTTAATTGCTTCATAAACTTAACATACCTAGCATTAAAATAATGGTTTAATAATACCTAACATTAAGACATAAAACAGTAATACATTTTGAAAAAGGTCTACATTTTTACCAGTTGCATCGAGACAGATTTAATGTATAAAAATAATTCCAATACAAAATTACAACAATTATTCAATTTTGATACAAAATTACTATTCGGTTGCAATACCCTTCTTATCCTTGGTTTTATAATCAATTTTGTAATCGATATGCAGGGTAAAACATCAGAAGCGCTTGAGAAGCTCATCTCCCTCCAAGCAACTGAAGCAACTCTTGTGACGGTGGATGAAAAAGGGAACTACACCCAAGAGAAGACCATTGATGTGGACTTGGTGCAGATTGGAGACACCATCAAAGTGTTCCCTGGGGAAAAGATCCCAGTGGACGGGCGGGTCATGGATGGTCAGTCCATGGTGGACGAAGCACTCATCACCGGAGAATCACTACCTGTAATGAAGAAGTCCGGTAAGAATATCAACTTAAATCCCATCAAGCCTCGAGGGCTTTTATAGAGCTGGTGCTTCTATCCCGTTTCCATGATGCTAAGTGTATGAGAGTACTTGACTCTCCTGGATGGGACACCAGTCCATCACAGGTTAACTCCCCAGCCATGGGATTAAGTGTCTTGCCCAAGGACAAAGCACAGCACCCTGGCTGAGATTCGATCCCGGTACTTTTTGAGTACGAGACTGAAGCCCTAACCACTGGGCTTCTGCACTCTTTGGGAGCATGGTGACCGTAATTCTGGAATCCCTTCACCAGTGTTCACACTTTACTAAAGTTTTATAAATTAAAAAGGGGGAGAGGGGGCGCTTTCCCCCTTTTGTAATTTATTTGGGTGGAAAGATTTTTTTTTTAAAGGCCAATAATACCAAAAAAAGGCCTAAAATACCAAAACTGGCTGGAAAATTGCCCAATTTATGTGCCACGGATACTGAAATGCCAAATTGGGCTTTTTTGGCCAATTTTTCTTCTTTTCTTTTGCTGGAGATTTTTGAGTGGGAATTTGATAATATGAGTTGGAATCCTGCAGTCGTGCACCTTAATATTAACACTGCCCTTCACATCTATTACTGGCTACCAAGACATTCTACTCCTCATTAATTTCTTTATTTAACCAAAACATTCTACTCCTCATTAATTTCTTTATTTGACCTATTTTGTTGCTCTATTTTAGCTTGACATAACTTAACTTCTGTGACACAATATAACTTTTGCTGTTGACATGCCGGCAAAGATCATCAATCAATAAATGAATGTGATTCCTAGCTTTAAAATAAAATAAAAATTAAAGAGCCTGCTTGCATTAAAAAGATATTTGATATCTTTTCTGTACAGGAAGCAGTGTGATTGGAGGAACAATCAACATGAATGGCGCCCTCTATGTGCGTGCCACTCATGTGGGGTCTGATACAGCCATAGCCAATATTGTTCGGCTCGTGGAAGAAGCACAGACTTCAAAGGTAATGGATGCATCTGTAATTGCTTAGAAATATCATTTTTTTCAAACGACCCCAATATTTGTGTTCAGGTAATGCACCTCTAAAGTTGTAATAAATCTGTAGAACCATTCTTGTTGTTATATCTTATTACCTTGATGAAAATTAAACAATGATTTTGCTGCTGTGTTAAGTAACAGAGCTGTAATCCAGTCAAGCTCCAAGTCGTTTGTTGACAAGTCAAGTCACAAGTCATTTGTTCGCAAGTCACAAGTCATTTGTTTGCAAGTCAAAGTCAAGTCACAAGTCAAACAAATGTGACTTTGGTCCAAATCAGCGATTCGAGTCAACAACTCTGTGAAGTAATAAATTGATGAATACTTGTGCAACCCATAGTCTCGCTCAGGTTTTGATAGCTTAGCTTGTATGTATTATTGTCATATTGTTACAAGAACATTTCCACATGTTTTTACTGGAAAAGCCACGAATACTGAACCATAAGGTCATGCTTTTTTATTTGAAATATACTGAGGTCCTCGATAACAATTTTTGAGGTTTGTAACAAAATGTTATAAATGTTTCAAACAAAGAGGAAAATAAGTACAACACCAAGGCTACTTATCATGAAAATTTCTCGTACTATCCCCATTTTCTACATACTGCCCTCAGTAAACCCAATCTCAATGCATGCTGTGAATATTCAGACAGCTCTTCTTAAAAATGTCACTAATGTCAAGATCTGAATTTCTATTATACTGTCATATGCTTGGAAGAACAATGTAAGCACTATAGCCCCTCAAAACTCTGTGAGAAATTGACATCTGTTTAAAGGAATAGTTCAGTGGTGAAGCAAGTTCATCTCATTTGAACAAGGACACTTAAAAAAAAAAAATGGAGAAGAAAGCATTCAATTTTTTTTCCATGAAGAGAATATTTAAGTTTAACATTCTGTATCATTTGTCTAGAAATGTATCAAATCAGACTAGTTGTGACATCACATCATCAGATTTCTCAAATGCTTTATGTATTCTATCATTTTTTTTTTTTTTGCTACGATTTTGGGGCTTTAAAACCATTGAATATGCCAGGAAAGTAGTAAACCATTGTCTAGTGAAGGAGATTAAAATTTACCACCTGGTAAAGCATCGTCTAGTAAAGGAGATTATATTTTACCTCCTGGTAAAGCATTGTCTAGTAAAGGAGATTATAATTTACCACCTAGTAAACCATTGTCTAGTAAAGGAGATTATATTTTACCTCCTGGTAAAGCATTGTCTAGTAAAGGAGATTATAATTTACCACCTAGTAAACCATTGTCTAGTAAAGGAGATTATAATTTACCACCTGGTAAAGCATCGTCTAGTTAAGGAGATTATATTTTACCACCTAGTAAACCATTGTCTAGTAAAGGAGATTAAAATTTACCACCTGGTAAAGCATTGTCTAGTAAAGGAGATTATATTTTACCACCTAGTAAACCATTGTCTAGTAAAGGAGATTATATTTTACCTCCTGGTAAAGCATTGTCTAGTAAAGGAGATTATAATTTACCACCTAGTAAACCATTGTCTAGTAAAGGAGATTATAATTTACCACCTGGTAAAGCATCGTCTAGTTAAGGAGATTATATTTTACCACCTAGTAAACCATTGTCTAGTAAAGGAGATTATAATTTACCACCTGGTAAAGCATTGTCTAGTAAAGGAGATTATATTTTACCACCTAGTAAACCATTGTCTAGTAAAGGAGATTATATTTTACCTCCTGGTAAACCATTGTCTAGTAAAGGAGATTATAATTTACCACCTAGTAAAACCATTGTCTAGTAAAGGAGATTATAATTTACCACCTGGTAAAGCATCGTCTAGTTAAGGAGATTATATTTTACCACCTAGTAAACCATTGTCTAGTAAAGGAGATTATAATTTACCACCTGGTAAAGCATTGTCTAGTAAAGGTGAAACCATTATAATTTACCACCTGGTAAAACCATTGTCTAGTAAAGGAGATTATAATTTACCACCTGGTACAGCAGTAAAGAAGATAATTTACCAAACTGTCTAGTAAAGGAGATTATAATTTACCACCTAAAACCATTTACCACCTGGTAAAGCATTGTCTTGTCTAGTAAAGGAGATTATAATTTACCAACTGTTTGTCTAGTAATTATAATTTACCACCTGGTAAACCATTGTCTTGTAAAGGAGATTATAATTTACCACCTGGTAAAGCATCGTCTAGTAAACCATTGTCTAGTAAAGGAGATTATAATTTACTACCTGGTAAACCATTGTCTAGTAAAGGAGATTATAATTTACCACCTGGTAAACCATTGTCTAGTAAAGGAGATTATATTTTACCACCTAGTAAACCATTGTCTAGTAAAGGAGATTATAATTTACCAACTGGTAAACCATTGTCTAGTAAGGGAGATTATATTTTACCACCTAGTAAACCATTGTCTAGTAAGGGAGATTATAATTTACCACCTGGTAAACCATTGTCTAGTAAAGGAGATTATATTTTACCACCTAGTAAACCATTGTCTAGTAAAGGAGATTATATTTTACCACCTAGTAAACCATTGTCTAGTAAAGGAGATTATATTTTACCACCTAGTAAACCATTGTCTAGTAAAGGAGATTATATTTTACCACCTAGTAAACCATTGTCTAGTAAAGGAGATTATATTTTACCACCTAGTAAACCATTGTCTAGTAAAGGAGATTATAATTTACCACCTAGTAAACCATTGTCTAGTAAAGGAGATTATATTTTACCACCTAGTAAACCATTGTCTAGTAAAGGAGATTATAATTTACCACCTGGTAAACCATTGTCTAGTAAAGGAGATTATATTTTACCACCTAGTAAACCATTGTCTAGTAAGGGAGATTATAATTTACCACCTGGTAAACCATTGTCTAGTAAAGGAGATTATATTTTACCACCTAGTAAAACCATTGTCTAGTAAGGAGATTATAATTTACCACCTGGTAAACCATTGTCTAGTAAAGGAGATTATATTTTACCACCTAGTAAACCATTGTCTAGTAAGGAGATTATAATTTACCACCTGGTAAACCATTGTCTAGTAAAGGAGATTATATTTACCACCTAGTAAACCATTGTCTAGTAAAGGAGATTATAATTTACCACCTAGTAAACCATTGTCTAGTAAAGGAGATTATATTTACCACCTAGTAAACCATTGTCTAGTAAAGGAGATTATAAATTACCACCTGGTAAACCATTGTCTAGTAAGGAGATTATAATTTACCACCTAGTAAACCATTGTCTAGTAAAGGAGATTATAATTTACCACCTAGTAAACCATTGTCTAGTAAGGGAGATCATAATTTACCACCTGGTAAACCATTGTCTAGTAAAGGAGATTATAATTTACCAACTGGTAAACCATTGTCTAGTAAAGGAGATTATAATTTACCACCTAGTAAACCATTGTCTAGTAAAGGAGATTATAATTTACCACCTAGTAAAACCATTGTCTAGTAAAGGAGATTATAATTTACCATTGTCTAGTAAAGGGTAAACCATTGTCTAGTAAGGAGATTATTATATTTAATTTACCAACTGGTAAACCATTGTCTAGTAAAGGAGATTATATTTTACCACCTAGTAAACCATCGTCTAGTAAAGGAGATTATAATTTACCACCTGGTAAAGCATTGTCTAGTAAAGGAGGTTATAATTTACCACCTAGTAAACCATTGTCTTGTAAAGGAGATTATAATTTACCACCTGGTAAAGCATCGTCTAGTTAAGGAGATTATATTTTACCACCTAGTAAACCATTGTCTAGTAAAGGAGATTATATTTTACCACCTAGTAAACCATTGTCTAGTAAAGGAGATTATATTTTACCACCTAGTAAACCATTGTCTAGTAAAGGAGATTATATTTTACCACCTAGTAAACCATTGTCTAGTAAAGGAGATTATATTTTACCAACATAGTAAACCATTGTCTAGTAAAGGAGATTATAATTTACCAACCTGGTAAAGCATTGTCTAGTAAAGGAGATTATAATTTACCACCTAGTAAACCATTGTCTAGTAAAGGAGATTATAATTTACCTCCTGGTAAAGCATTGTCTAGTAAAGGAGATTATAATTTACCACCTAGTAAAACCATTGTCTAGTAAAGGAGATTATAATTTACCACCTGGTAAACCATTGTCTAGTTAAGGAGATTATATTTACCACCTAGTAAACCATTGTCTAGTAAAGGAGATTATATTTTACCACCTAGTAAACCATTGTCTAGTAAAGGAGATTATATTTTACCACCTAGTAAACCATTGTCTAGTAAAGGAGATTATAATTTACCAACTGGTAAACCATTGTCTAGTAAGGGAGATTATATTTTACCACCTAGTAAACCATTGTCTAGTAAAGGAGATTATAATTTACCACCTAGTAAACCATTGTCTAGTAAAGGAGATTATAATTTACCACCTGGTAAAGCATTGTCTAGTTAAGGAGATTATATTTACCACCTAGTAAACCATTGTCTAGTAAAGGAGATTAAAATTTACCACCTGGTAAAGCATTGTCTAGTAAAGGAGATTATATTTTACCACCTAGTAAACCATTGTCTAGTAAAGGAGATTATATTTTACCTCCTGGTAAACATTGTCTAGTAAAGGAGATTATAATTTACCACCTAGTAAAACCATTGTCTAGTAAAGGAGATTATAATTTACCACCTGGTAAAGCATCGTCTAGTTAAGGAGATTATATTTTACCACCTAGTAAACCATTGTCTAGTAAAGGAGATTATAATTTACCACCTGGTAAAGCATTGTCTAGTAAAGGAGATTATATTTACCACCTAGTAAACCATTGTCTAGTAAAGGAGATTATATTTACCTCCTGGTAAAGCATTGTCTAGTAAAGGAGATTATAATTTACCACCTAGTAAACCATTGTCTAGTAAAGGAGATTATAATTTACCACCTAAAACCATTGTCTAGTAAGGAGATTATAATTTACCACCTGGTAAACCATTGTCTAGTAAAGGAGATTATAATTTACCAACTGGTAAACCATTGTCTAGTAAAGGAGATTATAATTTACCACCTAGTAAACCATTGTCTAGTAAGGGAGATTATAATTTACCACCTAGTAAAACCATTGTCTAGTAAAGGAGATTATAATTTACCACCTGGTAAACCATTGTCTAGTAAAGGAGATTATAATTTACCAACTGGTAAACCATTGTCTAGTAAAGGAGATTATAATTTACCACCTGGTAAAGCATTGTCTAGTAAAGGAGATTATAATTTACCAACTGGTAAACCATTGTCTAGTAAAGGAGATTATAATTTACCACCTGGTAAACCATTGTCTAGTAAAGGAGATTATATTTTACCACCTAGTAAACCATTGTCTAGTAAAGGAGATTATAATTTACCACCTGGTAAAGCATTGTCTAGTAAAGGAGATTATAATTTACCACCTGGTAAACCATTGTCTAGTAAAGGAGATTATAATTTACCACCTGGTACAGCATCGTCTAGTAAAGGAGATTATAATTTACCACCTGGTAAAGCATTGTCTAGTAAAGGAGGTTATAATTTACCACCTAGTAAACCATTGTCTTGTAAAGGAGATTATAATTTACCACCTGGTAAAGCATCGTCTAGTAAACCATTGTCTAGTAAAGGAGATTATAATTTACCACCTGGTAAAGCATTGTCTAGTAAAGGAGATTATATTTACCACCTAGTAAACCATTGTCTAGTAAAGGAGATTATAATTTACCACCTGGTAAACCATTGTCTAGTAAAGGAGATTATAATTTACCACCTGGTAAACCATTGTCTAGTAAAGGAGATTATAATTTACCACCTGGTAAACCATTGTCTAGTAAAGGAGATTATAATTTACCACCTGTAAACCATTGTCTAGTAAAGGAGATTATAATTTACCACCTAGTAAACAATTGTCTTGTAAAGGAGATTATAATTTACCACCTGGTAAACCATTGTCTAGTAAAGGAGATTATAATTTACCAACTGGTAAACCATTGTCTAGTAAGGAGATTATATTTTACCACCTAGTAAACCATTGTCTAGTAAAGGAGATTATAATTTACCACCTAGGTAAACCATTGTCTAGTAAAGGAGATTATATTTTACCACCTAGTAAACCATTGTCTAGTAAAGGAGATTATAATTTACCACCTGGTAAACCATTGTCTAGTAAAGGAGATTATATTTTACCACCTAGTAAAACCATTGTCTAGTAAAGGAGATTATAATTTACCACCTGGTAAACCATTGTCTAGTAAAGGAGATTATATTTTACCACCTAGTAAACCATTGTCTAGTAAAGGAGATTATATTTACCACCTAGTAAACCATTGTCTAGTAAGGGAGATTAAAATTTACCACCTGGTAAACCATTGTCTAGTAAAGGAGATTATAATTTACCACCTGGTAAACCATTGTCTAGTAAGGGAGATTATAATTTACCACCTAGTAAAACCATTGTCTAGTAAAGGAGATTATAATTTACCACCTGGTAAACCATTGTCTAGTAAAGGAGATTATAATTTACCACCTAGTAAAACCATTGTCTAGTAAGGGAGATCATAATTTACCACCTGGTAAACCATTGTCTAGTAAAGGAGATTATAATTTACCACCTAGTAAAACCATTGTCTAGTAAAGGAGATTATAAACCATTTTAAAGGAGATTATAATTTACCACCTAGTGAAACCATTGTCTAGTAAAGGAGATTATAATTTACCACCTAGTAAAACCATTGTCTAGTAAAGGAGATTATGATTTACCACCTAGTAAAACCATTGTCTAGTAAAGGAGATTATAAATTACCACCTGGTAAACCATTGTCTAGTAAAGAAGATAATTTACCACCTGGTAAACCATTGTCTAGTAAAGAAGATAATTTACCACCTGGTAAAGCATTGTCTAGTAAAGGAGATTATAATTTACCACCTAGTAAACCATTGTCTAGTAAGGGAGATTATAATTTACCACCTAGTAAAACCATTGTCTAGTAAGGAGATCATAATTTACCACCTGGTAAACCATTGTCTAGTAAAGGAGATTATAATTTACCAACTGGTAAACCATTGTCTAGTAAAGGAGATTATAATTTTACCACCTAGTAAACCATTGTCTAGTAAGGAGATTATAATTTACCACCTAGTAAACCATTGTCTAGTAAAGGAGATTATAATTTACCACCTGTAAACCATTGTCTAGTAAAGGAGATTATAATTTACCAACTGGTAAACCATTGTCTAGTAAAGGAGATTATAATTTACCACCTGGTAAACCATTGTCTAGTAAAGGAGATTATAATTTACCAACTGGTAAACCATTGTCTAGTAAAGGAGATTATAATTTACCACCTGGTAAACCATTGTCTAGTAAAGGAGATTATAATTTACCACCTGGTAAACCATTGTCTAGTAAAGGAGATTATAATTTACCACCTGGTAAACCATTGTCTAGTAAAGGAGATTATAATTTACCACCTGGTAAACCATTGTCTAGTAAAGGAGATTATAATTTACCAACTGGTAAACCATTGTCTAGTAAGGGAGATTATAATTTACCAACTGGTAAACCATTGTCTAGTAAGGGAGATTATAATTTACCAACTGGTAAACCATTGTCTAGTAAAGATTATAATTTACCACCTGGTAAACCATTGTCTAGTAAAGGAGATTATAATTTACCACCTGGTAAACCATTGTCTAGTAAAGGAGATTATAATTTACCACCTGGTAAACCATTGTCTAGTAAAGGAGATTATAATTTACCACCTGGTAAACCATTGTCTAGTAAAGGAGATTATAATTTACCAACTGGTAAACCATTGTCTAGTAAGGGAGATTATAATTTACCAACTGGTAAACCATTGTCTAGTAAGGGAGATTATAATTTACCAACTGGTAAACCATTGTCTAGTAAAGATTATAATTTACCACCTGGTAAACCATTGTCTAGTAAAGGAGATTATAATTTACCACCTGGTAAACCATTGTCTAGTAAAGGAGATTATAATTTACCAACTGGTAAACCATTGTCTAGTAAAGGAGATTATAATTTACCAACTGGTAAACCATTGTCTAGTAAGGGAGATTATAATTTACCAACTGGTAAACCATTGTCTAGTAAGGGAGATTATAATTTACCAACTGGTAAACCATTGTCTAGTAAAGGAGATTATAATTTACCACCTGGTAAACCATTGTCTAGTAAAGGAGATTATAATTTACCACCTGGTAAACCATTGTCTAGTAAAGGAGATTATAATTTACCAACTGGTAAACCATTGTCTAGTAAAGGAGATTATAATTTACCACCTAGTAAAACCATTGTCTAGTAAGGGAGATTATAATTTACCACCTGGTAAACCATTGTCTAGTAAGGGAGATTATAATTTACCACCTAGTAAAACCATTGTCTAGTAAAGGAGATTATAATTTACCACCTGGTAAACCATTGTCTAGTAAAGGAGATTATAATTTACCACCTAGTAAAACCATTGTCTAGTAAGGGAGATTATAATTTACCACCTAGTAAACCATTGTCTAGTAAGGGAGATTATAATTTACCACCTAGTAAAACCATTGTCTAGTAAGGGAGATTATAATTTACCACCTAGTAAACCATTGTCTAGTAAGGGAGATTAAAATTTACCACCTGGTAAACCATTGTCTAGTAAAGGAGATTATAATTTACCACCTGGTAAACCATTGTCTAGTAAGGGAGATCATAATTTACCACCTAGTAAAACCATTGTCTAGTAAAGGAGATTATAATTTACCACCTGGTAAACCATTGTCTAGTAAAGGAGATTATAATTTACCACCTAGTAAAACCATTGTCTAGTAAGGGAGATCATAATTTACCACCTGGTAAACCATTGTCTAGTAAAGGAGATTATAATTTACCACCTAGTAAAACCATTGTCTAGTAAGGGAGATCATAATTTACCACCTGGTAAACCATTGTGTAGTAAAGGAGATTATAATTTACCACCTAGTAAAACCATTGTCTAGTAAACGAGATTATAATTTACCACCTAGTAAAACCATTGTCTAGTAAACGAGATTATAAATTACCACCTGGTAAACCATTGTCTAGTAAAGAAGATAATTTACCACCTGGTAAACCATTGTCTAGTAAAGAAGATAATTTACCACCTGGTAAAGCATTGTCTAGTAAAGGAGATTATAATTTACCACCTGGTAAACCATTGTCTAGTAAGGGAGATTATAATTTACCACCTAGTAAAACCATTGTCTAGTAAGGGAGATCATAATTTACCACCTGGTAAACCATTGTCTAGTAAAGGAGATTATAATTTACCAACTGGTAAACCATTGTCTAGTAAAGGAGATTATAATTTACCACCTAGTAAACCATTGTCTAGTAAGGGAGATTATAATTTACCACCTAGTAAAACCATTGTCTAGTAAAGGAGATTATAATTTACCACCTGGTAAACCATTGTCTAGTAAAGGAGATTATAATTTACCAACTGGTAAACCATTGTCTAGTAAGGGAGATTATAATTTACCAACTGGTAAACCATTGTCTAGTAAGGGAGATTATAATTTACCAACTGGTAAACCATTGTCTAGTAAAGGAGATTATAATTTACCACCTGGTAAACCATTGTCTAGTAAAGGAGATTATAATTTACCACCTGGTAAACCATTGTCTAGTAAAGGAGATTATAATTTACCAACTGGTAAACCATTGTCTAGTAAGGGAGATTATAATTTACCAACTGGTAAACCATTGTCTAGTAAGGAGATTATAATTTACCAACTGGTAAACCATTGTCTAGTAAAGGAGATTATAATTTACCACCTGGTAAACCATTGTCTAGTAAAGGAGATTATAATTTACCACCTGGTAAACCATTGTCTAGTAAAGGAGATTATAATTTACCAACTGGTAAACCATTGTCTAGTAAAGGAGATTATAATTTACCACCTGGTAAACCATTGTCTAGTAAGGGAGATTATAATTTACCAACTGGTAAACCATTGTCTAGTAAGGGAGATTATAATTTACCAACTGGTAAACCATTGTCTAGTAAAGGAGATTATAATTTACCACCTGGTAAACCATTGTCTAGTAAAGGAGATTATAATTTACCACCTGGTAAACCATTGTCTAGTAAAGGAGATTATAATTTACCAACTGGTAAACCATTGTCTAGTAAAGGAGATTATAATTTACCACCTAGTAAAACCATTGTCTAGTAAGGAAGATTATAATTTACCAACTGGTAAACCATTGTCTAGTAAGGGAGATTATAATTTACCACCTAGTAAAACCATTGTCTAGTAAAGGAGATTATAATTTACCACCTGGTAAACCATTGTCTAGTAAAGGAGATTATAATTTACCAACTGGTAAACCATTGTCTAGTAAGGGAGATTATAATTTACCAACTGGTAAACCATTGTCTAGTAAGGGAGATTATAATTTACCACCTGGTAAACCATTGTCTAGTAAGGGAGATTATAATTTACCACCTGGTAAACCATTGTCTAGTAAAGGAGATTATAATTTACCACCTGGTAAACCATTGTCTAGTAAAGGAGATTATAATTTACCAACTGGTAAACCATTGTCTAGTAAAATAGATTATAATTTACCACCTGGTAAACCATTGTCTAGTAAGGAGATTATAATTTACCACCTGGTAAACCATTGTCTAGTAAAGGAGATTATAATTTACCACCTGGTAAACCATTGTCTAGTAAGGGAGATTATAATTTACCAACTGGTAAACCATTGTCTAGTAAAGGAGATTATAATTTACCACCTGGTAAACCATTGTCTAGTAAGGAGATTATAATTTACCAACTGGTAAACCATTGTCTAGTAAAGGAGATTATAATTTACCACCTAGTAAAACCATTGTCTAGTAAAGGAGATTATAATTTACCAACTGTAAACCATTGTCTAGTAAAGGAGATTATAATTTACCACCTAGTAAAACCATTGTCTAGTAAGGAGATTATAATTTACCAACTGGTAAACCATTGTCTAGTAAGGGAGATTATAATTTACCACCTAGTAAAACCATTGTCTAGTAAAGGAGATTATAATTTACCACCTAGTAAAACCATTGTCTAGTAAAGGAGATTATAATTTACCACCTGGTAAACCATTGTCTAGTAAAGGAGATTATAATTTACCACCTGGTAAACCATTGTCTATTAAAGGAGATTATAATTTACCACCTAGTAAAACCATTGTCTAGTAAAGGAGATTTAATTTACCACCTGAAGAAATTTTTGCGGAAAAATAATTCCAATAGTAAAAAAAGGTAAATAAATTTTCTTCAAAATAGGATGGGGGCGCCAACCTCCCATAGTAGACTTACAACACAAGTTATTTGTACGCGTATATGACACGGAAGAGAACATGGATTGTTACAAACAAACAAACATATAAGATAGAACTTTATACACTTTAATATCCTCTCAAAGGATTAGTTCAGTGGTCAAGCATCTTATATGAAAGAGGACTTTAAAGAAACAAACTTGTGAAGGAAACATCAAAAATCTTATTCTGTTAAGGAGATATTTCAGTTTAGATATTCTGTTTTATCTGTGTTGAAATGACTGGTGTAGTAAGCCTACTATGGAAAGGCGGGGTCTTAATCCTCACATTCCTAACAATTGTTAATGTATTTTAAAGAAAGTTCATTTAATTTTCTCCCCATTTAAATTATTTTTTCTCAAACTTTCTTCACAGGGTATATTATTGATACCCTTCCTATATTCAGTTTTACTACTTTTTAGACGTATTACATGGTTTTTAAGCCACAAAATTGCAGTGCAGGACAATATATGATAGAATACATAAAGACTGAGGAATCTGAGGCTGTGACATCACAACTAGTATGATTCGAGTTGTTTCAATACAAATGATACCAAACTTTAAACTTAGATATCTCCTTAACTGGAATAAGATATTTGAATGCTTACTCATCACTATTTTGTTTCTTTTGAAGTCTTCTTTCACATACGTTGGACTTGCTTGATTACTGAACTAATCCATTAACGGAATGATATATTTGAATGCTTTCTTCACTAATTTGTTTCTTTTAAAGTCTTCTTTCACATGCGATGGAATTGCTTGACCCCTAAACTAATCCTTTAACAGAATAAGATATTTGCTGTCTTCACTATTTTGTTTCTTTTGAAGTCCTCTTTCATATAAGATGGACTTGCTTGACCCCTGAACTAATCCTTTTAACAGAATAAGATATTTGAATGCTTTCTTCACTGTTTTGTTTCTTTTGAAGTCCTCTTTCACATACGATGGACTTGCTTGACCCCTGAACTAATCCTTTAACGGAATATGATATTAAAGTAGCCTCTTCCCTATTTTGTTTCTGTTAAAGTTCTCTTTCATATCAGATAAACTTGCTTTATCAATAGTTCTTTAAATATGAAACAATGAATTCAATTTAATTTTGTTTCATTGATATTGTTCTTTTTCTGCTTTCCAGGCACCTATTCAAAGGTTTGCAGATAGAATAGCGGGGGTGTTTGTGCCAACGATCGTCTTCATCTCCTTGGTCACCTTGTGTTGCCATCTTACCATTGGTTACCGCAACCCTAACATGATAATGTCACATCCTACTCTACAACCCAAAACACCAGTTGTAAGATATTTCTATTTGTATGTTTTAGCAAAGATCTGTGGAGAGTTAACCCAAATACAAGTTGAAGTGAAGACGCGTGATAAATATTTGCCCATTTATGAGTTTTGATATTTGTCAAATTTATGTAATAAACATTTGCAGTTTTAAAACCACATGGTGACCTTAGCCAGTGTGGGGGCTGTGCTGCCCTTGCAAAGGTCCATGCCCCCCTAGTGTAAAATATATAACAAGGGTATAAAAAGAATCTGCCCAAGTATCCCCCTTTAAGATTTTGTGTCCCCCCCCTTCCCTCCTCCCTCCTGGGGAGGGGGGGGGGAGTTCTGGCTATGGGCCTGATGGCGACATTTTTAACAAAAGAGAAATTCAAGTCAACACTTCTTACAGTTTTTGTCTATGTGTATTTAATTTGAATATTAACTCTTGCCAAATAAGAATAAAACTTACTCAATCTAAAACTTATATTTGTTTTGTCACCACACATGGTATCATCTTTAACAAAATAGAAGCTGAATTTTATGAGATTTAACAAAACTGAAAGGGCTTTCTTCATTGACTTTTCTGTAATGCAAATCAAACTTTTATATTTGATGTTGGTAGATGAAAAGAGAATTCAGAAGGATTGTGGGAAGGACAGGAAAGGTTATTATGTTCACTGAAATATAGATCTACTTGTATTCTATTCTAAATATGGATCTACTTGTATTCTATTCTAAATATTGATCTACTTGTATTCTATTCTAAATATGGATCTACTTGTATTATATTCTAAATATGGATCCACTTGTATTCTATTCTAAATATGGATCTACTTGTATTCTATTCTAAATAGATTGATTCTAAATATGATCTATTCTAAAATATAGATCTACTTGTATTCTATTTTAAATATAGATCTACTTGTATTCTATTCTAAATATGGATCTACTTGTATTCTATTCTAAATATGGATCTACTTGTATTCTATTCTAAATATGGATCTACTTGTATTCTATTCTAAATATGGATCTACTTGTATTCTATTCTAAATATGGATCTACTTGTATTCTATTCTAAATGGATCTACTTGTATTCTATTCTAAATATGGATCTACTTGTATTCATATTCTAAATATGGATCTACTTGTATTCTATTCTAAATATGGATCTACTTGTATTCTATTCTAAATATGGATCTACTTGTATTCTATTCTAAATATGGATCTACTTGTATTATATTCTAAATATGGATCTACTTGTATTCTATTCTAAATATGAATCTACCTGTATTCTATTCTAAATATGGATCTACTTGTATTCTATTCTAAATATGGATCTACTTGTATTATATTCTAAATATGAATCTACCTGTATTCTATTCTAAATGTGGACCTACTTGTATTATATTCTAAATATGGATCTACTTGTATTCTATTCTAAATATGGATCTACCTGTATTCTATTCTAAATATGGATTTACTTGTATTCTATTCTAAATATGGATCTACTTGTATTCTATTCTAAATATGGATCTACTTGTATTCTATTCTAAATATGGATCTACTTGTATTCTATTCTAAATATGGATCTACTTGGATATACTTGTATTCTATTCTAAATGTGGATCTACTTGTATTCTATTCTAAATGTGGATCTACTTGTATTCTATTCTAAATATGGATCTACCTTTATTCTATTCTAAATATGGATATACTTGTATTGTATTCTAAATGTGGATCTACCCGTATTGTATTCAAATGTGGATCTACCTGGGATCTACCTTTATTCTATTCTAAATATGGATATACTTGTATTCTATTCTAAATATGGATCTACTTGTATTCTATTCTGAATATGGATCTACTTGTATTCTATTCTAAATATGGATCTACTTGTATTCTATTCTAAATATGGATCTACTTGTATTCTATTCTAAATATGGATCCACTTGTATTCTATTCTAAGTATGGATCTACTTGTATTCTATTCTAAATATGGATCTACTTGTATCTTATTCTAAATATGGATCTACTTGTATTCTATTCTAAATATGGATCTACTTGTATTCTATTCTAAATATGGATCTACTTGTATTCTATTCTAAATATGGATCTACCTGTATTATATTCTAAATATGGATCTACTTGTATTCTATTCTAAATATGAATCTACCTGTATTCTATTCTAAATATGGATCTACTTGTATTCTATTCTAAATATGGATCTACTTGTATTATATTCTAAATATGAATCTACCTGTATTCTATTCTAAAATGTGGATCTACTTGCATTATATTCTAAATATGGATCTACTTGTATTCTATTCTAAATATGGATCTTACCTGTATTCTATTCTAAATATGGATTTACTTGTATTCTATTCTAAATATGGATCTACTTGTATTATATTCTAAATATGGATCTACCTGTATTATATTCTAAATATGGATCTACTTGTATTCTATTCTAAATATGAATCTACCTGTATTCTATTCTAAATATGGATCTACTTGTATTCTATTCTAAATATGGATCTACTTGTATTATATTCTAAATATGAATCTACCTGTATTCTATTCTAAATGTGGATCTACTTGTATTATATTCTAAATATGGATCTACTTGTATTCTATTCTAAATATGGATCTTACCTGTATTCTATTCTAAATATGGATTTACTTGTATTCTATTCTAAATATGGATCTACTTGTATTATATTCTAAATATGGATCTACTTGTATTCTATTCTAAATATGGATCTACCTGTATTCTATTCTAAATATGGATCTACCTTTATTCTATTCTCTAAATATGGATATACTTGTATTCTATTCTAAATGTGGATCTACCTGTATTCTATTCTAAATGTGGATCTACTTGTATTCTATTCTAAATATGGATCTACCTTTATTCTATTCTAAATATGGATATACTTGTATTGTATTCTAAATGTGGATCTACCCGTATTGTATTCTAAAATGTGGATCTACCTGTATTCTATTCTAAATATGGATCTACCTTTTATTATATTCTCAATATGGATCTACCTTTATTCTATTCTAAATATGGATATACTTGTATTCTATTCTAAATGTGGATCTACCTGTATTCTATTTTAAATGTGGATCTACCTGTATTTTATTCTAAATATGGATCTACTTGTATTCTATTCTAAATATGGATCTACCTTTATTCTATTCTAAATATGGATATACTTGTATTCTATTCTAAATGTGGATCTACCTGTATTCTATTCTAAATATGGATCTACCTGTATTCTATTCTAAATATGGATCTACCTTTTATTCTATTCTAAATATGAGTATACTTGTATTGTATTCTAAATGTGGATCTACCTGTATTCTATTCTAAATGTGGATCTACCTGTATTCTATTCTAAATATGGATCTACCTTTATTCTATTCTAAATGGATCTACCTGTATTCTATTCTAAATGTGGATCTACCTGTATTCTATTCTAAATATGGATCTACTTGTATTCTCTTCAAATATGGATCTACTTGTATTCTATTCTAAATATGGATATACTTGTATTCTATTCTAAATATGGATCTATTTGTATTCTATTCTAAATATGATCTACCTGTATTCTATTCTAAATATGGATCTACTTGTATTCTATTCTAAATATGGATCTACTTGTATTCTATTCTAAATATGGATCTACTTGTATTCTCTATTCTAAATATGGATCTACTTGTATTCTATTCTAAATATGGATCTACTTGTATTCTATTCTAAATATGGATCTACTTGTATTCTATTCTAAATATGGATCTACTTGTATTCTATTCTAAATATGATCTACCTGTATTCTATTATAAATATGGATCTACTTGTATTCTATTCTAAATATGGATCTACTTGTATTCTATTCTAAATATGGATCTACTTGTATTCTATTTTAGATATGGATCTACTTGTATTCTATTCTAAATATGGATCTACCTGTATTCTATTCTGAATATGATCTACCTGTATTCTATTCTAAATATGGATCTACCTGTATTCTATTCTAAATATGGATCTACTTGTATTCTATTTTAAATATGAATCTACTTGTATTCTATTCTAAATAAGGATCTACTTGTATTCTATTCTAAATATGATCTACCTGTATTCTATTATAAATATGGATCTACTTGTATTCTATTCTAAATATGGATCTACTTTATTCTATTCTAAATATGGATCTACTTGTATTCTATTCTAAATATGGATCTACTTGTATTCTATTCTAAATATGGATCTACTTGTATTCTATTCTAAATATGATCCACCTGTATTCTATTATAAATATGGATCTACTTGTTTTCTATTCTAAATATGGATCTACTTGTATTCTATTCTAAATATGAATCTACTTGTATTCTATTATAAAATATGGATCTACTTGTATTCTATTCTAAATATGGATCTACTTGTATTCTATTCTAAAATATGGATCTACTTGTATTCTATTCTAAATATGATCTACCTGTATTCTATTATAAATATGGATCTACTTGTATTCTATTCTAAATATGGATCTACTTGTATTTTATTCTAAATATGGATCTACTTGTATTCTATTCTAAATATGGATCTACCTGTATTCTATTCTAAATATGGATCTACTTGTATTCTATTCTAAATATGGATCTACTTGTATTCTATTCTAAATATGGATCTACTTGTATTCTATTCTAAATATGGATCTACTTGTATTCTATTCTAAATATGGATCTACTTGTATTCTATTCTAAATATGGATCTACTTGTATTATATTCTAAATATGGATCTACTTGTATTCTATTCTAAATATGGATCTACTTGTATCCTATTCTAAATATGGATCTACTTGTATTCTATTCTAAATATGGATCTACCTGTATTCTATTCTAAATATGGATCTACTTGTATTCTATTCTAAATATGGATCTACCTGTATTCTGTTCTAAATATGGATCTACTTGTATTCTATTCTAAATATGAATCTACTTGTATTCTATTCTAAGTATGGATCTACTTGTATTCTATTCTAAATATGGATCTACTTGTATTCTATTCTAAATATGGATCTACTTGAATTCTATTCTAAATATGGATCTACTTGTATTCTATTCTAAATATGGATCTACTTGTATTCTATTCTAAATATGGATCTACCTTTATTCTATTCTAAATATGGATCTACCTGTATTCTATTCTAAATGTGGATCTACTTGTATTCTATTCTAAATATGGATCTACCTTTATTCTATTCTAAATATGGATATACTTGTATTGTATTCTAAATATGGATCTACCCGTATTGTATTCTAAATGTGGATCTACCTGTATTCTATTCTAAATATGGATCTACCTTTATTCTATTCTAAATATGGATATACTTGTATTCTATTCTAAATGTGGATCTACCTGTATTCTATTCTAAATGTGATCTACTTGTATTCTATTCTAAATATGGATCTACCTTTATTCTATTCTAAATATGGATATACTTGTATTGTATTCTAAATGTGGATCTACCCGTGTTGTATTCTAAATGTGGATCTACCTGTATTCTATTCTAAATATGGATCTACCTTTATTATATTCTCAATATGGATCTACTTGTATTCTATTCTCAATCAGGCAGCTTTTATGCATTTAACCTCTCTAAGTTAGATGATTGACAGCTTTTACAACAAATCACTGCAGGAATTTGCCTAGCAGCAAAATCTGCATAACTAAGTGGGGCAAAAATCCTAGGCGATAGTGGGTACAGTACAGCTAGCTAGCAGTGCACGCTAATGCATACACTGCACAAAACAAATTTCTGCACACACAGATTGAGTGACGACAAGGTAGTGAACAAAATTTGCACCTATGGGCCCACTGCAGGCTTTGTAAATCCGATTCCTGTCACCCAGAACGGTTAGCAAAGGAAATTTTGTTTATTCCTTCTGCTGAAAAGTTGAAAGATCCAGAGAAATGCCATAAATGGATCAAAACTTGCTAGAGGCCACATGTACATCTAAATATCAATAAATTGGTCATACATGATTGCGGATTTGGGGTTTGTCTGCCCCACCTAGTTACTGCATTGCTGTGGTGGGTGTGGCTTATTTTCTAACTCAGAGAGGTTAATTGTAAAAAGTTTGAAATCAATCTTCTTTTGCACTTACCTTCAGTTAAGATTCAAACTTGTGACATAAATCTTTGATTTCTTGTGAAGTTTGATCATCTTTGCTTTTTTTTTTTCCTTCAGAAATATGAATTGATTGACTACATCCTGATCTGGCAGTATTCTTTCCAGTGTGCCATAGCAGTCTTGTGCATTGCGTGTCCATGTGCTCTTGGGTTAGCCACACCCACTGCTGTGATGGTGGGTACAGGGGTTGGCGCCACCAATGGTATCCTCATCAAAGGAGGGGAGCCTCTGGAACTGGCACACAAGGTTTGTTTGATCAAGTTACCGATAGCCAATCAACCTTTCCAAACCAAATAGCCGAATGTGATTTTTTTAACCAATCAACTGTTTGAGTAATTTTTCCCCCTTTGTTACCCAACAAATCAACTGCAGTTGGTGGTTGAAAATTAAAACAATGCGCATGCATATGTTACCTTCATGAGCACACACAGGTACACTTGGTCCCATACCATGCATGAATAGTGCAGACAGGCAAGAATCTACCAGTATTTGATTGGTCGATAAGAATCCTCCAGTATACCTTTGGTCCATTATGGACACATGAATTTCAGCCACATGACAATGGTTAAATTAGTTTTACAGAAATTGCCGATTCAAATTTGAAAAAAAGTTGTATGAAATAAAATGAATTTTCCTTGTTGGTGAGCATGCGAAGCATATGTAATGGCGATTTCGTCCATTTGGCCAACCACAGTTTTGCTCGAGATTTCCTCAAAAAATGTTAGTTTCTTAAGAGTTCCTAACTCTTAGTTTCTTCAGATATCCTCATGGAAGGCTGGAATTTCCTTACTAAATGTTAAAGTTTTTCAGAGAATCTTAAGACAGGTTGAAGATTAGTGTCCTTAAAAAATCTACAAAATATTTGATATTTCCTTCGAAGATAACTGTAAGATGATATAGTTTTCCAAAATTCTTTAGAGATCCTCAAGTGCCCCTCATAACACTGGAGGTTTAAAACCATTAAACTTCTTCAAAATATTTGTGCACCAACGGCTGTATCAGGCATGAATATTAAACTCCGCCTTTATTATTGTGTTCATTTGCATAAAGTTGCTACAGTGTATGAACTGACCAGACTTTTTTTACTTAGTATGCTTAGTCAGGGAGTGTGACAGGATGTGACTGCATATGGACATAGGAAGGGATCTATGTGGGACATAAAGTGGGATGCCATGTGCGTCATAGGGTGTGATGCCATGTGGGATATACTATATGGTGGAATGCCATGTAAGATATATGTTGGAATGCCATGTGGGACATGGGATGTCATGTGGTACATGGGGTGGGATGTCATTTGGGACATGGGATGGGATCCATGTGGGACATATTGTGGGATACCATGTGGGTCATAGGATGGGATGCCATGTGGGATCTATGGTAGAATGCCATGTTGGACATGGGAAGGGATGTCATGTGGGACATGGGGTGGGATGCCATGTGGGAAATATGGTGGAATGCCATGTGGGACAAGGGATGGGAGGGGATGTCATGTGGGACATGGGGTGGGATGCCATGTGGGACATGGGATGGGATGCCATATGTGGAACTTAGTGCCATTTTTATAATTGGCTGGGTCAAATGATATGGGTGTCAATTTCCATGGGCTTGAAACCATGACGGTATTTACCGTTCTAGTTATAATTGGGCGGGTCATATGATTTGGGTGTCAATTTGCATGGGCATGCGAACCATGGCGGTATTTACCGTTTTAGTTTTTACTCTTGTTATGTAGGTATGACACATTTTTCAATTGGATTCACATATTTCTTTGTGATTTGATTTTGAAGGAATTTGGTAGAAACCTTATTTCATTATTTTAAGTTACAAGATGCAGTTAAGTAGATTTTTCAGGAGAAGTTTATGTAAAAGAGGGGTAATCATTTCCGGGTTTGTAAAGCACTGCAATGTGCGATTGTTTTTGTAGATGCAAGCACTCTATAAGTTTGTGTAATGAATAACTAAGTCACTGGATTTTGTACATACAGTTTTAGATCCTGAAAGATTTGACCTAAATTATTGTACTTACTTTAAATGTACTGGTATATAATTCTAAGAAAAAGAAATCATCAAAAAGTGACATATATCCAGAAATAATATCTGCAATATGAAATAAATTCCCAACATCACCTCTGTCCCATATTTATAGATTATTTTAATTCTAGAACTATCAAAGGTTGGTCAAATTAATTTGTCTGTGTCATATCACTAGTTGGGAATTTTGATTTTATTACATGTTGGATTTGATCAAATTATTTTGCTTTATGAAGGGATAAAATTGTCTTTATATTCATTTCAGATCAAAACTATTGTGTTTGATAAGACCGGTACAATAACAGAAGGCATGCCCCGTGTTACCCGTTTTCTTCACTTCAAGAGCCTCTCCTTAGGGTGGCTTACCTCAGACCATGTGCTTGCCATAGCTGGATCTGCAGAGGCTAACAGTGAGCATCCCATCGGTACAGCCATCGCAAACTATGCAAAGCAAGTGAGTAGTATGCGGTGTTTGATTGGGTAATACAAAAACAAATCCGGTAATCTCCTAGTATAGCGGTATAACTTTGGCAAGATGTTCTTTAAATTTATCTTGTTTCTTCACAATGTTGTTCCTTTTTGTTGTCGTTCATATACTATTGACATGCTTTACCACTAATAGACTTAGAAGAGGTGCAGTGGTTAAGGAGTCATGATTGCCGTCGCAAACACTGCATTGTGTCCTTGAGCAAGACACTTTACTTGCTTTAGTCCATTTAGCTGTAAAATGAGTACCAGCACTGCTGGGGGGTTAATCTGTGATGGACTGGCGTCCCATCCAGTGGGAGTCATCATACTCTCATCTGCTTGCGCCATTGAAACTGGGGCTAAGTACTGGCTCTATTAGCCTTATGATTAGGATGGATATATTAGCTTTACCTAACCACTAAGGCGAAAATCGGATTGAATGGCTCTAGGTTAATATTGATTATTTTGACATATATCATATTCAGATTAATACCCCACCTTAAAACACCCCAGATAGAAATGTGAAGAAAGGTAACTTCGCATGAGCTTCTGTTCTGATGCGTAAGGTTGTGAACCAATTGAGCATGTATATCCACTAAGTACACGTACATATTCAAACACAATAATGCTGTATGTTAAGAGATATATCTTTGTAATACCTGCAGGAGTTACATACAGAAAATCTTGCGAAGCCGTCTGAGTTCCAAGCTATTCCAGGATGTGGGCTGCAGTGCATGATAGATGCCAATCAGGTAGAGAACTTGGTCCGCTCACTCCACCAGAACAACCCCACGGATGCAATGGTGGTATCAGTCAATGGGAAGACTGTGGATACCCTGGGTGCCTCTAGTCCTGCTCTCATGACCCCAGAGGAACAAGGTCAGTTAGTAGGGCTGATTCAGATATGCAAATTAGGATAGCTTTGTTTGTCATAACCACTTATTGGTAGGAGTTGTTACCTTGAAAGAGGAATTTTAAGAGCAATGTCCAAATTTGGTACAGGCAGGAATGGCAGCTTTAAGTCTTAAAGATACCTTTTTGGGGAGGTGGGGTTTGTCCCCCCCCCCCCTTAATTTGTTTCATGTTTCTATCTATTGTATGCTGTTTTTTGTATATTAGTGTGACTATGATTCCCCTCTCCCCACAATTTCAGTAGGCAAGTCATATTTTGTGACTATGACCCCCACGCTTTTGGTGATAAAATCCTCCCCGTGGATGGTCTTATGCTTAGTTAGAAGAATTTCATCTTCAAAGAGGGAGTGCAATGCAAAATGTGTTTTTTTATTTGCAAAGGGTCAAGTTAAACGGTTTTCTGTAAAAGTTATGATAGTACACTTGTCATCACTTCAAATATTAGCAGAATCCAGAAATACTTGAATCATGCCGCCACAGAACAGATTATTCATGCATTTATTTCTTCACATCTTGGTATTGGATATGCTCTCCTTGATGGTCTTCCAGCAAATCTGGTCCATCTTCTACAGAAAATCCAGACCACTGCTGCTCAAATTCTCACTCTATCAAAGAAGTCTTGTCACATAAGTCCAATTTGATAAGAACTACACTGGTTTTCTGTAACATATATAATTGTTTTCAAACTCATGCTTATTGTATATAAATTTGTTTAAAAATTGTTACAAGTTATATCTCTGAATTATTGTCAAATTTTGCACCTTTTCATGCATTACGCTTTGGAAATATGATAATTTTCAAGGAACTGACATAATTGAATCTCTCTAACACAGTTTGACCATTTGCTGTCGTGGTGCCCTTAAACCTCATAAACAAACAGGTGAAAGGGAATGTTCTTCAAAGTGAACAGCAAATCACTGCAACTTCCATTTACATAAACTATTTCATTTCTTGTAGATGTGGGACCACCAATAGACCTGAGCAGATACAAGGTGCTTATAGGGAACAGGGAGTGGGTGCATCGGAATGAATTGTGCATTTCTGATGACATGGAGCAAGCTATGCAAGAAGAAGAGTCCCATGGGAGAACGGCTGTCATTGTTATTATCAATGGTAAGGCCACATAAGTTTGAGTTTACACTTTAGGCACATGCCAGGGAAAGCACATGCAAGCTCCTTTGACTTGTTTTTAGTGTGGACCCAAGGAATTTGCCAGGATGGGAAGTGGATGAACATCTGGGTTAACACCCAGCACTTTTTGAGAAGTGTGCAGAGAATCAGGCAGGGGATGAATCTCCTATCATCGGGACCGACGGCTTTATGTCCTATCTGAAGGATGGTGAGCGCCACCCAACATTTGGCCACTTTTCCCAAAGGTTGGGTTGGGTAGAAAGTGTGATGCAGAAGACAAACCTTTGTGCTTGATGTCAGCGTACCACTCTACATATCTGTGGAAAATTGCTGGTGGACTCTAACCTGGGACCTCCAGCGACTGAGCTACTTGCCTACATGTGTACAAGTAAATTTACTTCTAGTTATACCTTACCTTCCATGCTATAAATATGCAATCTGGTCACATGACCTGATACTAACACACTTCTAACCGACCTTAAAAATGTAATTACCAGCCCAGTCCTGACCTCCATATTACCTCTACTAACCCTCACTTCTTTTCAGCGCATTGTTTTCACAACATCGCTGGAACTGGTCAAATTTTCTTTTGTAAATTTAACCTTTTTCTAACAATTTTCTCCCTTGTAGCTTCTACCAGGCAGGGTTTTATGCATCTCGGTCTTATCCGGTTCACCTTTTCAAGTCTTTTGAGGTAAGACAAGGTAGCCATGGGTCCGGTATTTCTTCATTCCGACTTACAGGACTTTCCTGTGTAGCCTACACTTAGGATAGAGTGTTTTTGTCTCCATCCGTACAAAGCGGGTGGCTAGTTCGAGAGAGTCCCACTCTTGCGGCGGGTGTTTTTAGGCCCTAGAGCACCAAGTGTGCCTGTCTAGTGACCTCTTGCCCCTGGGTTTAGGTGTTTTTCACCCTCCACCCGCCCTTCCACGAGGAGAGCCTAGCGTTATACTATGCATTGTATTAATATGTTAGGATATCTTCAGTACAGGTTCTCGTATGCATTGGGCCAATTTCTTCAATCGATGTTGGCTCATGCATATTGGGTCGACATCACCACAGGGAGTTCCAGGAGTCGGGTTCTTACAACTCCAAGGAGCTACAGCTGTTACAAAAGAGCCTATATTTTATTTAACGTTACCAGTACATATTGTGTATTCGTTTTTCTCGCATATAATTAAGACAAAGTTTTTAATTTTCAAGCTTGAATTTTGGGGCGTTGAAGAGACCTTGAGGGGGTCTCTCTGAAGTCCTCTTTACAGGAGATCTAATCTTTTCTTTTTATCTCCACAGACGCCAAGAAACTGAATGGTTCGTGTTTTCCACTCTACCCCTACGCTTTTTAGAGTTTACGTTTGGTGCATTTTCTCGGGTTTAAAAAAATTGTCAGATAGTAATTTTACTGATAACATTTCTTGATGTACTAAATTGCTGTGGCTTGCGTCTATGTTTGACGTCTCCCGCAGACCCGTCTCACCCACGTAAGGGTTGTAAGTACATCCCCCATATAGTCTTGGTGTAAGTGTATATGTATATATATATATTTTTACTTTTCAGAAAAATGCCAAGATGTGACATCAATCAGTCAGTCTCAGAGTTTGTACTTACGCCATGGCCACCATCTTGATAGATTACTGAGTCGTGGAGGCCTGTGTTTGTAGATTACTTTGTTAATTTTTTCCTGATTCACCCCCTGACTCGATAGATTACTGAGTCGTCAGGGCCACGGGTGCGGTCTATCAGACGTAAGTTATCTGAGTCTATATGGATAAGTTAAGTGACGTCTAGAAGCGCCCCCTTCTCGATAAGATTACTGAGTTGTGAGAGGCGCATATTTTTAGTGGGTAAACCCTTTTTACACTGCTGTGGTCCACGGTTCCGCGATAGGGACCGGTAAGGCAACGTAAAGTCGGCGCCCAAGGAGGTTATACATGAGTCACAAGTGATTTCATGGGTCCTTTCTGGTCCGTACGGCTCCGATGATCGGATCCATATGGTTCCATGGCTCGTATTCACGGGTCCGTCACAGCTCCATACGGGTCCATTGGACGGCTCTACGGTCCGTGTTTACGGCTCTGTATGGGTCCATTGGACGGCTCCACGGCCTGTGTTTACGGGTGTGTATGGGTCCACGGCTCCGTGGCCCACGGCTATACGGGTCCATATCGCTCCAGTGAATGGGTCGGTATGGCTCCCTAGTTTTGTAACGGGATAACGTACACCGTACGATTAACCCGGAAATAGACCCACTAGCTACGAAGCTACGTGGTTAGGTGACAAGTGACAATCTTTCGAGAAGTATAGCACCACGAGAGCTATTTTCTTCTTGGTCCCGTAGCCATTAGCTACGCAGCCATAGCATTCCCCCAACCTGAGGTCTCGGAGGAGGATGCCCTCGACGTCTATGCATTGGGAGAGGAAGTCGATTTTTTTGGCTAAATGGACCCTCCGGTTGAGACTCCAGACACGCCTACGTCACGGGACCACCCTCTCCAGAACAGGGGATTCCTCCTGCCGCCCCGGTTCAAGCCGTCCCCAGTGCTGTATCAACAATGCAGACTGCACTAGATAAGACCCCCGTATCCTACAGGATACTGGACGATGTCCTCTTCCTGCCACTCCCCCCCCCTCCCCCCAGTGGACCCTCTTTTACAAGGGGAGTGGGTTGCCCAGCTTATTGACTTCCTAGAACAGGAAATTAAGCTGGATATTGCAGAAGCACCTCACGTATAGGCTTGCCCACAGTCTCAGCGTACTCTGATAGCCTACCAGGGTTCGACAAGGACCCCGACAGGGACTGGTTGAGGTTGACAAGGCCATGCGTGTCCAACCAGCTGCCTATCAGGCGCTCATAAACACCCCCATGATCCCGGAAGGAGTGTGGCAACTCCTCCATCAGCCAGCGAGCGGCACCACAGCAGTGTCTAGCTCCGTGGCCAGGGCTAAGAAATTTCTTAACCCTGTGGTCCAGCGGAGGGAAGATTCTCTAACAGCTGTGGACAGGGCCGTACAGTGGGGTTTTAGAATACCAAGCCCTTGCCATATGGGTGACAGAGGGCTTAGGACTCGGTTTTGCGTAGGCATCTACTAGCCGACGTCCTTACAAAGACCGCGCCTTTGTTAACCGGACTCTCGAATTTGCTTGACGCGACAGTTGACCTACTCGCCCGAGCCTCCGCAAAGGTAATCCGGGAAGAGGCGTGAGAATGTTCTCCCTCTCCTTGGACTCTCTGACGCCACTGATACGGACCTTCGGCACTTGCCAACAGAAGGCTCGGACCTATTTGCTGGTCACTTTCGAGATGTTCTGTCGCGCCAAACTGGGCGCCAGGACGTTCTTCGGAAGACTCAGAAGCAGGTTTTAGTACCAGCCTTTAGAAAATTGTGCTGCGACCTGAATTCCCTTCCTATCCTCGGTTGCATTCTTATTGCATATTTATAGCATGGAAGGTAAGGTATAACTAGAAGTAAATTTACCCCGCTAAGCGTAGCGGGGATATTTACGAGAGTTATACTTACCCTCCATCCCGGCCTGCCTCCCCTCTCATTCAGGCCTCAGTGGAATGTTAAGTGAGGATTAGTAGAGGTAATATGGAGATCAGGACAGGGCTGGTAACTACGTTTTTAGGGTCGGTCAAAAGTGCGTTAGAATCAGGTCATGTGACCAGATTGCATACTTATAGCATGGAAGGTAAGCATAACTCTCGTAAATATCCCTGCTACGCTTAGCGGGGTAAATTGATTAGTTGGACACCTTCCTTACTAAAAACATTGTTTAGTGTTATCGATAGTTTAACTGTTTTAGGTTGTAAACTGCAAAACGTTAATTCTGCTGTGAATGATGTGGTTGGCTTTTATCTGATCTGATGTAATGAGAACCATATTAGGATTCTTCGTCTTCCTCGGGTTCTTTAGATGTTGATTCCTGCACTATCGGTAAAAGCTGTCGTTGCCTGATGATCCTCGAGAGTGCCAAAGAGTTTCTTCTGCACACTTGTTGGTGATGGCCACACTTGTGTATGGAGTACCTTCTGTATGCAGCAATCCTGGAGAATGCATTAAGTGTGCAAGCTCTTTCCTTTCAGTATGCTATCATAGGGGCATTAAATAATATGCCTAACGTGCATCAGATAGAGGCATCATATTACACTCGCGTGTGTTGGCAATGTAATTAGATCGTAGCTGTGCCAGGTCAAGCAAATAATGATATCATATTAGTTTGCCCTTGCTCTGGCGAGGTGTGTGATGTGCGACTGTCGATTTTGGCCAAAATCGGCAGTTGCAGTGCATACTAAACGGAGAGTGGAGGTACATCTCATGTGTGGGCAACTGTCATTTGTCCTGATTCACAGAGACAATCTCCTGTGAGTCCAACTTTGAACTTGGTGAACATGTGATAGTTGAGACGGCAATGTCCAGTTCTCAATCTAAAATTGAACACCTAACCTCTTTGATTAAGTGGATAGTAGTTGTCTTTTTAATTGTATCTGGGGTGATGATCTATCCATTTTGTGTGCTGATGTCTCTTAATGATGACCATTACCTAAGTGTACCTGTTTGTTGTTTATTTGGAATTACTTGGGAAGTTATATTTGGGCCCAATTCAAGCATAGCCAGAAAATGCATGTTCATCTTATTTGAAAGAGGAAAAAACGTGAAAAAAGCTGTCAAAAATCTTATTCCATCGAGGAGATATTCAAGTTTTGTGTCCTGTGAATAAGCAACTCATTCCTCAAAAGTCTTTTATTTTTGATGCATTATTTCCTGACATTTTGCGGGTATTAGATTTGTGAGGGAAATACTACAACTGAATCTAGTAAAGTCATGATTTACTACGTGAAGAAATATTGACAAAATATTTTTTTTTTAGTAAAAGTGAGAATGTTACATCACTCTGTGGCAGTAGACTTTCTTCACCAGTCATTTGTTAACAACTTTAGAATTCAACATCTCCAGAATGTAACAAGATATTGAAGCAGTTTCACCACATTTCTAGCCGTCTTTTTTCCTATATTATACATGATAGAACTTTTATTTTAATAGCAATAGTCCTTTTTAAATCTGAACCTTGCAATTTTGGGAAAACTAATTAAGATAATGTCACATGGCCGAAATTGACATGTCCATAATAGACCCAATCATATACTATGGACCAATCATATACTATGGACCAATCATATACTGAAAGATTCTTATTGACCAATCAAATACTGGAGGAGTCTTGGCTGTATGCGCAATTCATGCACGGTATGGGGTAATGCGTATGAAAATGCTAATCATATGAACATTTTACATGAAGGTAATATGCACACGCATTGTTCTTTACAATTTTTTCCCCAACAACTGCAGCAGATTGGTTGGTAACAAAGGGAAAATTAGTAGTTGATTGGTTGACGTGACCTGATGTAATCTCGTTCTGCTAAAATCAGTTTGAAATGACGTATAAGGGAAGAAAGATTTGGTTAATGATCATCTATTTGTCTTCCACAGATTTTCCTGTTTGCATGATAGCTGTAGCTGATACCATCAAACCAGAGGCATTATCTGCAATCTACGCCCTCAAGAGACAGAAGATAAATGTGGTGCTACTCACAGGAGACAACAGCAAGACGGCCATGGCCATCGCTGGACAGGTGGAGTGTTTTTACTTGCAGTCTTGCACTCTTCAACACCACCACAAACCTCTTTCACAAATACTGCTACTTCTCCTAGATCCCAACCATCCAATACAATGAAGATGTATTGATATGGTAGCCAACAACATCAGCTTAAATTGTTACAAATTTACTTTAAAACATGAAACCTTCAAAAGGTTCAATCACAATTGGTTAAAAATTGACCATTTGACAGTATTTTAAAGCTTAGATACCTAATTACCATAGGTTGCGCAATATTTTGTGACCTCCGAATGTGACAACTAGAAAATTGCTTATGTTAACAAAATTGTTTTTTCATCCTTCCCCCAAATATTTGTGTTCATGCTGAAATTTTGTACAAACTTTGTTTTGTCATAACTGAAATAACTATAAGTGCTGTTTGGACCATTTAAAAACTGTTCTGCTCAGAATTGATATAAAATATCTACCTGTTCGTACACTTTTAACTCTTACTTCCAACACTTGAAATATAGCAACAGTACAAACACCCACAATATTTTAACAACCGTGTGCCTGTTTTGTTTCATATTTGGTGTAAATATGATATTAGCTGGTGTGTACATGTTCATGATGTAAAAATGTTGAATTCATGATTATTCATATATATATATATATATATATATATATATGTATATATGTGCAATAAGATTTTTCCAGTATATGATTGATTGATCTATTATGGACGTGTCAAGCCATAACCCCTACTACCAATACCCCCACCCCCATAGGCACAGCTCCACAATTTGACCAATGTTGTGCTGTCAAACCCACCAACTAATTGCAGTGCATAGTAATGTAAAAGCTTTAAGAAATGTGGTGAAAAGTATCTGTGTCATGTTTCGAAATACAATGGTGATTTTGTATTACAGTTTGTACATTGGCAGATCCTGAAAATTACAATCATCCATAGAAAAATCGGGATTTACTTATTCAGTTTAGTTGTAGTTTACACTTTTAGGCACATGCCATGGAAAGCACACATAAGTCACCTCTGACTTGCTCCGTCTTTGAGAACTTTCAAGATAAATGCTTGAATGTGAGCTGTATTTTCTTTCCTGTTCTGTTTAGGTTGGCATTGGTATTGTGTATGCTGAGGTGCTCCCTAATCACAAAGCAGATAAGATCAAGGAATTACAGCAGCAGAAGCAGGTGGTTGCCATGGTAGGAGACGGGGTGAATGACTCACCAGCCCTGGCCCAGGCAGATGTTGGCATCGCTATTGGCACAGGGACGGATGTGGCTGTCGAGGCAGCAAATATAGTTCTTATAAAGGTGAGGATCAAAATTATATATAATCTTATGAGCTAGAATCTCAGGCTCAAAGGTCCTCATTTACCGGTGCTTAGCAATAATAAGTTTTGCTCGTATTCAAAGGTACCGGGTTAGATTCCTGTCGTGAGCACTGCATTGTATCCTTGAGCAAGGCACTTTACTTGCTTCAGTCCACTCAGCTGTAAACTGAGTACCAGCACTGCTGGGGAGTTAATCTGTGATGGACTGGAGTTCCGTCTAGGGGGAGTCATGCTGTCATCCGCTTGCGCCATTGAAACCGGGGTTAAGTACCGGCTCTATGAGCCTAATGGCTCGGATGGATTTAGCTTTAGCTATGGACACAAAAGCAATTTCTACATTGATCAAAACAGTGTTTAGATATGCAGATCGATCTTTGAATTTTGAAAATAGCACTTTATGTTAAATTTGTTACATATGATTTTTGGGACAGCTTAAAATCTTTCTGCAAATTTTTAAAATTTCTTCCTAAATCTCAGTTACTGAAAGTGATGGATTGTAGTATATGCCTGCTAGAACTTGATTGGGGGTGGGAAAGACCTTAAAACTTTTGGTCAAATGTGCTGCACCCCTTTGTATGATTTATGTAGATTTATGATAGGCATTTAAAAAACATTAGGATTTGAATAAGAAAAGAATCAATAGGATACTGATGCCTGAAATTTTTAAATGCTGGAAAATGGTCAGTTTTTTGCTACCTAAATGATTTTTGATAGATTTGAAAACATTTTCGCAGATGTTGCCTCTACACGTCCACAGGCATTTAATGTCAGTAGATTTTTCAACCTGTATTGTTGAAAGGCATTTTCTTCTGCCATTTTTATTGATTAGAACGATCTTCAGGACGTGGTGGCAGCCATTGATCTTTCCAGGAAGACGGTGTATCGGATCAGACTCAACTTCCTCTTTGCTCTGTGCTATAACATCATTGCTGTACCAATTGCAGCAGGTAACTATAGGGATTCTACATTTTAATATTTCTATGAATAATTTAATCAAAGCTTACTTAGGCAGAACAGATGACTATGTCAGAGAATGGAGCATCCATGACATGGTGACATTTTGTGACAAAATTTCATTGTCCAAAAATGTTTGAAAATTTTGTGAAAAAATAAAACATAAACAAATGTATCAAAATTTGTCTGACATTTTGTGACATGTCTTGCTTCTTCACTCACACTCATTGGCACTAGGCCATGTCTTTTATTATGACAATGCAGTATTCTTTAGATTAACACAGACCGACCGCTCAACTGGTCATGATGTGTGAATCTATGCCAATCAAATGTGACAAAGGCAAAACTGATGTGACATTTTGTGCAAAAGGTGCCAAAGATTATGTGGCATTTGAGATAATTATGTGACAAATTTGTGACAAGCCATCAATCATCACTCCAATCTCTGCTATGTATAGTTGTTTATAGACAGGAAATTTTATCAGTCACATGTGAGTGCGCCCTCATATTCTGATGATCCTACCATTTCTTGTGACGTTAAGAACAAACAAATATCTTTATTTTATAAATATGTATATGATTGATTTTTGACATGATTGATTGTTTTAGTTGAGCTACATTACAGAAGCTTTTTGTTATTTTATTGTTTTATTGACAATTGTTACAAAGAAAATCACTTCCTTTCTCCAGAAATTCTCAATTTCTTGGGTAGGAGTAATATTTTGGAATGTTTCTTGAATTTTCAGAAAACCATTTAAAAAATGGGAAAAGCATTCCAAATGTTTTGAAAGTTTCCTGCAATTTTGATGTATTTTTATTTTTATTTAACAACTCACATAATTTTGTATCCGGAGAATTTGTGGCACTTAAACAAATTGTTAAATTAGCAAAATTGTTTAAAATTTATGCGAATAGCAAGAAATGAGAACAATTTTGGCTGGTAATTGGCCATTTAAACGGTTTTTTGACTTTTTATTTCAGAATCAATAGATTTTGGACAGTCGTTTGCATCAAAGCATCACAATTTGTTCATATATTCAGACCTTCAAACAATAATTAACTGTGTCTTTTATTTCCAAGGAAAATAATAAATTTGAACATTTAGTAAATATGATTAAAAAATATCCATTGCTAGAGCTAAATCTAAGCTAAATCCATTCGAGCCATTAGACTCATAGGGTCGGTGCCTATCCCCGGTTTCCATGGTGCAAGCAGATGAGAGTACATGACTTCCCCGGATGGAATGCCAGTCCATTGCAGATTAACTCCCCAGCAGTGCTGGTACTCATTTTACAGCTGAGTGGACTGAAGCAAGTAGGGTAAAGTGTCTTGCTCAAGGACACAATGCAGCGCTCACGACGGGAATCTAACCTGGTACCTCTCGAATAGGGGCATGACTCCCTAACCACTGAGCCACTGCACCCATTGCTAGAGACTTGGCTTTGATTCTTGTTTATTTATTTTTATTTTTTTTTATTTATTTTTTGCAAAATAAAAAGCTTTCCCTCTTTGTCCATACAAAAGAAACTGTTGTAACTGCACTAAGCGGAATTCATTGCTTATTTTGATATAGTGAGATAAACACCTCACTCAGTAGGCACTACTTGCATACTGAGTGAGACAACGCATAATACACGTAATGTTGAAAACCACTACAACAAATAACAATCATGAAATGAAAACCTCAAAACTTTTCTTTAGCGTCTTGAAACTTAAAAGTTTTTTTCAAACTTAACTTACAAATGAAATGATGAAACTTTGTACGTAAAAAAACTATAAATTACGAAAGAAATGACATTCTGATCACTTCGAAATCCCTCACTTTTGGAAATATGTACACAATTAGTGCACGTATCATCCGAGTGCGCTGGCAACTGCTATTATGAAAATGTTCATCAATACATGCATGCAGTGTTCGATATAATGCTATACGCATGTTGACTTCACTCTATTGTTCGATAACTTTTCAACTAATTAGATATATCCACCCAAGGCCCTATTCGAAAAATAGGCCACTAGAGAAGGCTCTTGCACAAAACGCAACTTTTCAGTTTCATTAAACCCACTCCCAAAACGTAAGTGAAAGGCTCATTATAGTATTATGGACTATATACATCTATTTAGTATTATGTAAAAGTGATCCATGACGATAAAAGGCATTGTCAAAAGTTGACCTGCAATTGTCGCGGAAAGGCCTAGTTATTCTGACACGTAGTCGAAATGCATCTACGCTTCTACTAGAGCTGTGACCGTTTAGCGTGTACACGCTACATGCTTGCAAATTTTGTAAACGTTTACTAATACTTCATTGCGAGTAATCGTTTTTCATACATAGTGTCTTGCTGTTGAAAAATAATATTCATGATTCAAATCACACACACATTCGGCTGACAAAATTCTGATCAACGACTTTTTACAAACTGTAAACCTGATTAGCATAATCATTTTTAAATGTGCGAATCACAAATGCGCAGTAATCACCAATGAATGGGGATATTATACACTTTGATTTCGCCAAAATCTGAGTAATCTAACTTGTAAAATGCACCGCGAATGTGCAGCAGTGAACAGTGAAACTAACAATAGGCCTATTGTTAGGCCATAAGGCTTAAAATCCTACGCAATCAAGGCCCGTTTTACAAGCTGTTAAATCGACCATTAAACACTTGAAAAATACTTGAATCGTGACAATCAGTACATTTACATGTAAATATTACCCGAGTCAAATAAATTTTGCAAGAAAGAAAAAATATTGCATTATAAACAAACAGAAAAAGGTTTTAACAGAGCTGAAATTCTGCATGCGTTGCAAAGATGGGGGCCATTTTTTCAAGAGGACTGATATTTCAGAACCCTGGTGGTGGCGTAGTTTTGAAATGTTTTACGGCGAGGTATATTATAGGCCTAGTATGCAAGATTTTCACAGGAGAACTTTGAAAGCCGTAGCGAATAGGACAAAAGTTACGCGATGTTGAGTTTAAATGACATTGAAAGGAAGTTATCTGTTCTTTCTAAACTGAATTTCTATGCATATTTTCCATAAAAATGCTGATTTGTACTGTAGAAGTAAACTTTTTACGAGTTGAAAAGCAAAACTCAGCGTCTATTTGGGCAATGGAGTCAGTACTTTTGCCACACTGGTTGCGCGATTTTTTAACTTCGCCTCGTAGTTTTGGAGCAATTTTGGTGTATTTCTGAAAATTACGGTACTAAACGCGTGTACACGATACACGCTCGCTTTTTTGGCGTGTACACGTTTACTAAAATCCCTAAACGTTCACAGCTCTAGCTTCTACGATAAGCCAATGCAGCAGTTTCAACATTATAAAGTATTTAGCGTTTTGTAACTTGTTGCTTTAACCAGGTGCCCTGATGAGGTACGGTATTGCCTTACAGCCATGGATGGCCGCTGCTGCTATGGCCATGTCCAGCGTGTCTGTCGTTACATCATCCCTCCTCCTTAAAATGTGAGTTAACTTTAGATATATTTTGTTGAATTGAGCATGGTGTGGCTGACACTGATCCTTTTCCTAATGATCTATGGCAAGTAGAGACATCATTACCTAAATTGCTTTACAAATCAGTAAACACCATGAAAATAGATTAAATTATTATCAAAATCATTCAATATTGACCAGTTTATAGCATTTTAAATTTTGAGATCTTAATATGCAAATTTTTTCATGGAAATGATTTGTTTAGTAAACATGTATTAAACATTTATTAAACATTTATAAACATGTATTAAACATTTATTAAACATGTATGTACAACAGTTGCTTGAAGGATTGTAGGTGTTCTGGTATGGCAGTTTGGCCATACCCAGCGATGTCGGAACCACAGGGGAAAGGGGGCCTTTGCCCCATTGCCCTAGAATAAGGGGGCGAATGGAGGCAGGAGGTGCTCTTTTGAGAGTATACATTAAATTATTGTAGGTCATTCTTGAAGCTTGAAAACATAGAAATCCTCTCACTCACAAATCCTACATAGTACATACAGGATGTAACATACATTTAGTATTTATTTGACACAATTCAAGCATGCCATTTACCAGGGGACCCGACACCGAGGTCAGTGATAAGAGGGGCATGGCTAGGCTTGGGCGATATATCGATATTTCGATATTGACCTATATCGATATGGCCGATATTAAGTTCAAGGGTCATATCGATATATCGATATTATGTTTTTTCGATAATACACAATACATGAACTATTAAAAAGCTAAACATGACTATCAAACATCCAAGTATTTTTTTATTAAACAGCCATAAAAAGTTAATGAATTTCATTTATATCAAAGTTTCAGGCACTCAGTTATGATAAAACTTATTAAAACATTAATATTGTAATAACAATTACCCAAAAATCCTTCCATGAACAAAAAACCACTTGACTCGCGGAGTACAAAGGCATTGCGCAATACTTCAATTTTATACTTGATGTTCAGACAACAAAAATCATAAGATGTTGAATCCCTAAATATCGTGTTAAGTTTCCTCAAAAGGAACACTGAATCTGAATTTTTATATCAAACAATAATTAATTGACAAATTACTGACAAAACTATGAGGTTTTTCTTGCTATTTTGTTCGTTCAGAAAGTCTAAAGTAAAAGTGACAGACTGGTCTTGCCAGATCGTTCAGATAATGTACAGTGCAGTAACTACATACACTTAGTATCACTGTACAGTACTTTACTATGTACACACATACCATCTAGGCTATTACTGTTTCTTCCGAGTGACAACACTCGTGCGATGATTGAAGCAGACTAGAAATCGGATAATATGCATCATATATGGACTTCTGAATGTCTAGAAGTCCATATAATGCTACCAAAATAATGCCTTTTCAGTACAACTTTCATAAGAAGTAAGCGAGTTATAAAATTTTAAGAAGAAATTGAGCCGATTTTTGTAAGGCATACAGTGTAGGCCTTATACCAGTTCCACAACTTTTTTTTTTTTTTAAGAATATGCTGAGGTCTAAACTTTTTCAATGTTTCTGTGATTGATCTTTTGAGATAAAAACCATGTAAAGAACATTTTTAAACATTATGGGTGTTTATTTAAAGATGATATGTATATATTTTGCAGTGATTTCTGTTAATTTGTACAAAAAGTTTTACTTAACTTTTTTTGAGCCGAGGCGAGGTTACCTTGCCCAGAACAGTACATACGACTTACTTATGACGTCCCATAATTTGAATATCGATATTTCGATATTTTCCAGGCGATATATCGATATTTCATAATGTTCAATATCGCCCAAGCCTAGGCATGGCCCCCAATAATTTTGAAAAGCCTAGGCCTTTTACCTACTCACCCGATGGGCAATTGCCAACATTCATCCTGGCTCCCTGATCTCAAACCCCCATAGGCTGGATTTGCCGACTGAAAGTTGGGGGAGTCAAAAGTTTGGGGAGGGGGTGGGCGGGCGGTGGGGGAGGGGGGGGAAATCACATTAAGATACAAAAAATCACTGTACAAAAAATATAAATTTGGAAATTGGGGTGGGGCAAGTGCTCCGTGCTCCCAAAATCACGCCTATGCGCTCAGACCATATGTGAAGGAACTGGGGCCAGGGGAATGTACCCCCTTCCCACTTTTTAGAAAGCCGACAAAAGTACCCTTTTTTGAAAATGAAAATTGCCCCTCAATTATTGTAAAAGTGCCCTTTCTTGAATTTCTGCCCCCCTTGCCCACCAGAGTTTCTTCCGGCATCCCTGGCCATAACATAGGGGAGAAGACAACCCAATCATTTTAAATGACTTGATCAAGGAAATAACCATGTAGCTCATTCGAACCACTTTATCCACATCTGTTTGTTGCTTGTAGTTCCGGTGACATCCATATTAGTTTAAGTTGTCTTCCCATCCATCCATACATCACACAGTTTGCATATGTCATATATTCTTCAAACCGCAAATTCATAGATAACACAGCTTCCCTGCTGTCCTGTAGATGTTTTCAAATGTGAATCAGTTATTTCCGGAAAACTAATTTAACTAATGTCACATGGCCGAAATTCACATGTCCATAATGGACCAATCGTATAATAGGGAAATATTATCGACCAATCAAAAACTGGGGGATTCTTAACTAGTCTGCACAATTTACAAATGGTATGGGACCAAGTATGAAGGAAATATTTCTTGCCCTTCTGCATAATACACACAGTGTATGGGACCAAACGTATGAAAAACCCTCATCTATACATGTGTGTTATACATGAAGGTAATGTGCACACGCATTGTTGTTCAAACACTTATCTATACATGTGTTATACATGAAGGTTATGTGCACGCGCATTGTTGTTCAAACACTCATCTATACGTGCGTTATACATGAAGGTAATGTGCACGCGCATTGTGGTTTAAACGCTCATCTATACGTGCGTTATACATGAAGGTATGTGCACACGCATTGTGGTTCAAACACTCATCTATACGTGCGTTGTACATGAAGGTAATGTGCACACGCATCGTGGTTCAAACGCTCATTTATACGTGCGTACATGAAGGTAATGTGCACGCGCATTGTTGTTCAGATGCTTTTCTATACGTATGTAATACATGAAGGTAATGTGCACGCGCATTGTTGTTCAAACGCTCATTTATACGTGTGTTATACATGAAGGTAGTGTGCATGCGCATTGTTGTTCAAACGCCCATCTATACGTGCGTTATACATGAAGGTAATGTGCACACGCATTGTTGTTCAAACGCTCATCTATACGTGCGTTATACATGAAGGTAATGTGCACGCGCATTGTTGTTCAAACGCTCATTTATACGTGCGTTATACATGAAGGTAATGTGCACACGCATTGTTCTTCAAACGCTTATCTATACATGTGTTATACATGAAGGTTATGTGCCCGCGCATTGTTGTTCAACCGCTCATTTATACGTGTGTTATACATGAAGGTAATGTGCACTCGCATTGTTGTTCAAACGCTCATCTATACGTGCGTTATACATGAAGGTAATCTGCACACGCATTGTTGTTCAAACACTCATCTATACGTGGGTTATACATGAAGGTAATGTGCATGCGCATTGTTGTTCAAACGCTCATCTATACGTGGATTATACATGAAGGTAATGTGCATGCGCATTGTTGTTCAAACGCTCATCTATACGTGGGTTATACATGAAGGTAATGTGCATGCGCATTGTTGTTCAAACGCTCATCTATACGTGCGTTATACATGAAGGTAATATGCACGCTCATTGTGGTTTAAACGCTCATCTATACGTGCGTTGTACATGAAGGTATGTGCACAAGCATTGTGGTTCAAACGCTCATCTATACGTGCGCAGTACATGAAGGTAATGTGCACACGCATCGTGGTTCAAACGCTCATTTATACGTGCGTACATGAAGGTAATGTGCACGCGCATTGTTGTTCAGATGCTTTTCTATACGTGTGTAATACATGAAGGTAATGTGCACGGGCATTGTTGTTCAACACTCATTTATACGTGTGTTATACATGAAGGTAGTGTGCATGCACATTGTTGTTCAAACGCCCATCTATACGTGCGTTATACATGAAGGTAATGTGCACACGCATTGTTCAAACGCTCATCTATACGTGCGTTATACATGAAGGTAATGTGCACGCACATTGTTTTTCAAACGCTCATTTATACGTGCGTTACACATGAAGGTAATGTGCACGGGCATTGTTGTTCAACACTCATTTATACGTGTGTTATACATGAGGGTAGTGTGCATGCGCATTGTTGTTCAAACGCTCATTTATACGTGTGTTATACATGAAGGTAATGTGTACGCGCATTGTTCAAACGTTTATCTATACGTGCCTTAAACATGAAGGTAATGTGCATGCGCATTGTTGTTTAAACGCTCATCTATACGTGCGTTATACATGAAGGTAATATGCACGCGCATTGTTGTTCAAACGCTCATCAATACGTGCATTATACATGAAGGTAATGTGCACGCGCATTGTGGTTCAAACGCTCATCTATACGTGCGTTTTACATGAAGGTAATGTGCACGCGCATTGTTGTTCAAACGCTTATCTATACATGCGTTATACATGAAGGTAATGTGCACGCGCATTGTGGTTCAAACGCTCATTTATACGTGGGTACATGAAGGTAATGTGCACATGCATTGTTGTTCAAACGCTCATCTATACATGTGTTATACATGAAGGTAATGTGCACACGCATTGTTGTTCAGATGCTCATCTATACGTGTGTTATACATGAAGGTAATGTGCACGCGCATTGTTGTTCAAACGCTCATCTATACATGTGTTATATATGAAGGTAATGTGCTTATGCATTGTTGTTCAAACGCTCATCTAAATGTGTGTTTGGTAATGTGCACGCGCATTGTTGTTTACAATGTTTGATGCAACATCTGCAGCTGATTGGTTGAGAACAAAATCCCCCCAGCAGTTGATTGGTCAAAAGTACTGAAAAAAAATAAGTTTGGCTAAACTAGGTTTGAAAAGGTATATAGCCAAGGGATAATGAACAGTTGGGCTCCTTTAGCAGATAAGGTTACAGCTGAATCTACAGGGGAGATCAACTGTCCATTATATCCAGCCAGAGGAAAAGCTGCAAGTCCACAAACCCTGTTTATGAATATCTTTCATTTGAAATTAATTTAACATTGTAAAAGAGAAAAAGTAGAAACTTACAATATTTTAATTAAAAGTTGAATATTTTAACTGGATCAACCACCAAATTGAGAAAAAAGACCCTCTATGATGGAGTGGTATTCCCAATCAATGTTTACTTGTCATGGGGTAAAACAACTTAGGAGTGTGTCCCCTTTCATTCAATCACATTGCAGCAAGGAAGTAAACTTTGATGTGAACGAACAGCTTTTTAAGCCAAATCTCTCACATACAAGTTCTAACAACAGGTGGAGGGAACATCAGTTGAATTAGTCACAAAAAAAGAGATATTTGTGAGAAAGCCCTTTTTCTAAAAAGTTCCTTAAAATGCCACCTGTGGTTTGGACAACTCTTTTTAAGACTAGAACCATAGAATACCAACAATTCTCACTAGGTTAGTTTCATATTTCCAAGTTATACATTTTATTTCTCAGGTACAAGAAACCAGAAACCATTCACGATCCAGTTTTAACGAACATAAAAGCGACCCTACATCCAGGCACATCCTATATCAAAGTGGAAAACAATGGCTGGGATACAGAGTCACAAATAGATGGCAGGATGTCACCCAGTTTGGGGATTAACTGGTTGACGGACAAATTTAAATCCAAACCAAAAGGAAGCAACAGTGCTGATGATGCAGAGCTTAGTCTGCTTGCAGCTGCAGGTAGTGATGATGATGGGGAGGAGGAGCTTATGTGATGAATATTTAAATATTGATTATGCACATCTTCATAAGTGACTTCACCCTGCTCAGGGATTTGCTGGTTGACAGAAACAAATTCAAATCCACACAGAAAGGAAGCAACAGTTCTGATGATGCAGAGCTTAAGCCTGCTTGCAGCTGCTGGTAGTGATGATGATGGGGAGGAGGAGCTTATGTGATGAATATTTAATTATTCACATTTTAATGAATATTCATTCTAATTTTGCACATCTTGATAAGTGTTTGTTACTGTTATGATTGGTATTATGATTGGTATTATGATTTTTTAGGATTTTGATCTGGAAGATGGTTGGTGTTGAAAATAATGTGATGTACCTTCTCAACTTTTGATTGTAATAGTGATTATTTTATATAGCGCCCTTTCTATACAATTCAAGAGCGCTTTACAAACATCAGAGTTTCAGCATAGGGGAGAGCTGCGTATATGGCGCATCATCCATCCATTAGCTCAGGTTCAGAGAAGTGAATAAACACCGCGTTTTCACGCTTCTCTTCTCAAATAGTGTTCAGAGAACCAGGTAGGGTGTGACTGTCCTACCATCGGGACCGACGGCTTAACATCCCCTCCAAAGGACGGCGAGTGCCATTCAACCATTGCATCTCAGTCATGCGCTCTACCAACTGAGCTACTTGACTCCCTATTGTACAGAAATTATGCAAGAAGTCTGATGAGTGCCATGTCTAATAATGTAGATATATTATCTACCATGTAAACTATTGGTGACATAAGAGGATCAATGACATTTCTTATCACACGATGTGTGGCCCGTAAATCTTACACACTTTTTTTTTTTCAATGATGCTTTTAAAGGTTTGATCATATAGATAGGAAAACGATATTCAGTGAGTATTCATGCCATAATTTGTAAAGATTTCCTTTCCAAATATTTTTCTGAGTGTTCTCTTAATATTGTCCATTTGGGGGAGGGGCATGAAGGTAGGTTTCATAGTATGTATCTGAAAATTGTCACACCATAAGACCCAAGCTTGAAGGAAAGGGTACAGATTTAATATTCACCAGAAAGAATTGTGAACCAAGAAATCTTCAGATGATGACAGTAGCAGTAGTTTCAAGTTGTGATGTATGAAAAGAGGAGACAGCTCAAAATCTTTTAATGTAATTCTGTCCTAAATTTCAGTCTCTGAAAATCATTTGATTTCCTGCTAAATTTTTAGGATATGACGGAAATTAAACATCTGTTGGACGTATTTAATTGCTCCCACTCCGCTAAGGTTGGTGAGGAATTAAAAAACAACAACTTAACACTTTTAAGTGAATTCCTAGGTTTTCTTGTTGTGAATTACACTAAAAAAATGCATAATTTATTGTAATAAGGCTCTAAAATTTAAAATGCGGCATCATGGTCATTTAAAAAAAAAACGATTTTGATGCCTAAGTTGTTACTGCCTGTTCATCGATCTTTAAAGTAATGACAGGTCATCATCCCATTCCAAAGTAAATGTAGGAAACAATTATCTCTCTGGAAAGATTGTAACCATGGAGACTATACTGTACCATACGCACCTTCATTAGTGACATAGCCATTCTACCTGCGTAGATTGTGAAAGGCATATAACAAAATTGCATATGTTTGTATTAGCGCAAAGTGCCCCCACATACACACAGTTCACCCCTAAATTCATAGGTCTGTCTATGCCACTGATCTTCATCAGCAGATCAAATCTTCTAATGTAATTGTTTCTAAGGTAGAAATGTGCCAAAAAAAATATGTTGTAATCTTCGTTTTATAAGTCATGAGGTGTGGCATAGTTAGTCAACAGTTACTATGTTGTAGTTTGTAAGGTATATGGATAAGTACAGAAGTTTTCTGTTATTTCGCAGTCCAAAAACAGCATTAAATTCTGATTTTAACAGTTTTGAATTTTGAAAATATCATGTCATTTACTAGTAATGAGAGTTTGAATTTTTTTATTTATTGACAAAATGTGATGTATGAACAGGAACACACCTCAAAATGCTTTTGTTTTTCTTTATACTTCTTCCCATAATTTCAGACCTTGAAAATGTTCAAAATGCTTCTTCAGCATGATTGGTTGGTTGGGGTTATAGTAAAGATCAAATCCCCTTCAATAGATTTATCTTCACTTTCTCAAAGGGAAATGGTAGAAGGTTAAAAACGATGGATTTACATAAGGAAATAGAGACTATGTCCCGTTCATACATCACAAAAATGTGCATATTTGCACAAAAAGCTCTTAAATTACCACTTTTTTACCGATTTGGATGAAAATTATTTGCTTCATGTTTTGTAGCAGTTTTGAAATCAATCTAGCGGATTTGAAATCAATCTGGCGGATTTGAAATCAATCTGGCGGATTTAAAATCAATCTGGCGGATTTAAAATCAATCTGGCAGATTTGAAATCGATCTGGCAGATTTGAAATCGATCTGGCGGATTTGAAATCGATCTGGCGGATTTGAAATCCATCTGGCGGATTTGAAATCGATCTGGCGGATTTAAAATCGATCTGGCAGATTTGAAATCGATCTGGCGGATTTGAAATCGATCTGGCGGATTTGAAATCGATCTGGCGGATTTGAAATCGATCTGGCGGATTTGAAATCGATCTGGCGGATTGAAATCAATCTGGCGGATTGAAATCAATCTGGCGGATTTGAAATCAATCTGGCGGATTTGAAATCAATCTGGCGGATTTGAAATCAATCTGGCGGATTTGAAATCGATCTGGCGGATTTGAAATCGATCTGGCGGATTTGAAATCGATCTGGCGGATTTGAAATCGATCTGGCGGATTTGAAATCGATCTGGCGGATTTGAAATCGATCTGGCGGATTTGAAATCGATCTGGCGGATTGAAAATCGATCTGGCGGATTTGAAATCGATCTGGCGGATTGGAAATCGATCTGGCGGATTGGAAGTCGATCTGGCGGATTGGAAGTCGATCTGGCGGATTGGAAGTCGATCTGGCGGATTGGAAGTCGATCTGGCGGATTGGAAGTCGATCTGGCGGATTGGAAGTCGATCTGGCGGATTGGAAATCGATCTGGCGGATTGGAAATCGATCAGGCGGATTGGAAGTCGATCTGGCGGATTGGAAGTCGATCTGGCGGATTGGAAGTCGATCTGGCGGATTGGAAGTCGATCTGGCGGATTGGAAATCGATCTGGCGGATTGGAAATCGATCAGGCGGATTGGAAATCGATCAGGCGGATTGGAAATCGACCAGGCGGATTAGAAATCAACCTAGCGGATTGGAAATTCAATCTAGGGGATTGGAAATCAATCTAGCGGATTGGAAATCAATCTAGCGGATTGGAAATCAATCTAAGCTGATGTTGCCTTCACCTGTCTCTATACTTTTAAGTGTTGTATTTGCAAGCATGGCTGTGCTTTCATGTATTATATGTATGAAAATCAATTTTATTTCTTAATACCTCATTGATTCCTCTGCAGGTGGACGCATGATATAATTTTTGAAAATCATATAGTATTATTTGTAATCTACCAAAACAATTATATATGCAGTAACATTTCAAAACATTCTATGAATTGTAATATACGATTGTTACTATTTACTCGTGAATAGTTGTAAAATAAAAGTTTTTTAAGTGTTTGAATAGATTTTATTGTACATATTGTATAAGAGTGCTTTATTGTATGCTCAGTTATACATGAAAAGCGAGTGTGGTTGTGTGGCTATTGCAGCTGAAACAGGATTTTACTCGCTGCACAGAAAAGATTAATCACTATTTCCTTCTGATATTAAACCTAGATATTGAATTAAAAGTCCACTGTTGCCTGAAATGGAAAAAAAAAAAATGTTTTTAACTTTGATTGAGACTGATTTATAGAAAAATTTGGTATGGTGGGTTCTTAGTATCCTCCATGCTTATATAACAAATGAATACAAATTGTTACTTGATGTCTTTGTCAGAAGATGTGCACAAGTTCTACTGTAAATCAAAGTAACAAATATCTAAAAGAAAAGGTATTGTCCCATAAATGTGTTGATGAGTGAATGTCGCTTGCTGGTAACGTCACTCGCGCTTTTTCATTTTTCCTATTAATCATGAGGAATCTGCGATGTTATTGAGTGTACATTCGCTGGACTGAACATATGGGCCTACGTGTGTTTCAGTCGGTTCCTTTTTTAATATTTCTGGCTACGTGCTTGTCCGGAGTTCATAAATATTTGAACAAGAACATAGTTCTATAAGGTGTGCTAACGGAACTGGTATGCATTGATGAGTTTCAAATACTGCGACTTATCTGCCAGGCTGTAGCATTTTATCTGGAAGGAATGGTTTTACCATGTAAATAAGAAACTATTCTCCTTGTTAAAGTTGTATGGATTGTGTATAAATTATTTTGCTTCACTTTAGGAAGTTCACTTTATATTTGCATGAATTATAAGGAAAATTCCCATGGAATTTCATTTCTACGTATCTGATAGAGAAAGATTTAAGAAACAGATTGATATAAAACCATGTTGATATCTCATTCCTAGAAGAAGTTATTGAACTTCCTTGCCTGCATAAAAATGACTTGTACTGAGTTTCAGTCATCATTATGATGTCACCACAGCACTTCCTGTACTAATCTTCCAGTAAAAATTAATCGCTAATTTTTCCTAATTCAAATATAAGTTACAACAACAGATTGGAAAACATTATTGTCAATTTTATTCTACACTATTCATAATTATTTAAAAAAAAAAAAAAAAAAAAAAAGGTTCCCAATCAGTTAAAAAAACGGAATTAATTTTCAAAGAAATAATGAAAGAATGATACAGAAGTGCTGTGATGACATCATAATGATGACTTAGACTCAGACGATCAATCTCTTTTACACAGAAGGATAATCTTTATAATTCATTAACTTTGGTTTTTTCACCATATCTTGTCTTGTTATCTATCAAATATATTAAATCCTTTTAAAATGGTTTCCAACAATACATGTGATGATGGGTGGTATATTTTGTGATTCGTGTCTTTTCAGATTTTTAACGATTTAATTATGTGTGAATATATAGAACCTGCCATTATGATGATGAAGAATGATTAATGTTAGGTTATCATGTGAGCTGGAAAGAATGTTATAATGCATATATGATGGCTCACATTTAATTGAAGAATTTTCCTGTCTATAGTCGTCCAATCAGCCTAATATATTGAAAATGTTTATGAAATTGCAATAAGAAATTATATCTTAAGTCTCAGATAGTGTAATTCTTGCCTTGTGCATGCAGGAATATAAATGTTTACAACAAATTTGCTTTGTATTTTTTGAAGAGGATAATTTACCCTCGAACATTAACATTGGATGTACTAGTTGCTTTCTGTGTTGTGATACTTGTTGTTTATGTACCATCGTAATATGAATAAGTGTATGATTTATATTTCATAAGCTGGGATTGGCCATTCCATCAAGGTGCTTGGATATCATCCCATGATGAGTAGGCATTTAAATATTTGAACATTTTAAACATGGAGCATTTAAGATTCCACTTTGTGTAAATGTAACTGATGATGTAAATTATGAGCTCATTCCTTACATCATCTAGAAAATCATACTTTTCCTGAAAAATGAACCAAATGGTAAGTAGAAATTAACCGAATGGTAAGTAGAAATGAACCAATTGGTAAGTAGAAATGAACCAAATGGTAAGTAGAAATAAACCAAATGGTAAGTAGAAATAAACCAAATGGTCAAATTCTTGACGAAAAAACAAAAGATTCTGTCAGTTGAATTCGACATTCCTAATGCAGTCCTCGTTAAACTTCAAAATAGCTTCTACCTGTATCTTTCAGTTTCTTTTATTAAATCATTGTGAAGTACATGAAAAACAAAGCAGCTAATTAGAAACAATTTATATATTTGGTGACAAATTTCTTTCTCGAAGTGGTTTGGAATACTTTTTGAAAGAAAGTTTATCTTATATGAAAGAGGACTTTAAATGAAACAAAATGGTTAAGAAATTGTTCAAAAATCTTATTTCATTAAGGAGATATTCAGATTTAAAACTTAGAAATGACTGGTGTAGTAAGTCTACTATGGAAGGTTAGCACCCTTATCCTCACATTCTTAACAATTGTTAATGTATTTTAAAGAAAATATATTTAACTTTTTACCTATATCAATTATTTTCCTCAAAGTTTTTCTTCAGGTGGTAAATTATAATTATCCTTACAGATTCCGGTTTACTACTTTCCTGACATATCCAATGGTTTTAAAGCCACAAAATCAAAGGACAAAAATATGATAGAATACATAAACTCTTTGAGAAAACTGAGGCATTGACATCACAACTAGTCTGATTTTAGTCATTTCTACACAATTGATACCAAACTTTATTATCTCCTTAATGCAAAAAAAAAAAAAATTGAATGCTCTTTTTACCATTTTGTTTTTTTTGAAGTTGTTTTTCATATAAGATGGTCTTGCTTGACCCCTGAACTAAAATGGACTTGCTTGACCCCTGAACTAAGATGGACTTGCGTGACCCCTGAACTAATCCTTGAAATCTCTTCGATGTTTTGACCATTTTGTTCAATGTAGACATGTTTTAGTTCGAAATTTTGTTAAACAAATAAAACGGGAATGAAACCCTCAGTAATGTGTTTGTAATAAGGATAGTGGTATCTACAATCTTTAATCAAGTTCTTAGATTTTGTGTAGAAAAACTTGTCCTTTTCTATTGCTATCAACTTGATTATTTAAATTATTTGAACAATATGTTTTTGTTTTGTAATAGGCACGTAGACATGCAAAGAATTTGGTCCAAATAATATTCAAAATGCATATATGTTGAACAGTTGATTAATTCTAATTAAGTACTGTAGGTCATACCTAAGATTATACCGTATCATCGCTATAATCATAAAAGACTGAGACCAATAAATCTCACATAATTACTTTTAGAAAGAGCATGAAATCTTGAGTAGAACAATTCTTCGTATTTGTGGTGTTCATGAGTTATGGCAGTTCAAATTTTTTAGATCAATGTAAAATTTGTGATCACTCCCACCATGCAAAATTCGCGGTCATGATCAAGTTTCGAAATAATTCAGCAGATGACATCACTGATGTGATGGGGACTTCCATGATTACGCGTGAAATTTAACGATTTGCAGCAAATGTTCGTGGAATAATGATGTTATTTTCAACATTTTCAATCAATTTTTAAACAATTGATGTGACTTATGTTGCTTTAAAGCGTCATTAGTCATTTAAGATATGTCAATTATTCCTGAAGTACCCCTAATGTCTTGATTGATCTACGTGAATTGGTATTCACTATGAATGAATTTTGTTGAAAGTTGTTTATTCCTGGATCTAGGCTTGAGATACATAAATCCTGTTTTCTTGAGTACAAAATTTGTCCAAGTGTGCCTCAGTGTATGTCATATGTGATAAAATATACTGTAATTGAATAATGTATAAATTGTGGCTGTTTTATTGGTTAACATGCGAACCTATGTAATGACGATTGTGTCCATCTGGCCGTCCACAATTTTTCCAGAGATTTCCTTAGAAATGTTAGTTTTTTGAGAATTCCTTAGAAAATGTTAAAGGAATTTTCCTATGTTTTTTGTAACCTTTTATAAGAAAGAGAAGAATTTTAGAAACAATTTAGTACAAAAATCATGTTGATATGTTATTCCTACCAGGAGTTATTTAGATTTTAAGGTTCACAAAAAATGCCAATAAACGAATAGGAAAAGGCTCAGTATGACATCACAGTAACACATTCTTCCACAAAGTTTATGTATTATATTCAAATCTATCATCCTTTTTATTAGTAAAACTTGCTAGAAAAATAAATTGATGAAAGTTAGGTATTTATATACATTGCCAAAAAAACCTACTTCGATAACTTTTGAAAACTTGTTTCTAATCATACAGAAACAACCAATTAATGTTCAAAGAAATACATAAACATTTGCATAGGCATTGCCTCTATGACATCATCAAACACATATTCATCATACTGTACAAAAACTTTAAAATGGGAAATCTGTAAAAATCCATACCTCTTGAACGGTATATAATATCAACCTGATTGTTGTACCAAATTGGTTCTAAACGTATGCTCTTTTAAATAAAATTTTACAAAAAACCATAGGAATATATTCAGATATCCTTATGGAAGGTTAGAATTTCCTTACAAAATGTTAAAGTTTTTTCAGAGACACTTAAGACAGATTGAAGAATAGTTTTCCAATATTCTTCAGAGATCCTCAAGCGTCTCTCTCGTAGCACTGGAGATTTAAAATCCCTCAAAATATTTGGGCACCGACAGTTTATATCAGGCATGATTATTAAACTCTTTGCCTTTATTGTTGTGGTCAATTGCATAAAGATGCTACAGTATATGAACTGACCAGACTTTTATTTAGTATGTTCAGTCAGGGAGTGTGACAGGATGTGACTGCATATAGACATAGGGAGGGATGTCATGTGGGACATGGATGAGGGCCATATGGTAGAATATATACCATGTGGTATACACCAAGGGCAATATCATTCATAATTATTTGACTGCCTTTTTTTCTTATTCAAGTGTTCATTTCAAGTTATTTTTCATTATTATTCGACTGCCTTTTTTCTTATTCAACAGTTCATTTCCAGGTTATTATATGGCCCTGACACTTTCATACATAGTATGCTCCATGTGAGACATAAGGTGGGATGCTCCATGTGAGACATAAGGTGGGATGCTCCATGTGGGACATAGGGTGGGATGCTCGATGGGACATGGGTGGGATGCTCGATGTGGGATGCCTCGATGTGGGACATGGGGTGGGATGCTCAATGTGGACATGGGGTGGGATGCTCAATGGGACATGGGGTGGGATGCTCAATATGGGACATGGGGTGGGATGCTCATGGGACATGGGGTGGGATGCTCGATGGGGACAATGGGGACATGGGGTGGGATGCTCGATGTGGGACATGGGGTGGGATGCATGGGGTGGGGTGATGCTCGATGGGGACATGGGGTGGGATGCAATGGGGGCATGGGGTGGGATGCTCAATGATGGGACATGGGGACATGGGATGCTCGATGTGGGACATGGTGGTGGGACATGGGGTGGGATGCTCCAATGGGGACATGGGGTGGGATGCTCCAATGTGGGGACATGGGGTGGGATGCTCAATGTGGGGACATGGGGTGGGATGCTCAATGCGGGACATGGGGTGGGATGCTCGATGACATGGGGTGGGATGGGGACATGGGGTGGGATGCTCCATGTGGGACATGGGGTGGGATGCTCATGGGGGTGGGATGCTCCATGGGGGTGGATGACATGGGTGGGATGCTCATGGGGTGGGATGCTCCACATGGGACATGGGGTGGGATGCTCGATGCGGGACATGGGGTGGGATGCTCCATGCGGGACATGGGGTGGGACATGGGGTGGGATGCTCGATGGGGGATGCATGGGGGACATGGGGGATGCTCCATGGGGACATGGGTGGGATGCTCGATGTAGGGACATGGGTGGGATGCTCGATGTGGGACATGGGGTGGGATGCAATGGGGACATGGGGTGGGATGCTCAATGTGGGACATGGGGTGGGATGTGGGATGCTCAATGGGGACATGGGGTGGGATGCTCAATGCGGGACATGGGGTGGGATGCTCAATGGGTGGGATGGATGCATGGGGACATGGGGTGGGATGCTCAATGGGGACATGGGGGTGGGATGCTCAATGTGGGGTGGGGATGCTCATGGGGGTGGGATGCTCAATCATGGGGTGGGATGCCCAATGGGACATGGGGTGGGATGCTCAATGTCGGGACATGGGGTGGGATGCTCAATGTGGGACATGGGGTGGGATGCTCAATGTGGGACATGGGGTGGGATGCCAATGTGGGACATGGGGTGGGATGCCCAATGTGGGACATGGGGTGGGATGCTCAATGTGGGACATGGGGTGGGATGCTCGATGTGGGACATGGGGTGGGATGCTCGATGTGGGACATGGGGTGGGATGCTCCATGGGGACATGGGGTGGGATGGGGGGACATGGGGGATGGGGGACATGGGGTGGGATGCTCCATGCGGGACATGGGGTGGGATGCTCCATGCGGGACATGGGACGCCACATGGGACACTCCATGCGGGACATGGGACGCCACATGGGATGCCACATGGGACACCACGTGGGACATGGGACGCCACGTGGGACATGGGACGCCAAGTGGGACATGGGACGCCACATGGGACGCCACGTGGGACATGGGACGCCACCACGTGGCACATGGGGACGCCACCACGTGGGACATGGGACGCCACGCGGGGACATGGGACGCCACGTGGGACATGGGACGCCACGTGGGACATGGGACGCCACGTGGGACATGGGACGCCACGCGGGACATGGACGCCACGTGGGACATGGGACATCACGTGGGACATGGGACGCCACGGGGGACATCACGTGGGACATGGGACGCCACGCGGACATGGACGCCACGTGGGACATGGCACGCCACGTGGGACATGGCACGCCACGTGGGACATGAGATGGGATGGGACGCCATGGGGCGCCACGTGGGACATGGGACGCCACGTGGGACATGGGATGCCACGTGGGACATGCGATGCCACGTGGGACATGGAATGCCACGTGAGGACGCCAGGTGGGACATGGGATGCCACGTGGGACGGGAGGATGCCAGGTGGCACATGGGATGCCAGGTGGCACATGGGATGCCAGGTGGCACATGGGATGCCAGGTGGCACATGGGATGCCAGGTGGCACATGGGATGCCAGGTGGCACATGGGATGCCAGGTGGCACATGGGATGCCAGGTGGCACATGGGATGCCAGGTGGCACATGGGATGCCAGGTGGCACATGGGATGCCAGGTGGCACATGGGATGCCAGGTGGCACATGGGATGCCAGGTGGCACATGGGATGCCAGGTGGCACATGGGATGCCAGGTGGCACATGGGATGCCAGGTGGCACATGGGATGCCAGGTGGGACGGGACATGGGATGCCACGTGTGACGGGACATGGGATGCCAGGTGGGACGGGACATGGGATGCCACGTGTGACGGGACATTGGATGCCAGGTGGGACGGGACATCGGATGCCACGTGTGATGGGATACCACGTGTGACGGGACATGGGATGCCACGTGTGATGGGACATGGGATGCCACAAGTGACGGGACATGGGGTGTGACGGGACATGGGACGCCACGTGTGGTGGGACATGGGACGCCACGTGTGGTGGGACATGGGAAGCCACGTGTGGTGGGACATGGGACGCCACGTGTGGTGGGACATGGGACGCCACGTGTGGTGGGACAGGGGACGCCACGTGGTGGTGGGACATGGACGCCACGCGTGGTGGGACAGGGGACGCCACGCGTGGTGGGGTGGGGACGCCACGTGTGGTGGGACAGGGGACGCCACGTGTGGTGGGACAGGGGACGCCACGTGTGGTGGGACAGGGGACGCCACGTGTGGTGGGACAGGGGACGCCACGTGTGGTGGGACAGGGGACGCCACGTGGGCATAGGATGCCACGTGAGACATGTGGTTGGACATGGGATGCCACATGTGGTTGGACATGGGATGCCACATGTGGTTGGACATGGGATGCCACATGTGGTTGGACATGGGATGCCACATGTGGTTGGACATGGGATGCCACATGTGGTTGGACATGGGGATGCCACATGTGGTTGGACATGGGATGCCACATGTGGTTGGACATGGGATGCCACATGGGTTGGACATGGGATGCCACATGTGGTTGGACATGGGATGCCACATGGGTTGGACATGGGATGCCACATGTGGTTGGACATGGATGCCACATGTGGTTGGACATGGGATGCCACATGGGTTGGACATGGGATGCCACATGTGGTTGGACATGGGATGCCACATGGGATGGATGCCACATGTGGTTGGACATGGGATGCCACATGGGTTGGACATGGGATGCCACATGTGGTTGGACATGGGATGCCACATGTGGTTGGACATGGGATGCCACATGTGGTTGGACATGGGATGCCACATGTGGTTGGGGTGGGATGCCACATGTGGTTGGACATGGGATGCCACATGGGTTGGACATGGGATGCCACATGGGTTGGACATGGGATGCCACATGTGGTTGACATGGATGCCACATGTGGTTGGACATGGGATGCCACATGTGGTTGGACATGGGATGCCACATGGTTGGACATGGGATGCCACATGTGGTTGGACATGGATGCCACATGTGGTTGGACATGGGATGCCACATGTGGTTGGATATGGGACATGGATGCCACATGGTTGGACATGGATGCCACATGGTTGGACATGGGATGCCACATGGTTGGACATGGGATGCCACATGTGGTTGGACATGGGATGCCACATGGGTTGACATGGGATGCCACATGTGGTTGGACATGGATGCCACATGGGTTGGACATGGGATGCCACATGTGGTTGGACATGGGATGCCACATGTGGTGGGACATGGATGCCACATGGGATGGACGACATGGATGCCACATGTGGTTGGGGGATGCCACATGTGGTTGGACATGGATGCCACATGTGGTTGGACATGGGATGCCACATGTGGTTGACATGGATGATGCCACATGGTTGACATGGGATGCCACATGGGTTGGATGGGATGCCACATGGGTTGGACATGGGATGCCACATGTGGTTGACATGGATGCCACATGGGTTGGACATGGGATGGGATGCCACATGTGGTTGGACATGGGATGCCACATGGTTGGACATGGGATGCCACATGGGATGCCACATGGGATGCCACATGTGGTTGGACATGGGATGCCACATGGGTGGACATGGGATGCCACATGGGTTGGACATGGGATGCCACATGTGGTTGGCACATGGGATGCCACATGGGTTGGACATGGGATGCCACATGTGGTTGGACATGGGATGCCACATGTGGTTGGACATGGGATGCCACATGTGGTTGGACATGGGATGCCACATGTGGTTGGACATGGGATGCCACATGTGGTTGGACATGGGATGCCACATGTGGTTGGACATGGGATGCCACATGTGGTTGGACATGGGATGCCACGTGGTTGGACATGGGATGCCACATGTGGTTGGACATGGGATGCCACATGTGGTTGGACATGGGATGCCACATGTGGTTGGACATGGGATGCCACATGTGGTTGGACATGGGATGCCACATGTGGTTGGACATGGGATGCCACATGTGGTTGGACATGGGATGCCACATGTGGTGGACATGGGATGCCACATGTGGTTGGACATGGGATGCCACATGTGGTGGACATGGGATGCCACGTGGTGGTTGGACATGGATGCCACATGTGGTTGGACATGGATGCCACATGTGGTTGGACATGGGATGCCACATGTGGTTGGACATGGATGCCACATGTGGTTGGACATGGGATGCCACATGTGGTTGGACATGGATGCCACATGTGGTGGACATGGGATGCCACATGTGGTTGGACATGGGATGCCACATGGTGGTGGACATGGGATGCCACATGTGGTTGGACATGGGATGCCACATGTGTGGGGACATGGGATGCCACATGGTTGGACATGGGATGCCACATGTGGTTGGACATGGGATGCCACATGTGGTTGGACATGGGATGCCACATGTGGTTGGACATGGGATGCCACATGTGGTTGGACATGGGATGCCACATGTGGTTGGACATGGGGATGCCACATGTGGTTGGACATGGGATGCCACATGTGGTTGGACATGGGATGCCACATGTGGTTGGACATGGGATGCCACATGTGGTTGGACATGGGATGCCACATGTGGTTGGACATGGGATGCCACATGTGGTTGGACATGGGATGCCACATGTGGTTGGACATGGGATGCCACATGTGGTTGGACATGGGATGCCACATGTGGTTGGACATGGGATGCCACATGTGGTGGACATGGATGCCACATGTGGTTGGACATGGGATGCCACATGTGGTTGGACATGGATGCCACATGTGGTTGGACATGGGATGCCACATGTGGTTGGACATGGGATGCCACATGTGGTTGGACATGGGATGCCACATGTGGTTGGACATGGGATGCCACATGTGGTTGGACATGGATGCCACATGGGTTGGACATGGATGCCACATGGGTTGGACATGGGATGCCACATGGGGTTGGGACATGGGATGCCACAAGGGGTGGACATGGATACCACATGGGTGGGACATGGGATACCACAAGGGGTGGGACATGGGATACCACAAGGGGTGGGACATGGGATACCACAAGGGGTGGGACATGGGATACCACAAGGGGTGGGACATGGGATACCACAAGGGGTGGGACATGGGATGCCACAAGGGTGGGACATGGGATGCCACAAGGGGTGGGACATGGATACCACAAGGGGGGGACATGGATACCACAAGGGGTGGGACATGGGATACCACAAGGGGTGGGACATGGATGCCACAAGGGGTGGGACATGGGATGCCACAAGGGGTGGGACATGGGATGCCACAAGGGGTGGGACATGGGATACCACAAGGGGTGGGACATGGATATGCCACAAGGGGTGGGACATGGATGCCACAAGGGGTGGGACATGGGATGCCACATAGAACTTGGGGTGGGACATGGGATGCCACATGGAGTGGGACATAGAATGCCACAATGGGGTGGGACATGGGGTGGGACATGAGATGCCACACAGGGTGGGACATGAGATGCCACACAGGGTGGGACATGGATGCCACACAGGGTGGGACATGGATGACACAGGGTGGGACATGAGATGCCACACAGGGTGGGACATGAGATGGGGTGGGACATGGATGCACACAGGGTGGGACAGAATATGGGATGGGGTGGGATATGAGATGCCACAGGGTGGGACATGGGGGGTGGGACATGGATGCCACATGGGACATGGATGACATAGTGGGAATGAGATGCCACACAGGGTGGGACATGGGGGGTGGGACGTGAGATGCCACACAGGGTGGGACATGAGATGCCACACAGGGTGGGACGTGAGATGCCACACAGGGTGGGACGTGAGATGCCACACAGGGTGGGACATGAGATGCCACACAGGGTGGGACATGAGATGCCACACAGGGTGGGACATGAGATGCCACACAGGGTGGGACATGAGATGCCACACAGGGTGGGACATGAGATGCATGAGATGCCACACAGGGTGGGACATGAGATGCCACACAGGGTGGACATGAGATGAGATGAGACATGAGATGCCACACAGGGTGAGACATGAGATGGGTGAGACATGAGATGCAGGGTGAGACATGAGATGCCACACAGGGTGAGACATGAGATGCCACACAGGGTGAGACATGAGATGCCACACAGGGTGAGACATGAGATGCCACACAGGGTGAGACATGAGATGCCACACAGGGTGAGACATGAGATGCCACAGGGTGAGACATGGGTGAGACATGAGATGCCACACAGGGTGAGACATGAGATGCCACACAGGGTGAGACATGAGATGCCACACAGGGTGAGACATGGGATGCCACACCGGGTGAGACATGGGATGCCACACCGGGTGAGACATGGGATGCCACACCGGGTGAGACATGGGATGCCACACCGGGTGAGACATGGGATGCCACACCGGGTGGGATGCCACACCGGGTGGGATGCCACACCGGTGAGACATGGGATGCCACACCGGGTGAGACATGGGATGCCACACCGGGTGAGACACCGGGATGCCACCGGGTGAGACATGGGATGCCACACCGGGTGAGACATGGGATGCCACACCGGAGACATGGGATGACACCGGTGAGGGGATGCCACACCGGTGAGACATGGGATGCCACACCGGGTGAGACATGGGATGCCACACCGGGTGAGACATGGGATGCCACACCGGGTGAGACATGGGATGCCACACCGGGTGAGACATGGGATGCCACACTGGGTGAGACATGGGATGCCACACCGGGTGAGACATGGGATGCCACACTGGGTGAGACATGGGATGCCACACTGGGTGAGACATGGGATGCCACACTGGGTGAGACATGGGATGCCACACTGGGTGAGACATGGGATGCCACACTGGGTGAGACATGGGATGCCACACTGGGTGAGACATGGGATGCCACACGGGTGAGACATGGGATGCCACACTGGGTGAGACATGGGATGCCACACTGGGTGAGACATGGGATGCCACACTGGGTGAGACATGGGATGCCACACTGGGTGAGACATGGGATGCCACACCGGGTGAGACATGGGATGCCACACCGGCTGAGACATGGGATGCCACACTGGCTGAGACATGGGATGCCACATTGGCTGAGACATGGGATGCCACATTGGCTGAGACATGGATGCCACATTGGCTGAGACATAGGATGCCACATTGGCTGAGACATGGGGCACGGAATGGGACATCATATGGGAATCCTTGTGGGGCGTGGGACTTGGTGTTGGATGCCATTTTTAAAATTAGCGGGGCTATAGATATGGTTCGAATGCCCTTGGTCAAAATGTTTTTACTCTTAAAGAACCTGTTTCTCACCAGCAGCAAAGTTCTTGACTCGAGTCACTGACTTGGACAAAAGTCCGACTCAAGTCACCTTTTTTTTGGACTTGCAAGTTCACTTTGCACTTGCGAACAAGTGACTTAAGTTGACTTGCCAACAAGTGACTTGTGACTTGCAAAAATATGACTTGATTACATTTCTGACCAGAAGACTGAATATGACATCTTAATTCAAATATTATGCAAGGTGAAATATCCCCCACGAGATCGCTTTTTCCCCCACGAAATCGCTTTTCCCCCACGAGATCGCTTTGCCCCCACGAGATCGCTTTGCCCCCCACGAGATCGCTTTGCCCCAAAGATTGCTTTGCCCCTCAAGAGATTGCTTTGCCCCTCCCCCACGAGATCGGTTTTCCCACGAGATCGGTTTTCCCACGAGATCGGTTTTCCCACGAGATCGGTTTTCCCCGAGATCGGTTTTCCCCGAGATCGGTTTTCCCCGAGATCGGTTTTCCCCCGAGATCGGTTTTCCCACGAGATCGGTTGCCCCGAGATCGGTTTGCCCCGAGATCGGTTTGCCCCAAGATCACTTTGTCCCCCCTCGGTTTCCCCGAGATCGCCTTTCCCCACGAGATCGGTTTTCCCCAAAGATCCCCTACGAGATTCCCCACGAGACTTGTTTCCCTCCCACTTTCAAAATGTTGTCCCGACATAGGATTTTGCTCTCCCCATGAGACAAATTTGCTCCTTGCTTGCCACCCCCTCCTCCCTCAAAAAAAATTTCCCTATGACCAAAATCCTGGTGCTGCACCACTGATTCTGGTACAAGAAGGACCCAGAATTTAGACTCTTTAATCATAAGATTCAATAAGGTAAATATTTAGTTCTGTGCTACCTTCTACTGAATGATCTGTGGTTTTGCTTCGTCGAATAAAATTTTAACAGTTTACTTTTCTACTTCTGCTATTTGCTGGGAAATAAGTTTTTACGATGCTGGAGGTAGACTGTAAGCAGTGGTGGCGCTACGTTGGGCATTTTCTTCCATCCCTCCACAAGATCAATTACCCCCCAATTTTTTTTGTAAAGTGACGTATTTTGTCCAATTTATAGGTTCCCCCCCCCCTCCCCCCCCCCACCATGACCAAAATCCTGGTGCTGCCACTGACTGTGTGGGTTTGGTATTGAAGAGGATATAAATCTCCATCATACCATCTATCAGAATTTAGCAGGAGAAAACTTTTGAAGGGCTATGGACGCCCATGAAAAAGAGCATTAAATTCTAAACGCAACAGTCTTTAAATCTTCTTAATAGCACCTATAGTTTTTAAATTATGACCGACTAAAGTTTTAGCGATCTGCAGTGAATTCATAATTTATGCTAAATTTGTGATGTATGACCAGGCGGGTAGCTGAAAAGGTACTCATATTTTAGCCATGCCCACTATGTATATTAATGATATTTATCGATATTATATCATGCATTTGTATACTCTAGCTAACAACATAAACATACTTAGTAGAAATAAAACAGACTTGTAGTTGTTCAAATATAAGCAGCATTTAAAGATTTTACATAAAGCCCCGCCTACTAATTGATATGCATGACATCACCATCTACAGAGCATGGGTTATTTGTGTACCACATATGACATGAATCAACATTAATGTTCTTGAGATACTGTGCTTACAAGCTTGGTGTCAGACACATACACACATGCCAGCATGACTACATAGGTTCCTTATGTTATAAGCATTGGAACCAAAAATGATGACAAAAGTCTATTCCTGCTAAATTTTGGTTACAGGTATGGTCAACACATGAAAACATTTGGTTAAAATTCCTTTTCATTTTTCCGAAATGTGTGACTAGCAATTAAAAAAACAAAGGGTTTAACATAAGAAAATAGGAATTTCCGTCCTATCATACATCACAAGAGGAACATGAAGAGGACCAAACTTGGCATATTTTGGCCTGAAAATTCAAAATGGTCAATTTGTAACCAATTTGGATGAAATTGTTTATTTTGCTATTTTCATGGCTTTTAAAGTTAGCATTAGCTGCTGCTACACGTCCATGTACCTTCAAAGAATGAAGCTGTTTTCTCTTCACACATTACAACTGCCGCTAAATAGCTCTTACTTTAAAATTACAGGTGCTTTTGTCGTAACAAGACTATTTTCTTGACAATTTAAAGCTTTTTCGAGAATTTAAGCTTTTTCATGATGAATATAAAATCTCTACTTGTCCATCGGTACATTTTCTAGTTTAAAGAACTATTCAAATGCGCTCTACAACTAACAGACTAGTTCTCCAGCTGCCTATGGGCGCACATGAACTTAGTATTTAGAAGGGAAAGTGAATGATCACCGCATTTTCACACTTCTCTTCTCGAATAGTGTTCGGAGAATCAGGCAGGGGTGGACTCTCCTGCCATCAGGACCAACAGCTTAACGTCCCCTCTGAAGGACAGAGTGCAACATTCAACAATTGTCACTTTTCTCAACAGCTGAATGAGGAGTAGGAGCTGCAGATTAAATGTTTCCGATTTGATGTTTGGCGTATCTGTCTGCATACTGCTCTCTGTACTTTTTTTTTTCTTTTCACCCATGCATCTCCTCTCTCGATCCCAGCTTTCTGGCATTTAGTTCTTGTGTATCTCTCAATCTCCCCCTGTTTTTTTCCCTTCTTACCTCTTGAATGATCTAACCTCTCAGGCACAATTTGACCCTCGCTGTCGTGGTGCCGTTAAGCCCTCATCAAACAAACAAACAAACAGGATAAATTATCATGAGCTCGAGAAGATTAAAAATTTCACAAATTGATAAGATAACATACTGCACTTTGCAGTCACAGATGGATCCATTGAGGGCCAACAGGTGCCAAGATCCCTTCCTCAAAGGTCTGCAAAAGAATAGTTAGCATCCACTAATGCCATAACTATACAATTAAGACTGTATTATGCTGTTAGAAAAGACTTTAGTGGACCCCTGGATTGCACAGTGTATAGAACTTTGCACAAGCATGGCTTCTGCAACATCACATAATTCCTCAGACCTAGTGGTTTTAGTACTCTTGAAGTAAGACAATGAGGGATCCTCAGACTGAAAAACAGCACATGTCAGTTAAATTAATTTGAATTAAAAACCGCTGTCAAACTTGGCATCATCGCATTCCTCAAGTCTTTATGAATTTCATTTAATTGTATTTTTCCTGAGATTTTGTGATCAAAAACCATTGCATGTCTGGGAAGCAGTAAAGCAGAATCCAGTAAAGTGACTGATAATTTACCAAATGATATAATCTTGAAAAAAGAGATTAAATTAGTAACGAAAGTTGCATGAATTTTGTTTTAAACAAAACAACGTTAACAACTATTTAACTGAACTAATCCTTCAATCACGACGAGTAATAATACAAAATATTGACAAAAATTTCTGAACATCTAAAGTCCATCCTTTAACATCAAGACTGATTGTGAATCTTCTACATTATAATAAACACGGTCTTTGAAATAATCAGACGTTTTACGTAATCCACAAATCTTTCCAGTTAGGAGCCCAATAGTACCATTACCAGAAGCATGTTTATCACTGGGTATGGTCTGGCTACAAGTTAATCAAAATCATACATTCCTCAATAAATGGTGACTAGTGATGAAAAATCAAACTTGGCTTCTTGTACAAAATGGACATCGCATGCCACAGTGCATATGTTAAATAAATATCTGGCCTGAAAATTCAAACTATCAAACGAGCAGATATTATCTGAAAATTGTAATTATCTCTCATGTTCTTTTTTTTTTCTTACGGACTTAGTGACATCTATTAGGCAATATCAGCTAGATTGGTGTACAAGCTACTGAAACTCTCATCAACAGCAGATAAATCATAAACATTGTACAGGATTTTATTACCATTATCGGAACTAAATGAACTAATTATTCAAATCTTATGTCATTAATTACATTGTTTTGTATTCCTATACCATAATAGCCCCAACGAAAGCAACTGACAATGATCAAAATGTTTAAGACTGCAATGATCAAGATTGTTTAAAACCATGGCAATGATCAAGATTGTTTTAGACCATGGCAATGATCAAGATTGTTTTAGACCATGGCAATGATCAAGATTGTTTAAGATCATGGCAATAATCAAGATTGTTTAAGATCATGGCAATGATCAAGATTTTTTAAGACCATTAATCAAGACCAATGATCAAGATTGTTTAAGACCATCAAGACCATGGTTGTTTGTTTAAGACCATCAAGATTGTTTAAGATCATGGCAATGATCAAGATTGTTTAAGACCATGGCAATAATCAAGGTGATCAAGATTGTTTAAGACCATGGTAATGATCAAGATTGTTTAAGACCATGGCAATGATCAAGATTGTTTAAGACCATGGTAATGATCAAGATTGTTTAAGACCATGGTAATGATCAAGATTGTTTAAGATCATAGCCATACCATCAAGAGTGGTTTATGAATTACAAAATTTAAAATCATCACAACTTTTGAATATATTAAAAAGCCCTTGTGAAATTGATCAGCCATGTGAGAAACTTGATAACGTTTTTGTTTTTTATCTCACAAATTTCAGGCGAGAATGTTATTTATCAGAGGTATAGCCAGCCGTTTGGATTGATGGGGTCTACATAGGGGAATAAATGCTGTTGTACTAAAATAAGTATGAAAAATTTAGTTACAATAGCAGTCTATTTCACTGAATCGCAGGCTAAATTTAGTCCTCAAAAGCTGGGCATACTTTAGCATGAATTTCCTGACCTTTTTTAGCATAACTTTCCTGACCTTTTTACCATGTTTCACTTTTTTCATGGGGTTGTACCACCCGGACAACCCCACTTGCTACACCCATACTTATATGCATAAGGTTAAACAAATATTACCTCCAGGTATCTCCAAAACCTAACTCTTACTCTACCAGCACTTTTTAAAAAGGGGCCTGGAAGGCGGAGTCAAAGACGGGGCACCCAAAACGGCGATAATATCGCCACGTGGTAGAGTAAGGGTTAATCAGATGCTAATTATTAAAGGGTCCTCTGTTTTCCGAGCAGCAAAGTCAGGCTCTTCCGCTTCAGTGACCCAGTGGGCCGCCCACCAGGACCATGCTGCATATATTTTCGAGTTGGCGCACTTGTCGTAGGTTGATTAACCTTACTCTACCAGCACTTTTTTGAAAATGCACCCGGGAGGCGGAGTCAAAGACGGGGCACCCAAAACGGCGATATCCCACATGGTAAAGTAAGGTTTAAAAGGTCAAAATGATTTCTTCAGCAGATCAACCAGAATGTACAAAATGTCTGTTACCAATTCACAAAATTAATCAATAAACTTACAAAGCACTTATTGATGATTGATACTTTGAAAGAGTACCATACCATTGGATACAATTCAACATTACCAAAGGAATGAGTTCTTTCAAAGTCTTTCACATCAAAATTAATCATTTGTCGCCATCAGCTCAAGCCAAAAAGACCCAGCATGGAGGGGCCAGTCACATGTCTAGGATAACAAAAAGTTCCAGGTACTGAAAAGTTGAACAGGAACACATTTATCACATCCTCCTCTCTGCCTTCCTGTTCCTCAAACCTTTGTTTTAATGTGTCTGCTACATTAATAATGTGACTGTCATACCCCGTTTGCCCTGTTATGTACACACACAGATGTAAAAAGTTAATTCCTGTTTCCTCTCCAAATCTGCAGTAAGTCACGTTTAACTGGAATGAGATCCTGTGTTCAAAGCAGACCATCCTGTCTTTCACTCATGGCGTGTGGCTGCCCAACCAACTCCGATTCTTCGGGACCTGGAAAGAAAAAAAAGAGATGTTGGGTGCAAATTTTAATACACTTTATACAGAAACAGAATTGTGCCACTTTTTATTGCCAAAGTTTCTTCCTAATAAGTACCCAGGGCTTAAAAGTCATGTATAGTACATCATGTATAGTAAATCGTGTATAGTACATCATGTATAGTACATCGTGTATAGTACATCGTGTATAGTACATCGTGTATAGTAAGTACATCATGTATAGTAAGTACATCATGTATAGTAAGTACATCATGTATAGTAAGTACATCATGTATAGTACATCATGTATAGTACATCATGTATAGTACATCATGTATAGTACATCATGTATAGTACATCATGTATAGTACATCATGTATAGTACATCATGTATAGTACATCATGTATAGTACATCATGTATAGTACATCATGTATAGTACATCATGTATAGTACATCATCATGTATAGTACATCATGTATAGTACCATTTGAATTGAAGTAGCACTGTACACGGACTGGTTTTAACCCTAAAATAACTACCACAAAACCATCGCTATAGTCGGCCCAAAAATAAACATGGAATGTCATCAAACTGGAATAGGGGCACAATATTAAAGTCTTCAAATTACCAGTTAGGCAGAAGGAGAAAAAAAAATATCAAAAATACACGGCATTTATTATGTATTAATGTTGGGATATGTTATCAGTCAAAACAATGTTGGGTGGCTGCTTATTAGAGAGAGCATGGACACTTATTACGTCAAATAAATACATCAAATAAATACAGTATTCATACAGTGTTTAACCCTTCGTGACCCACGCCATTCAAAATTAATTTTCACAACTTTCCTTTTCGTTTTCTATCACCACAAGTTTGGTTTATATGAATGCTAAGACAATAAACTTTTCAATAAAAAAGTCAAATTAAAGAAAATATCGACATAAATAGGCAAATTTGCTAATTTTAGGCAAAATTAGGCCAAAATTGATAAATCATTTGAGCTTGTATTATTTCTTGTGAATAATAAAAATGGAGGATTTTTTTACATATTTAGATTGTTTGTGAAAATTCCTTTCCAATAATAATAGTCTAAAAAAAAATTCAGCGCAAAACATGCAATAACAATGAAAATAAACAATTAATAATCACCGCTGTAATTATTCGCGGAAAAACAAAGCTGCGTTCCGCTCGGTTTTGAACCGGGGCATTCACATGAACTTCCTGAATGCTAACCACTGCATTACACTATGTATAATCTAATGTGTGGATTTGTTTTAAAACTTATATTACGCTGTAAACAAAAGGGGCAGTTGCTCTTTATATTTGTAATCGAAATTATGTGGAATGATGGCCTTTATAAACAATATTTTTGGGCATGGGACAGTTGTGTTGTGATCAGAAACTACAATTTTTGCCAAATTTTTGGCAAAAAAAAGATATCACTAAGAACACTTTTAACAGATTTTTACCACTGTTAAAAAAAAGCACAGGAAAAAATCTGTTAAAACTAAAAAAGTACAGCTGTTCTTGCAACATTCAGAGAATTCACTGGCTGTAGTGTTTACTAACACTGTGGAAGCGACCTTCAAACAACAGCCATTAAAATCTTCCATTTAGTCAGTGGTTGAAAATCTGTGCCTTGCAGAGAAGGCTAAAGAATCATCCACAGAAAGTAGTTATTGTAGGACAGATTTATGGCTCCATGTGCTTCTGCAGGGACAGCCCTGAATTATTTGGAGGTTTTCCGAATGAAAGTGTGTTTAAATTGAAACAGGAATATGTTACTTTAACTCCCTGGTTAGAAAAACAACTCCCTTTTTGTACCAATCTTTACACATCTGCTGATATGGTCCTGGTTTTCCTCATTGCAGTAAACTTAAGATGGGAAAAAGTGATCTTTTATTACACCAACAAAAAATCTGTATTCATTCTCCAATTTTTATTCAGAAGTGCATATATCATAACTTCTGAATAACTATTTCAGTCAGAGATGTTCAGATTTTTTTTTTTTTAAATTGACTTCATGCATTTTACTCTCAGAAAATAAAGTGTGTGGTTCAAGAAATACTATACTAGGCCTTATACTATATTCACAACCTGAAATTTATGCAATTCTTTGCTTATTAAGACTTCACTAAAAACATTTTTATCCTTTGAATTTTGTTTGTAAAACCATGGAGTTACTATTTAGAACCATAGTAAAAGTAATAAAACACAACATTATCTATTCTTGTTTAACTCGACTTTTAAATAAAATAACAAAGAGCATAAAATAAAAACAATGTACAAGGTATTATTATCATCTCCCTGATTGATGAAAACACTGCAAACTCATTTTTGATGAAGTATGTATTCTACAAGTAACATAAGAAAAGATAAGGTTTTCATTCTGATCACTTCTTGGCTATCAAAACACTAACAGATAGATCTTTCCTACCCAAGAGTCATAAATCAGGGAGTTACCGTTAGAACTACCTACATCAATTTTCTCTGTAATGCCCACTCTTTCATGGAGGAGTGACAGCTCAAGAACACATTGATTATTCCTCTGGGTGTTTGGAGAGAATTTTACAGCAGTGAATTTCAGAGAAAATCCAAGACTTTTTCATCACAGTGAATTTTTTTTTGTTTTGCACATTTCTGGCAAATTCACATCTGTTAAAGTGTTCATAGTGTATTGATGATAGGGGACAGTCAAGATTCCATCAGAAATGGATGCATTGATGTCTTCTAAACTTCCTCATGGGCTTTCAGGCAAAAGCAAGGTCTGGAAGTATGGCAAGAAAGCACAAAATTGTTTTTTCTGTTACATTTTGTGCATTTTTTTAATTTTCCCCTTTCATCCCATCTTTTTCCCCAAAATCTTCAATCTTAAATCTTTCATAGGAAAAATAGGAAACATTCAATACAATTCCAATTCTTTTTTTTTAAATTTTTCATTTATTTTTCATCAAAAAAATTTACACTTTCTGAAACAACTATTCAAGCTCTTTCAAATGATACCAAAATCACTGCTGTGGGCCTATTTGATAAAGTAAAATCATTTTTTTTAAAGTACATGTCGATTGGAAAACGAAGGGTTAAACTGTGTGAAATCACTTTTTCATGTTTTGGGCACGTATTTCTGTTGTCAAATCAACCCATAGAAATAAATAACAAAATGTGACAGCATTGTTGACTTTTTAGTGATATAACGTTTCAGCCAATCAGAATGCTTGAAACCAGCATATAAAAATAAATTGAATGTTTAATTTCTGGGTGCTATGACACTTATATCTAATTGATGCGATTTTCAGAGTGAAGTGACCAGTTGTGAACAGTTTAAGTTACTAGTAATCAACATATTTCCATTGAAATCGACATACCATATTCGACGTAAAAAGCGCCTGAGGCACTTCCTAAAGTTTTTTCCTTATAAGCAAGCGCCCATACTCCGAGGCCGCGTACAGTGTGCTATTTGAACTGTATTGTGTAAATTTGTTCTGTACTAGCCCCACAATAACCAGCACAAAAACAACATCAGCATCAGGTGCAAAATAAGCAAAGAATGTAACAAAAATTATATTAAGAATAATCAAATATTTTTCATAATTGTATTATCATTCAAAAAAAGTTGGGTGGGCGATTATTAAAGCAGAGGGTGCTAAATACGTAGAATATGACAAGTGTAGGTAGCAGTGATGCAACACTCATCACGTATATGACGTGTGTAGGTAGCAGTGATGCAACACTCATCACGTATATGACGTGTGTAGGTAGCAGTAATGCAACACTCATCACGTGATGCAATATGACGTGTGTAGGTAGCAGTGATGCAACACTCATCACGTATATGACGTGTGTAGGTAGCAGTGATGTAACACTCATCACGATATATGACGTGTGTAGGTAGCAGTGATGCAATACTCATCACGGTATATGGTGTATGTAGGTAGTAGTGATGCAACACTCATCACAGTAAATGATGTGTGTAGGTAGCAGTGATGCAATACTCATCACGGTATATGACGTGTGTAGGTAGCAGTGATGCAACACTCATCACGGTAAATGATGTGTGTAGGTAGCAGTGATGCAATACACTCATCACGTATATGACGTGTGTAGGTAGCAGTGATGCAACACTCATCACGTATATGACGTGTGTAGGTAGCAGTAATGCAACACTCATCACGTATATGACATGTGTAGGTAGCAGTGATGCAACACTCATCACGGTATATGACGTGTGTAGGTAGCAGTGATGCAACACTCATCACGTATATGACGTGTGTAGGTAGCAGTGATGCAACACTCATCACGGTATATGACGTGTGTAGGTAGCAGTGATGCTACACTCATCACGTATATGACGTGTGTAGGTAGCAGTGATGCAACACTCATCACGTATATGACGTGTGTAGGTAGCAGTGATGCAACACTCATCACGTATATGACGTGTGTAGGTAGCAGTGATGCAACACTCATCACGATATATGACGTGTGTAGGTAGGAGTGATGCAACACTCATCACGGTATATGACGTGTGTAGGTAGGAGTAATGCTACACTCATCACGGTATATGACGTGTGTAGGTAGCAGTGATGCAACACTCATCACGGTATATGACGTGTGTAGGTAGCAGTGATGCAACACTCATCACGTATATGACGTGTGTAGGTAGCAGTAATGCAACACTCATCACGGTTATGCTTACGTGACAAAGGATCAAATTCTTAAAACATAATTCTTTTCTTTCTGAATAAGGCTGGCAGAAAGATCAAAGTATTCAAATGTTATTTTTAATACTTCTTTGAATATATGGTGGCTCCAGCCACAGACTGGTATCCTTGCCCAAAAAGAATTCTATACACTCATTCAATCGACTCATCCGATTAAGTACCAGCTTTAAGAGCCTTCAGTTTTTAAAAAGAACCTTCAGCTCTGGAAAGATTTTTTTAAGAAGATTTCATAGCAAGCTCTTCATGTACAGGGGTCGAAGTTTACCATTGTTTTACATTATGCTCCGCCTACTCATTGATATGCATGACATCACTATAAAATCAAAAATCATCTCAATCAATTATCTGTGTACCACATCCATGAATCAGATATCATTTTTGAGATATCTGTTTACTAAAAAATGATATTAAGCCCCACCCATATGACATGAATCCAGTTTACTGTTCTTAAGATACCATGTTTACAAGCTTTTTTCAGCAAAATGATATTAAGCCCACCCATCAATATGAATCCAGTTTACCATTCTTGAAATACCATGTTTACAAGCTTTTTTCAGCCCCACCCACTACACATATTAATGAAATTCAACATTTTTATAACATGTACACACCAGCTAACATCATAAATACACCAAATATGAAACAAAACAGACACAGGGTTGTTAAAATATGAACAATTCAAGATTTTTACATTAAGCCCAGCCTACACATCAATATGCATGACATCACTATCAAAAACAATAGGGCACAGCTACGGACCATGAGCTATCTGTGTACCACATATGCCATGAATCCAGGGTATTATTTATGAGATATCATGTTTACAAGCTGGGCATCACAAACACACACACACACACATACATACACCATCATGACCACATAGGTTCCTGATGCTATCACATCGAAAAAAATACTGTTTTGGATCAAATTTCACTGTTCCACTTTTTTGTCAAAAACAGGTACAATTCTTTCAAATTGGACCTAATTTACAACTACATGATTGGTTAAAAGTCTATGGACTCCTAGAGTTTTTAGCCCACGAGAAAGAGCATTAAATTCTAAACGCAACAGTCTTTAATTAGCATGTATAGGTTTTAAATTATGACTGATTAAAATTTTAGCGATCTGCAGTGAATGCATCATAATTAATGTTAAATTAAATTTCCTTCCTAAATTTCAGTTCCTGAAAATGATGACAAAGTCTATTCCTGTTAGCTTTTAGTTAACACTAAAAGTTTGGTTAAAATTCCTTTCCATTTTTCACAAATGTGTGACTAGCAAAGGTTGACATGAGGAAATATGAACTTCTGCCCTGTCAAACATCACAAGAGGAACTTAAAGAGAAACAAAAATTTGCATTTTTGGCCTGAAAATTCAAAATGCTCTAAAATGATTATGTTTTAACCAATTTGGACAAAATGTTTGCTATTTTCATCATTTTCATGGATTTTAAAGCAATTTCCCATAAGTTGCTGCAACACGTCCATATACCTTTAACATGTGCTTGGTGTCAGTTATGTATGTCAAATTTTTAATATATACACAATGTAAACATGTAGGACTAACCCATGCATCTAGTTGCTCACAGGCGTACGTATGCAAGCAGCATTGCAATGACCTAGACACTGCGTGTATATAATCGATTGTCCAAACAAGACGAGGAATAACATTTTCTTACAAGACAAAAGTGAATTTATGAAAGAATTTTGTTTAACAACTTGTTTCTTGAGCAAAAAAGTTTTTAATAAAATACTGCACATCTTTCTGGAAGAAAACAAGTTACAAAATTCTGTTTCTGCTTTAATAAAAGGTGAGCACTGTTTTGGAAAATAGCAGAACAGATGGAATTTCAACCCATGATATTATCCAGGGCAGAAAGAGAAACAGAAAGACAAAAAAGATTTCACATCCTTCTAGTATCCTGTAAGTCTCACAAATCAGTATAATCCAGGTTTACACTAAGTAACATACATTGAGGTATTTCCAAAAGAAAAATCTTATTTCCTCAAACTTGTCAGATATTTTAAAAGAGGGTAAATAATGAAAAGACAGTAAAAACGCTCCAAAGTAGACAAGCAGAATTAGCAAAATATTGGGTCTTGAGTCAAACAATTTGCAACAGTTTGTTTTATTGTAGATTGTTGTTTATTAGGTAGTTCTTGATGACATCCAAAATGGGACACACGTTTCAACCAAGAATTAATCTAATTTGCATAATTTCAAAATGGCCACCATTTTTGTTAATTTTGAGGACAATTATCTCTATAACTATTCGTTTCAGCCCAATACGTGTGTTAGAGGTGGATAGAAACATGACCCAGTGAATATATTTATAAACCCAATTGACTTCTGAACAGCTAGGTCAAAGGTCAAGTTGTCAAAAATATGTCAAATGACATATTTTTTACCAAAATGCTTTTTTTACATGACAAATCAAAACATATTTAATAAAAAATAAACTTAATATTTTGTTTGTTTGATACTATCCAGACAAAAAGTATTTTTCAAAGTATTGTTTTACTTATATTATAAGTATATGTCGCCCTCTACAGTCTACAAAGTTTCACCAGCTACCCCACTATATTTTGGTGATTTGCTGTATATCAACACAAATGAGTATCCATCCCAATGTTGTCAGCATAAATAAAGAGGCATGTTGGTGAAATTCTGAACAAGTTCTGTTGACAGTGAGCAAGTGGATGGAGAGAAGCAAAAAGGCCACACTAGATCATGAAAGCAGCTGCAGCCTTGATTAAGTCTTGTATTGATGCTGTTAAGGGAAATCATCAGCTCCCTGGGTGATAAGACAAACATGGGGATGATGGACCCCAATCTCTACTATTGCTTCTATCACAAATATTCTGAGCGACAAAGCGGACAAACCTCTGATGCTCACCTCCATAGGACACTGCATCATGCAGCTTGCCAAGCCAAGAGGCATTATGTAATCGTTACTATTTGGATTGATGATCATGGAGTTACATTGTGAGTTTGGCTCCATGGACCTCATTCAAAAACTGTATGAGAAAGGTCTTTGTCTTTCTTGTGACGAAGCAATACTTTTTAGAGCATCCGCTGCAAACATCAGAGTGATAGCTTTTCCAACCTGCAAAGCAGTTTTCATCACATTATAGTGGACAATGAGGATCATAAGACAAACATGATTGACAGCAGAGGAACATATCATGGCGTAGTGTTTATGTATACAGCAACTCCAGCAGTCAAGTACAACAGTACCATCCCCCAAGACAAGTCCAGTCTACAAGAATGCCATTCAAGTCTACCGATTCTACATTTTAGAAGTTGGGGAAATGTGCCAATCTTATTTATAGCACTTTAAAGGGATTGTTGCAGAAGACAAAAGATGACACCTTGATCTCATATGAGAGATACGTATCCCCTCAGACTTAAACCTGTCTGGTCGGGCTTCATGCAAGTAGCAGCACATGGACAGCACCAAGGGAGGCGTCTTTGCATTTCCTTCCTTCCAATGATCAATCTGGATCCTACCAAGTTGTATTTATTCATCCCTAGTGTTTGTGAATAATTAATGCATAGAGTACAACGTCCAGCCTATAGTAATGTCCGACCAGTCCCTCTGGATAAAGGGCAAACTGATCATCAGTTAAAAAGAAGAACTCAGCATTATCATCCTTACACTTAGTGCCTTTCATACATCAATATCTTTCCTTTGAAGCATTTGCCATTTCATGAAGTTGAGTGGCCTCTTAACCCTGCTTGAGCTAGTCTTCACCAGTAACACAATCACACATATGCTCAGTGGGAAGGTGTATGCAAGAGCATGAGAGGTCACTTTTTTGTGGATGGTCCTTGTCTTTGTGACGAAGATGACAACAGACAAAGAACAGCAACAGGTAGTCGCCAATGCTCTGCAGAAGTTCGACAATGTTTTCGGTTATGACACACATGTATCTGCAACATATGATGAGCTTTAACAGAAAGCAAAGCTTGAGGTACCTGTAACAGTGATACCAGCAGGAAAGTTGTGGCAACGGTATATGAAAATGATTGATGTCCTGAGATCTGCCCTAAAGGCTCAAAGCACTGGCAACTTCATGCTTTACCTGGTCCCTGGAGGAAATGCTTCCTTACTTCATAACAAGTGGGCACAACAGTTACGCTAAGGCAGTGGGTCTGTTCCTGCAGGACATGCTGAATCTAGAGGAAAGAAACCTCGAGTTTTCCAAGGGTTCATGGATGGGAATATGTTTGGCTGATGTAGCGATCGATTCTGGGGTGCCTTGGCAACAGATCTGATCATTGAGCAGGTTTTAATGAGGTCCGTCTAAAGAGCAAGGGTGGAATCATGCATGGACGAGATGCCACGGACAAGGTGGCTGCTGACGGTGCCTGATTTTGCACAGATAACAACTAAGATGGACAAGCTAAGTAGCTACAAGACTACGATGATTCAACTCAGTTCAATGCAACAAGATATCGGCAGATACAGCAATCGTCCTTGAGTACCTGGAAAGCCATGATCCGTTTGAAAAAGTGATTACCTGTGTGACATATCAACAGCATTGCCTCAAGTGTGTCCAACGTCCATATGGATAAAGGCATGGCACGTCCATCATTACCAGCATGGAAGGCGATCAGGTTACAAAGTATGTCTTCAACAAAAACATACAGACAGATCATTAGCTCTTGCATATGTCTAAACCAATTGATGTGTTCGATGGGATACCTAAAAGAGGCTATCAAAACTGTAACACATCAACAGCGAGGGCAGTTTTCTGATAAGGCCAAACTAGCCATCTATTTTCCACTTAAGATGGATAAAAACGTTCTTGCAAAAGAAAGAATAGATGCGGAAAGAGGGTATAGACACCATCCATGCAAAGACTATGCCGATCTGCTGATTGTTCAGACAGCAATCAATATGACCAATAACAAGACAACATTTGTAATTGCAGAAGATACCAACATCCTTCAGCTTCTGTGCCATCACCATAAACCGGGTACCAGTTTGTTCATGAAGACAAAAAAGAGTGCAATAAAGAGACCACTGTGGATATCCAGGCAACATGTGCAACTTTGGGAAGCCGGCTATGCATGTACCTACCATTTCTACATGTGTTATGTGGATGCGATACCACACCACGTCTCAACTCCAAGGGATCGGCAAAGATCGCCTCGCCGCTGCCGCCATCTCCATTATCATCATCATCATATGCTTTATGTCCAGATGCTGGGGCCATTAAATCATTGGCATGTGTGTATGGTGGATGAGATAAGTCTTTAAATAATCTGAGGAAAAAGCTGTTTGGTGACAAGGCTGCTAAGAGCCTCAAGAGTATAAAATAAAGACTTTCACCAATGGATGATGCTGCTAAGTAGCATTCTTATACCTGCAGACTCTAGTATGGGTAGGAAACATAGCACTGAAATTGGAAGAATGGGGAGGGAATATCCATAAATGTGACAGTTTGATTCCTGAGGAATGGATCGCAATCCAGCTCTTGGTGCCATATTGAAGATAATATGTTGCAAATGTATGGAGTAATGTGACACAATGATGTGTTAGTGCAAGAAACATGGGATGTGCTGCACTGAATTCTGGGAAAGTGTCATGACGGACTATGTACAAACATACCATTAGATTAATTTGAGTACTTATTCACAGTATGTATCCAAAAGGGTAACGTAATGAATGAATACCTCAATGTGTGCTTGTATTATTTGCCATTGGATGTCTTTGATTTGATTGAATGCTTACTATTTTCCATGTCTTGACATAATTCTAGAGGTCATTTGGGACTGGATAGTATCAAACAAACTGAACAATGCATTCATTATTAAATATACTCTGATATGCCATTGTAAGAATGCATCTTGGTAAAAACAATTGTCATTTGCAATATTTTCGACAACTTAACCTTTGACCTAGCTGTTCAGAGAGGTCATTTGGGTATATGTTTATTAGATTCACTGGGTCATATTTCTATTCAACTCTAATGCACTTAATGAGCTGAAAATAAAAAAATTTAGAGATAATTGACCTCAAAATTAAAAAATGGCAGCCATTTTAAAATTATGCAAATTAGGCAACTGCTGGGTTGAAACCTGTGTCCCATTTTAGATGTCATCAAGAACTACCTAATAAACAAGAATCTACAATAAAACAAACTGTTGCAATTTGTTTGACTGAGAAAGGAATTCCGCTCCTCTAGAAAAGAAGGATCAACTGAAAACAACTGGCACACATCTCTACCATCAGACACATCTCTACCATCAGACACATCTCTACCATCAGACATGGCAGACGGTGGATCTGAAATGAACAAGGCGACGCACATCAATATGGGGAACTGCCAGTCACGGGTTTGAGACAAAGACACATTTTACCCTACTAGAGAAGCGCAGACAAAGGAAAGAGAATTAAGACCACACAGTGGTCTGTGCCTCACAGATATGGTCTCTGCAGTCATCAGTGTTTGCTGATGTGTTCCCCCTCCCATTATCCCTGTATGTGAGGACTCAGCCATTGTATATTCAGTCTATCACATTCAATGAAGATTTCAGTTTAAAAGCCATGACCCATTTTGATATTCAATGGAACCTTAGTACTATCTACAATCCTGGACAAAAGTCTTGACCCCTTTTGATATTCAATAGAACCTTAGTACTATCTACAATCCTGGACAAACGTCTTGACCCCTTTTTCCCCTTCCACTCCGGGTAGGGACATAACTTGGACCTGCAACTTTTAACATTCACTTCCAACATTGAAATATGGGGTAAATGGGGTGAAGACAAAGGGTCAAATATCTGTCCAAGATAGTAGTTTTTCTAACACATTAAACTACTATTCACAATTTTCTATCTCTTTCAATAAAAAAAAAGAGAAGAAACTTGTCTTAACTACTTGTTCACTGTCACATGTTGAAGTTTGTGTGTGGGTTACAATGTAAAAGGTTATATTTCCAGAACTACACATGTAATGCTTAAAAGAATATTCCCATTTTCATTTATAGGTTTGCTGATGTTTAACACCGCCACAGTCAGAATCAAATGTGCCAAATTCATTTAAAAGGTAAAGGACTAGTAAATGTTTGTTTGTTTGATAAAGGCTTAATGGCACCACGACAACGAGGGTCAAATTGTGCCTAAGAGGTCAGATCATTCTAGAGGTAGGAAGGAAATGGGGGAGAATGAGAAAAATACAAGAAAAAAATGTCAGAAAGCTGTGATCGAGAGAGGGGGTGCATGGGTGAAAAAAACAAAGTAGAGAGGGGGTGGAAGAGGAGAATTAAATATGGTTGTAGAGGGAAGAAACAATTCAGTGAAACCAATGGTGATATCTTATTCAATTTAGGAGATATTTTATTTCAAAGGTGTGTAAAGTGTGATGCCATAATTGCACATCTATCCATAAAATTCTTTATGTATGTTTATAATGAAAATAGTTTCCTTTCATTTAGACTGTAAGATACACTGGGCAAAGACATTCATGTAAAGTGTACGTCATACCCCATCTCAATAATTAAACAAAAAATGTTTCCAACAACTGATAAAACAAGCAATTTATTTTAAAGAAATACATTAACTTGGTTTTGTATTTGCATATTATGACATCACACTGTACACTGTGGGGTCACTTTTTAACACACTTGTGAAATCTTTGAAATACAATACTCCTTTCATGGATTCAGATATCGAAATGGTTTTTCACCAAAATTTTTCTGTTAAGTCATCCATCATATATATGAAAATATGAAAATTTATGATATATTCTTAAAATCTAAACAGTTGATTGCATTGCACCGAGTTATCACGAATATGAAAATGATTTAAGACCGATAATATGAAACTTAATGGAACCTTTAGGGCCTTTTCAAGAATTGAAATAAGCCATGACATGGATACGACCACTAAGTGAGGTTTATTCACATCCTGTGCACACACCGTTGTCCAGCTGTTGATGCCACTTTGTTACAATCAATGCTGACATGTAGCCCCAGTTGTCCTGGTATCCAATTAACAGGTTGTTAATCACAATCAGGTTAGACCTGCTTTACTGCCCTTCCGGGGGATGCAGAGAAGAGAAGCTATACATCATTTTCAACAATCTTTAAAGTTTTTTGTAGGTTTCTAGTCCAGTGATATGAGTAAAACAATGATAAGAGAGAGACAATGATTAACGTCAACTAGAACAACAGCCCAATTCGAGTATTCAGGTCATCCAGGCATTTTATCAACTAACCAATAAGGGTTTCTGATTTTGTTATAATTTATGCTGGTGTTTCCTCTTAATCAGGAGAATCGAATATTTTGAAAAGTTTGGCATATGTTGATCTTCATATTCTTTATAATATTAGGTCAAACTTTGATCCATAGGCGGCAGGGAAATAAAGACTATTCTTGCCCAAAGTGGGTCGTTGTAACGTTAGTGTCAATGGAGAGTAGGGTTTGTTTTCACCGACAATTCAATTGTGCACGCATCGTGACGTCATCCCAAATACTCAAATTGAGTTACAATTTTATATTTGTCAGTAGCATGAGAAGAAAATTTGAGTTTCTGATATTGTTTTTTTTCAACACACTCACGTAATATTTGAAATGCAATAACTCCTAAGCGAAAAAATATATCAACATGAAAAGATATCAACATGAAAAGATATCAGCATGAAAAGATATCAGCATGAAAAGATATCAGCATGAAAAAATATCAACATTATTTTTACACCAAATTGTTTCCTTTAAAGTCCTCTATCATATATACGGAAAGGAAAATTCACGGGAATAAATAATATATATGGAAGGGGGACTCTTATTGCAATTTGGTGTGAAAATCATGCGGATATCTCTTTCCGTTTTGGAGTTATTGCATTTCAAAGATTGTGCGAGTGTGTTGAAAAGTGACCTTGCAGTGTACAGTGTGATGTCATAAAGGCAGATCCAACACAATTCTTACATACTTTGATAAAACCCACAAAAATGTTGTTCTTTTACTTAGAGTGTAAGGTTCATGAGCAAAACACGTTCTTATAAAGTGTATGTTATACCCCATCTCAATAAATAAGCAAAAATGCTTCTAGTAATTTAGGAAGAGGCAATTAATTTTCAAAGAAATACACACAAATTGTCTTGGATTTGCCTTTATGACATCACACTGTACACTGTGAGGTCACTTTTCAATACACTCCTGAAATCTTTGAAATGCAATCATTCCTGAACGGAAAAAAGATGTCAACATGATTTTTACACCAAATTGTTTCCTTCAAAGTCCTCTATCACATATACAAAATTGAAAATTCACGGGAATATTCCTTTAATAGCACATTTCATATTATACACTCCAGTACCTATCAGTTCTGGTGTCATCATCGCCAATGGCATGGCCTATGCAACTTTTTTAAGAGAAGTTTTATCAAACTTTCCTTTATCATTCCCTTATTATTGAGGTGCAGTGGCACAGTGGTTTAAAGCATCTTGCTTGTATGGGGAAGGTACTGCATTGGATCTCAGGTATCCATCTCAGGTATCAATCTCAGGTATCAATCTCAGGTATCGATCTCAGGTATCGATCTCAGGTATTACTCTCAGGTATCAATCTCAGGTATTACTCTCAGGTATCAATCTCAGGTATCAATCTCAGGTATCAATCTCAGGTATTACTCTCAGGTATTAATCTCAGGTATCAATCTCAGGTATCAATTTCAGGTATCAATCTCAGGTATCAATGTCAGGTATCAATCTCAGGTATCAATCTCAGGTATCAATCTCAGGTATTAATCTCAGGTATTAATCTCAGGTATCAATCTCAGGTATCAATTTGCATATTCTATCCTAATTTTGTGATGCATTACAGGGTGATCTTGGTATTTTCTTTTGTAAGTCCGTTGGTTTTAAATATCCTTCGTAATTCTTTTAAGTGGTGCAACAAATTTTGACCGAAAGTTGTCCAGTCTTTGCCACGCCCCCAATAAAATTCTAGCAGGAATAGACTTTCTCACACTTTTTCAGGGACGAAGATTTAGGAACAAAATTTGGAGACTTACTTAAATCTTTTGAGCTGTCCGCCCAGTCGTGCATCACCAGTATTTTGCTTTTGGAAAATTTGCAAATCGCTCTGCTCAGATGGCAATACTCTTCAAACAATATAGAACATGTCGATACACCTATCAGTGTGTAGTGACAGTACAACCATTGGGGTATTGTAGTGCTCATTAACGGAATATTCCCATGTTTTTAAAGGAATATTCCCATGCTTTTAAAGGAATATATCCATGTTTTTGAAGGAATATTCCCATGGTTTTTTTGTAACCTTCCATAAAAAAGAGAACAATTTTAGAAACAATTTAATACAAAAATCATGTTGATATATTATTCCTACTAGGAGATATTCAAATTTTAAGGTTCACAAAAATGCCAATAAACGAAATAGGAAAAAGGCTCAGTATGACATCACAGCAACACATCCTCCCACAAAATTGATAGATTTCATTAAAATCTATCATCCTTTTCTTATTAGTAAAACCTGCTAGAAAAATAAATTTGATTTGATTTGATTTATTTTCAATTTTTTCATGCATATATTATTATCTTATCAGAAAATAATTGTGCAGTTTTTATGTTTTTAATAGAAATCGCATATATTGATGCCAGAACTTAATACCATTAGATGCAATGCAGCATTTGAAAAGATCAGAATTTATGGGAAGAGAAAATAAATGATGGGAGACACCTGGTATTGTGGGAATGTATAAGAAAGAAAAGAAAAAGAAAAGTAATCCTTGAAAATACATGGTAATTGTTGATTAACAAATTTTAAAATGGTGTCTGTGGATATCAAAAATATTAAGAAAACAGAATCTGGTAAAAAGAGGGGCAATACGAACTAGAGCTGTGAACGTTTAGGGACTTTAGTAAACGTGTACATGCCAAAAAAAGCGAGCGTGTATCGTGTACACGAGTTTAGTACCGTAATTTTCGGAAATAAACCAAAATTGCTCCAAAACTACAAGGCGAAGTAAAAAAATCGCGCAACCAGTATGGCAAAAGTACTAACTGCATAGCCCAAATAGACGCTGAGTTTTGCTTTCCAAATCGTAAAAAGTTTACTTCTACAGTATAAATCATCGATTTTATGGAAAATATGCATGAAAATTCAGTTTAGAAAGAACAGATAACTTTCTTCCAATGTCATTTAAATTCAACATTGCGTAACTTTTTTGTCCCATTCGCTACGGCTTTAAAAGTTCTGTGAAAATCTTGCATACTGAGGCCTATGATATACCTCGCCGTAAAACATTTCAAAACTACGCCACCACCACCAAAAGTTCTAAAATATCAGTCCTCTCGAAAAAATGGCCGCCCTCTTTGCAAAGCATGCAGAATTTTAGCTCTGTTAAAACCTTTCTCTGTTTATCTATTATGCAACATTTTTTCTTTTTTGCAAAATTTACTTGACTCATCATGTAATATTTACATGTAAATGTACCGATTGTCATGATTCAAGTGTTTTGGGGTCAATGAAACGGGCCTTGATTGCGTGGGATTTAAAGCCTTATGGCCTAACTTTAGGCCTATTGTTAGTTTCACTGTTTACTGCTGCACATTCGCGGTGCATTTTACAAGTTAGATTACTCAGATTTCGGCGAAATCAAAGTGCATAATATCCCCATTCATTGGTGATTACTGCGCATTTGTGATTCGCACATTTAAAAAGGATTATGCTAATCGGGTTTACAGTTTGTAAAAAATCATTGATTGGAATTTTGACAGCCGAATGTGTATGTGATTTGAATCATGAATATTGATTTTTAACGGCAAGACACTAGGCCTATAATGTATGGAAAACGATTACTCGCAATGAAGTATTTAGTAAACATTTACAAGATTTGCGAGCGTGTAGCGTGTACACGCTAAACGGTCACAGCTCTAATACGAACAGCCTTTTTCCGAAGTATAAATATTTGATTTAGATGAGAAGGGTGAGCATTACCCCACACTACATTGCAATAGCTTAAATGAGGAAGATTAAGAGTATTATATACATTTTTAAGGATATAACTAGGTACAAACTCTTTACTTTTACTAGAAAACCCCAATTACTATTGGTATTGCATAATGATCAATATCGTCCAAGCTTACTGCTCGTTTATACTCACAATTAAGAACATCTTCAAATTCAATGCATTCGTCCCTGCCAGTGAGAGCATCTAACAGCGCATTAGAACTTGACAAGCAAGGGCCTCTATTAATCTGTCCAAAAACAAAAAGAATTCATCACATCATCTTAAACGATTTATCACATCCTCTTTAATGAACGATTTATCACATCCTCTTTAATTAACGATTTATCACATCTTCTTGAATAAATGCTACAGAAAACCTGTATTAAACTATGTACAATCGTGGCCAAAATGTTGGCACAGAACTGCTCAAAAATTACAAGCAGCATTAAAAATACCCACCATCCCTCTTTCAATGTTCTTTGCCAAGATGCATGGGGAAATGTGACGTCAACGTTGATGGAGAGAAGTGGGAATTGATGGAGAGGAGTGGGAATTGATGGAGAGGAGTGGGAATTGATGGAGAGAAGTGGGAATTGATGGAGAGAAGATGGAGAGGGAAATTGATGGAGAGGAGTGGAATTGATGGAGAGGAGGGGAATTGATGGAGAGGAGGAGGAATTGGGGAAGGTGGGAATTGATGGAGAGGAGGAATTGGGAATTGATGGAGAGGAGTGGAATTGATGGAGAGGAATGGGAAATTGATGGAGAGGAGGGAATTGATGGAGAGGAGTGGGAATTGATGGAGAGGAGGAATTGATGGAGGAATTGATGGAGAGGAGTGGGAATTGATGGAGAGGAGAATTGATGGAGAGGAATTGAAGGAGATTGATGGAGAGGAGAGGGAATTGATGGAGAGGAGTGGGAATTGGTGGAGAGGAGTGGGAATTGATGGAGAGGTGTGGAAATTGATGGAGAGGAGTGGGAATTGATGGAGAGGAGTGGGAATTGATGGAGAGGAGTGGGAATTGATGGAGAGGAGTGGGAATTGATGGAGAGGAGTGGGAATTGATGGAGAGGAGTGGGAATTGATGGAGAGGAGTGGGATTGATGGAGAGGAGATGGAATTGATGGAGAGGAGTGGGATTGATGGAGAGGAGGAAATTGATGGAGAGGAGTGGGAATTGATGGAGAGGTGGAGAATTGATGGAGAGGAGGGGAATTGATGGAGAGGAGTGGAATTGATGGAGAGGAGTGGGAATTGATGGAGAGGAGTGGGAATTGATGGAGAGGAGTGGGAATTGATGGAGAGGAGTGGGAATTGATGGAGAGGAGTGGGAATTGATGGAGAGGAGTGGGAATTGATGGAGAGGAGTGGGAATTGTCAGAAATACTGATGGGAACTCCATACATAACAAACAGAAAGCAGCCAACTACTGTACTTAAGAATATTTAAGACTGTTCTTATATAACCTTGAATGTACTGAGAATTTGCACTCCATAATCTGTCCTCCAGAAAAAGGGAGGGAGGAGGGGTGAAGGAGGGGGGGGGGAGGGGGGAAGGCACTTCCATATGTGAAGTATATATATATATACTGTATGTGCTGCCCGAGCATCATTTTCGTAGTGCAGGTGTCTTTTTTTCTCATCATTTTTTAGTGCAGGTCCCCAAAAAATGTTGCTTTACTCTTGTTTATGTGGTACTGCTGTAATTTCTACTGCAGGTGCCAAAAAATCTGTCATACTGTGGTATGGTTTTCGTTTGATGTGCTGCACACCCCTACCCCTTTTAGTACAAAGTTCCCCCACCTCTACCCTCCCCCTCCCAGTTCAGAATATCACAAAAATAATTCCAGTGAACTGACTGCTTCAACAGGCTTTGTATTTCATATACAATGAATTCAATGTTTCCATTCAAATCTAATTTCTTTGCTATCATGATATGACCAATAAACACAAAAGGCATATTGTTCCAACTTTGACGGAAATGAATTTGAACCCCTCAAAACAAGTCAACAAGTACAACCTGTACCAGAAAATTGACTCACAGAAATCAAGGCAGGCAAGAACAACTTGAAAAATGTGAAGAATAAAAAAAACCCATGGCATTCAGCATTTTTAGAGCAATTAAACAGTAAAGATATCAATTGATCAAAAAACAAAATAAACAAATACCTACATGTCTAATATTTCGTTGAATTGAAGGTTTTTTGCCAAACGTAAATGACAGAGCCTTCCAGAAGTGGACTGATGTGAAGGTATGAGTTTACGACACAATGATGGTTTGCAGCATTTCCCTCTTTGATTTTGTTTTTCTGTATTTTTTTTTTTTTTTTGTGGTGGTGGTGGTTAGTTTGGGCTTTTTATGGGGTGACTAACCCTTCTTAGCCCGTCATCTTGTTATGTTATTTCATTGTAGTATTCTCATGAATATCCAAGAATCTGTATCAAAGGGCTGGTTACAAAGTTTTCTCGCGATCGGAGTCGACGTAACCATGTATAGGCTCAGTAGATTTTGCCAAGTTTGGAGGGGAAACTTTATCTTTACAGTCAATGGAATATTTTGTATGAATAATTTGTGTTGCCTCAGTCAGTCAGTGAAAATTAATGGTACTCATATATGTTGGAAACTATTATCTATTACACAACACATTTGAAGAAGAAAAAAAATTCTGTCCAGTATTTGTTGAAAAATGACAAAAAATATGTTTTTCTCCCATTGATTGCAATGATAACTGACTGTTTGTTTTCCCCTTTGTCTGAAGTTTGAGATCATCAAAAAAGGATTGTTACATCATCGTGCACTACAACATTCCCGGATGTCCGAGCTCAAGAATAAGAGGTCCAAAGTTCAACAGATTATATAATCACAGCAAACAGCATGTAATCTCTTGTTTGACTATTTTGTAGTTATGCTATGCTTTGTTATTATATGCTATGCTATTTATGCTAATGCTACAGTATGTTACACAATGCTATGGTATGATGTACATCAAATACTTCAGCATACAATGACACAAAGTGTCTTGCTTTCAATAAAATCCAGCAAGATTGCCTGGATTCTACCTAAGTTATATTCTTGAAAGAAAAAAAGACTCCAACTTTAATAGACTCCAACTTTCTCAGTATTTCTTTCCCACTAGAAACTAATGTATTTGGAGATAAATGCTGAGTAAGAACAACAACTATGCTGTTGTTCTAACGTTATCTGGAGACATGTTTGACTTGTATATCACAATTGTAATCTCTCTTGCGTTTCATTGCGGAGAGCCAGCAAGAATTTTCCAGTACTTAAGTGCAGGGTTCTAGCAAGACAAGTTTGAGTGCCGGGCTCCAGTGACAATCTAGAGTGACCTCCTCCTAGACCCCCCTCCCATAAAGAACTGTTTAGATTTAGTCCACTTCTATTGACAAATTGTCAATGAAATTGAATTCAATGTGAATTGAAGATAAAATGGATATTCAACTGTCAAAGTTCCCCTCCATCCACCCCCTCCACCCCACCCCTCCCAAAAAGAAAAGAAAAGAAAAAAAGTACCAGCAATTCCCATTTTATTCATCAGTGTTCTTTGATCAATATCAAATCACCCACAAATCAAAAGAATAATCGAAGTTATAATGTTAAGTGCATATAGTGATGTTCTTGGGGTGTAATAATAAAACTGCCAGCAGTTGGAACAATAAACTGATTATCAATCATTTTTACAAAACATCTTCATAATGTTGTATAACTTGATGTTGTAATAACTTGATTGCCAAGGACTTTCTTGAATGCCAAAGGACTTTCTTGAATGCCAAAAGACATTCTTGAATGCCAAAGGACTTTCTTGATTGCCAAAGGACTTTCTTGATTGCCAAAGAACTTTCTTAATTGCCAAAGGACTTTCTTGAATGTCAAAGGACCTTCTTGATTGCCAAAGGACTTTCTTTCTTGATTGCCAAAGGACATTCTTGAATGCCAAAGAACTTTTCCTTTCAGATCAAACTAGTACTGATGGACCAGAATTAAAATGGAAACCACTAAAACTTAAAATGGCACCAGTACCCCAGAAAAGAAACAGATCCATGCCGAAAAGTTTCTCTTTAAGTCTACCCGCACCTGACACAAATCCTGAAAACTCAGGTATGACAATTACCAACCTGACTTCCTGTACAGTGTATTATGTTTCCACTAAAAACAATGATTGTTTATCTGCTATTCCCATGCACATCACAGCCCAAGGTAGCCCAAGGTTATGTGTGTATAAGTTACAGAAAGCCAGTGCTGTGTAATCAGGGCACTTTTGTGATTGAAATCACTCATCCGTGTTAAGTGTCTCAGTGGGAAAATTTGTTTGCAAACTGGTAATAAAATAGTTGTGTATCATATGCCTGAGGTGATAAACTGTGAATGATTGATGGACCATTTCTCTAAGAAAGTTATTGCTTCATGCCTCATCTAATTCCCACAAAAAACTTTGTTCTTTAATGGTCTATGGACAGGTACAAAAGTTTTCTGTTCAACACTGACTGAAAGAACTTTAGTCTTGAGTTTAATACTTTTTGAATTTTGAAAATAGCATGTGTGATTTTCAAGTTACGAGAAATCAAAGTTTGAATTATTTTAATATATTGAAAATATATAATGTACGACCAGGAAAACACCTCAAAATACTTGTTTTTCTTGCCTTAATTTCAGACCTTGAAAATGTTCAAAATGCCTTCTCAGCCTGAGGTTGGTTGGGGGTATGGTAAAGATCAAATCTCTCCATTAGAACTATCTTCACTTTTTCAACAAAAAGATGGCAGAGGGTTAAAAAAATGGATTTAAGAAATAAAAACTATGTCCTGGTCATACATCACAAGAGTAATGCAAAAATTTGCATATTTTCCCCATATTTACACTAAAATCTTCAAAAAGCTATAAAAAGACCCATTTTTATCTGATTTTGAGGAATGTTTTTGTTTTCTTCATGTTTTTAGTGGATTTGAAGTCCATTTTAACTAATGTTGCCTCTACCTAACCATATACCTTTAATATTCATGATATATGGTGAATAATGTATGTATGGATGTTCACATAATAAAATACTTTTGTAAAAACTAAAATAGTAAATGAAATGTTTTCTGGAAAGCCACAATAATGGCTTTGCATAGGATGACAGTTAAAAATCCTAGGGATTGACAATTTGATCAGAATACTCTGGTCTGTCAGGTAACAACATGCAACTGACATTTTAGAAAAACTTGTCTTAAGTATTGAGAAAGAAAACTCAATCTATTTTTAAAAGGATCCTTATCAGCACATTATATTACATTACAATGTAACTCTTCAATGTCATCATTTGTGACACCTTATGAGGTAAGATTACCTAGAACTGTTAAAAATACCTTGAAATATTCATGAGAACAAAACATAAGATTTCTTCAAAGCTTGGCCATAACTGCAAGCACAAGTCAGCTGCCTGCATATTCTATAAATCATCCTATGAAGGTGATGAAGCCAGAACAGGCAATTTGGGACAAATTTTACATAAACGCTGAAATGACATATTACGCTCAAAACAGGTTAGTATAAGGGTAAATCAAAATCCTTATTTACCTCAACTTTTCATATTTTTGGTTTAAATTTGCCCTCCATGTAGCTACATCTATGAGTAAATTTCATTAACAACATTATCTTATGTATATTGGGGCTGCCTTTCACCTATAACACCAGAAACTTTGCATAACACAATAGAATCTAGGAACTAAATTGTCAGCTGTATCTAAGAATCTAAGTACTGTGTTCGACATACTAAGTGCCCTGCTCTAGTAAGCGCCCACCCAACATTTTTTGACCAATAACATCAATTATTTTATTAATTTGAAGACTTAAAATACTCAAGTTTTGTTACATTATTTGCTTATTTTGCAACTGACACACACAATGTTTTTGTGGTGGCTATTGTGGGGCTAGTACAGAACAAATTCACACAATACAGTCCGAAAAGCACACTGTACATGGCCCAGAGCATGGACGCTTATTAGGAAGGAACATCAGGCCTAAAAAGTGGCGCAATTCTATTTTCATAAGCTCCCCGGGCGCTTATTACAGTGTCGAATACATGTGTTTTACACACTTAATGACCAGGTTACTCAGGATTAAAAGCTATTTGTAACAACGATCAATATAAAAACAATTGGGTGTCAATTTGATTCTAAATCATACAACCCACAACCCCAAATATTACCCTTTATTTCAACTCAACATTGGAAATGAAGATTGTAAGTTCCCTAAGAAAAGTTTTTAAGATTTTTTTTTTAATTCTGCAGCATTTCTGACATTATATTCAAGTTGAATGTTTCATGAAACCTTTGAGCACAAGAAAAGTACTTGTCATATCTGTTTACGAACACAAGTATATCATATAGGCAGTTCACAGATAGGTCTTTGGGATAAGAAGCCAAATTCTTGGCATTTTTTCAAAATGATAATCAAATTAGCTGTGTTTTAACTTCCTTCATTTTTTCACAACTGGTAACCCAGTTTCCTGGAAACAAGGCAATACTAACGTTTTCAGAGATTTCACTGGTTCAGGAGGTGAGAGTGTGGACAAATGAGAGGAACAAATAAGGAGAACTAAAGCCAGATTGTTTGATAGTGAGATTAATGTGGAATTCCTCGCCTTTTTGTCATCAAACAAAGCCCTTAATTCCTTAAAGGAATATTCCTGTGAATTTTCATTTTGGTATATATGATAGAGGACTATTGAAGAAACAGCTTGGTGAAAGATCATGTTGATATCTTATTCCATTTAGGAGTTATTGCATCTCAAAGATTGAGCGAGTGTGTTGAAAAGTGACCTCACAGTGTACAGTGTGATGTCATAAAGCAGATCCAAGACAATTCTTACATATTTTTTATAAAACAATAACAATACAAAAAATGTTTTTCTTCCACTTAAGAATGTAAAGTTCATGAGCAGATGAGCAAACCACATTCCTACAAAGTGTATGTTATACCTTATCTCAATAGATGAACAAAATACTTCCAATAATTTAAAAAGAGGCAATTAATTTTCAAAGAAATACACAAAATTGTCTTGGATCTGCCTTTATGACATCACACTGTGTACAAGGTGATATCAATTTTCAACACACTTGCGCATTCTTTCAAATGTAATAACTCCTAAACGGAAAACGATAACCACATGATTTCTACACCAATTTTTTTTCTTTTATAGTTCTCTATGATATATGTATGTGTATATATATATATATATATATATATATATATATATATATATATATATATATATATATATATATATATATATATATATATATATATGTACATACATACATACATACATACACACTACACATACATACATACATACATACATACATACATACATACATACATACATACATACATACATACATACATACATATATATAAATAAAAATTCACAGGAATATTTCTTTAAAGGTATGGGAACAGGTAGGAATTCTGAACAGAACAGTCTTTAAATGGCTATAATAGTATATATATAGTTTTTAGGTTATAACAAATCAAAGTTTGTTAAAATTTTCAGCATGCACAAAAGTGATGATGTATGAACAGGAATACAGCTCAAATTCTTGATATTTCTTTTCCAAATTTTAGATATGAAGATTCTTGAAATTTCATTCTACTGCCAAATCTAGATCAAGGTTATAATAACATTCAATTAATCTGTTCAATATAACCAACTTCTCCCATTCAATATATTTTGGGGATGCCCAATCTGAGGTCACAAAATATTGCACAATTTATGCTAATTAGGCATTTAAGTTTTAAAATGCTATAATATGCACAAAACATATTTTGCTATTTGCATAATTTTTAGTATATTTTAATTTGTTTAGGCTCATGTTGTTGCTACCTGTCCATATACCTTTAAAGGTCCTTCAAAAAATTCCTTAGTTTCTTTAAAAAGTACCTTAAATTCCTGAATAAAATTCCTTGAGGAAGTTCCTTAGTTCTTTCAAAAAGAAACTAAAGTATCATTTTATCAACTCTAGCAGCAAACCTATTCACTAATGTAAACTGCATATCACTCTTTCTTTATTTATGTTTTGCTAAGATGTCTTCTATTATATTTTTGAAGTACATAAATGCTCACCCCCACTCCCTCATACCTGCTTACCCCCAATAAAATGTTGTGGACTAATAATAGAAGTGATTGTACCTGTGAGACTATATGTCTTTCCATGTGTAGCTTTAAAGGTGCATGGAGTCCCTGTACATTTCGCAGCCTCTGGAACTCTTGTGTCTGTTGGTACTGATGGTGCTGTAAGAAGCAGAAATAAATAAACACCTCACATTAGAATAATTTACCATTTGAGTCAGGAACAGTCCCTTGATGCTTAAGATGTTTGACAAAGCCTTACCTTACCTTAACCTTAATTTTTCCACGCTATAAATCACTTAAGGCCATCACGCAGTTTGTCCAACCCATCCTGTTCTGTGCTGCTGCCTTGGCCACATTCCAGCTTATCCACCATGCCTTGTCCCGCTCCTTGCTGTTTATCTATGCAATTTCCCCCACTCTCTTGTTAGTAATCCTTTGCTGCCATCTGATCCTCAGAATCTGTCTCAGGCATTGGTTTTGAAAAGTGTTTAGCCTTCTATCATCGGTCCTAGTAATCTTTCACATTTCGCAGCCATATAGGACCAATCGAACTAACGTCTTGAACAAAAACCAGCTCATAAATAATGTTATGAGTCCCTCCACACACACACCTATATTGCTAACGGTTCACTGGTTAGGTAATGCAATTATCGACAAAAAAGTTGGAACATTAAAATTTGATCCGGAACAGTGAAATTTGATTCAGAACAAAGACATTTGATCCAAAACAGTGACATTTGATCCGGAACAGTGAAAATTGATCCGGAACAGTAACATTTGATCCAGAACAATTAAATTTTTCCAGAACAGTTAAATTTGATCCAGTACAGTGACATTTGATCTGGAATAGTTACATTTTTCTCAGATAACTCAAGAGGATGTAATCCAGAGCTAGATCATTTGACGCTGGTAGGACTGTAAAATAGAAAAGAACAAAGGTGAGTTTGAATACCAACAGCCTTGATATCATTGTGAAACTGCTGGATGCAACATCTACAATCTTGACAAAACTCCTTGAAACACTTTTCTTGAAAATATGTTGATATTTCTTTTACTGAAGCTACTTTTCCTATTGAAAATTGTTTTGCTTCTTCAATCCCTATTCTTTTATTTGTAATTTATATTTTCATTAAGAGGATGTGCCGCTACTAGATCATTCTTTACGCTGGTAGGTCTGTAACGATACAAAAAGAACAAAGGTGAGTTTAATACCAACAGCCTTGATATCATTGTGATACTGCTGTGCACACATCTACAATCTTGGACAAAACTCCTTGAAACACTTGGTGAAAATATGTGATGCTTTTACTGAACCTACTTTTCCTATTGAAAATTGTTTTGCTTCTTCAATCCCTATTCTTTTATTTGTAATTAATATTTAGAATTTTAAAGACACTGTTATAATTTAATTCCTTTTCATTTTAATTAACCTCCTCCCCTACCTCACTATCTTAACACTCCTCCCCTACCCTCCTCCCCTACCCTACCCTCCCCCTGCTCATGCAATGTTGACCATTGTTAATGGGGTTTTTTCTTTCTGGAAATGATGTTAAAACAGAAATAAAAACAACATTGAAGAAAATGGGGAGAGGGTAGGGAGTTACAATTCTTGGAAAAAAGATATTGAAGAAACATAACATTAACATACTTAGTTCTCATAACACTGAATTGTTCCAACAGTTTTGGCCAAGATTGTAGCCACAAAATCAACATTTGCAATCTTGGATTATTACATGACCTTTATTTTGCCTCTTTTTTTTTCCAATTCACTGGTATATACTTTCCGGACAAAAGTACTCAGCACTTGTTTTCTCCCCCTATATCCCTGTTCAATGTTGCAGATATATTACCAAAACCTGTTCTTCCAAATAGCATAGAAGTGGACTGTGGAAGGGCAAAAAGTGCCAAGACTTTTGTCCCTGATTGTAGCGTTGGGCGGTATCTTTGCTGACAAAATTACCTTATAGCCAAATACATCACAATTTCACATTTCTATGTTCTGATATTTTGGACAGAAGTGCAGAAAGCATTCAAATCTGTCTAAAAAGTTAAACCATTTTTGAATGGAGTATGTACAAGCGTAACTTCGAAAAATATCAGAATCAGATCTCTTTAACCCCTAAATTCCAATGGATAAAGTTTGCACATTCAAGTTGACTTCATTACAGGAGCTGCCGGCCGAAAAATGAGGGCACAATTTCATTTAAGTCTCAAGAATATTCCAACAAACTTTTCGTACAAATGATGATATTGAAAACCTAGGATAAAATTTTGTTCAAATTAATTATAATTATATTTCTGGATACTAAATTTATTTTCAACTACATGACCTATAAAAAAAATTAAACCTTTGTTGTTTCAAAATTCTATTGACTTAGCAAACAAGCGCCCTCACTTTTCAATCAAGGGCTCTTTTAAGGTTTATTTTTCACCAAAAGGACATAAAACAAGACGTTTATGTGGATAATAAAGATGTGCTTGGGATCTTTACTGAAGCAGAGATCACTAAATATGTTATGCTTTCCAGCAATCACTGTCCAACTCAAACCAAAATACTTCACAGTATGCCAGACATCCCTTTTGTTTATGCATGTATAACAAAATTTAATTAAATTCTGTTCTAAATTTAGATGAAAATAAAAAAATCCAAACTGTACAGCACTTTATGCTCCTAAACACAGTGTATTAGCGTCTCTTGTCTTTACAGGTTAACGACCTCATTCAAACAACTCTCTGAGCAAAATGAGCAAAACAAACATGAAACCTTAAATCTCAGAAAATTACACTTCCTCTTTATAAACCATATCCATATTCTAGCTCAAAAGATGCCGCCTCCACATCACCCATCCCTAGGGAAGCTTAAACATCTTTGGTTCTTACTCTTGGCCTTATTCAGACCTCAAGTCTGAGCGATTATCTCCAAACTCACTCAGTATCCCATGCGAGCAAAGACTGATTGATTTGCTACTTTGTATTTCATAATATTTTTGTTTTCATCTCAATCGAAATTGGGATCAACGAGAGTTAATCTTGAGCTATTTTTGAGTACTTTAATGGCTCCCTCATTGAGGTCCAAGAAAATAATGATGCAAAAGATCAAAGTTGTTGGTAGTTTAATTACGAACACAGACAAGCAAAAACTTAAAGGAGTATTCATATCATCAAACACGATGTGCACTTCACATGTACAGTATGATGGAGGGCAAACACAATGTGCACTTTACATGTACAGTATGATGAAGGGCAAACACGATGTGCACACACGATGTGCACTTCACATGTACAGTATGATAAAGGGCAAATACGATCTGCACTTCACATGTACAGTATGATGGAGGGCAAACACAATGTGCACTTTACATGTACAGTATGATGAAGGGCAAACACGATGTGCACCTCACATGTACAATATGATGGAGGGCAAACACAATGTGCACTTCACATGTACAGTATGATAAAGGGCAAACACGATGTGCACTTCACATGTACAGTATGATGGAGGGCAAACACGATGTGCACTTCACATGTACAGTATGATAAAGGGCAAAAACGATATGTACTTCACATGTACAGTATGATGGAGGGCCAACACAATGTGCACTTCACATGTACAGTATGATAAAGGGCAAACACGATGTGCACTTCACATGTACAGTATGATGGAGGGCAAACACGATGTGCACTTCACATGTACAGTATGATGGAGGGCAAACACAATGTGCACTTCACATGTACAGTATGATGGAGGGCAAACACGATGTGCACTTTACATGTACAGTATGATGGAGGGCAAACACGATGTGCACTTCACATGTACAGTATGATAAAGGGCAAACACGATGTGCACTTCACATGTACAGTATGATAAAGGGCAAACACGATGTGCACTTCACATGTACAGTATGATAAAGGGCAAACACAATGTGCACTTTACATGTACAGTATGATAAAGGGCAAATACAATGTGCACTTCACATGTACAGTATGATGGAGGGCAAACACAATGTGCACTTCACATGTACAATATGATGGAGGGCAAACAGGATGTGCACTTCACATGTACAGTATGATGGAGGGCAAACAGGATGTGCACTTCACATGTACAGTATGATGAAGGGCAAACACGATGTGCACTTCACATGTACAGTATGATAAAGGGCAAACACGATGTGCACTTCACATGTACAGTATGATGGAGGGCAAACACGATGTGCACTTCACATGTACAGTATGATGGAGGGCAAACACGATGTGCACTTCACATGTACAGTATGATGGAGGGCAAACACAATGTGCACTTCACATCATATACAGTATGATGGAGGGCAAACACGATGTGCACTTCATATGTACAGTATGATGGAGGGCAAACACGATGTGCACTTCACATGTACAGTATGATGGAGGGCAAACACATGTGCACTTCACATCATATACAGTATGATGGAGGACAATTAAAGAATTAGTCCAGTGGTCAAGCCAGTCCAGTGGTCAAGCCAGTACAGTGGTCAAGCCAGTACAGTGGTCAAGCCAGTACAGTGGTCAAGCCAGTACAGTGGTCAAGCCAGTACAGTGGTCAAGCCAGTACAGTGGTCAAGCCAGTACAGTGGTCAAGCCAGTACAGTGGTCAAGCCAGTCCAGTGGTCAAGCCAGTCCAGTGGTCAAGCCAGTCCAGTGGTCAAGCCAGTACAGTGGTCAAGCCAGTCCAGTGGTCAAGCCAGTCCAGTGGTCAAGCCAGTCCAGTGGTCAAGCCAGTCCAGTGGTCAAGCCAGTCCAGTGGTCAAGCCAGTCCAGTGGTCAAGCCAGTCCAGTGGTCAAGCCAGTCCAGTGGTCAAGCCAGTCCAGTGGTCAAGCCAGTCCAGTGGTCAAGCCAGTCCAGTGGTCAAGCCAGTCCAGTGGTCAAGCCAGTCCAGTGGTCAAGCCAGTCCAGTGGTCAAGCCAGTCCAGTGGTCAAGCCAGTCCAGTGGTCAAGCCAGTCCAGTGGTCAAGCCAGTCCAGTGGTCAAGCCAGTCCATCTTTATAGGGGAACTCAAAACAAACAAAAATATCATTTCTGTAGATATGACTGAAATTAGACTAGTTGTGACATCAGAGCCTCAGATTCCTCAAAGTCTTTATGTATTTTAAAGATAGTTTATTTAATTTTTTCACAATTGAAATTATTTTTCTCCAAACTTTTTCAGGTGCTTTTTTTTTTAAATTATAGATACCTTCCTAGATTCAGTTTTATTACTTTTTAGACATATCCCATGGTTTATAAGCCACAAAAATGCAAAATATGATAGAATACATAAAGACTTTGAGGAATTTGAGGCTATGACATCACAACTAGTCTGACTTCAGTCATTTCTACACAAATGATATCAAACTTTAATCCTAATTATCTCCTTAACGGAATAAGATTTTTGAATGCTTTTTTCACTATTTTATTTCTTTTGAAGACCTCTTTCATATAAGATTTGACATGACTTGCTTGACCACTGAACTAATCCTTTAAGGAGATATTTAAGTCTATAGTTTGGTATCATTTGCGTAGAAACGACAGAAATCAGACTAGTTGTGACATCACAGCCTCAGATCCCTCGAAGTCTTTTATGTATTCTATTGTATTTTGCCGTGATATTGTGGCTTAAAAACCACTGGATATGTCAGGAAAGTAGTAAAACAGAATCTAATAATGATAATTATATTGTAATTTAGCACCTAAAAAAAGTTTGAGGAAAAATAATTCTAATAGTAAAAAAGTGAAATAAATTTTCTTTAAAACACATTAACAATTGTTAAGAATGTTAACAAGGATGAGGGGCACCAACCTCCCATCGTAGACTTACTATACCATTCATTTCTATATAGAGGGTTTACTTGAATATCTCCCAAACAGAATAAGAGTTTTGAATGTTTTCTTCACCATTTTGCTTCTTTTAAAGTCATCTTTCATAAATTTGCTTGACCACTGAACTAATCCTTGAAAAAAAAATTTATGAAAAACTATGTTGATATCTTATTTCGCAAGGAGCTCTGAGGACAAATGGCTGATGACAAGAGGATCAACTTAGCTAGTTTATTTCTTGAACATTAATATTGGCAGAGTGTTTATGCGCATTTAAAGCACAGGGCAAAGTACTTTGGTCAAAGTAGAATGACCCTAACTTTAGGAGGGTCATTCGCGAGTGCAAAGTCCTTTGAACCGTGCATTAAATACGCATATAAACTCGATGCCAAAACATTAATCATTTTATAAATTTTCTGTGTTACATTGTTTCAAATGCATAAAAAACAACAAAAAGGCTGGAAAACGAGAAGAGTTTACATTACATTGTTTCGCGTTGTTACAAAATTCACCTGTTGTAAAAATGGACTAAACCAAATACTCAAGCTCATGCATTACAAGAATTTAATGCACAGGTAATGACAATGCAAATAAATACTCCGTAATTATTTTTATAAAATACATGAACAGATGGGTAAAATATATTAATATAAAAAGTATCCTGTATACCCATCTCAAAGTAAAATAATACTTGTTTCGCAATTATCAAGAGGTAATTAATTGTTATAGAAATAAATAGAAATTGTTCCAGACGTGGATTTATGACATCACTTGGTCGAATTGGATTAACTACGCCTTTTCTAACACACATGATGAATAACTCTGCTATAAATTTTCAGTCCAATGCATCCAAACTCACTAGTGTTTATAACTCAATGATGAAAATGTTTTTTAAAAGTCAAAATGAATACTCAGCCCCACATTACAACCATGACTTACCTTGGCCCTGCACTAACCAAAACCACAATACCTGGCTCTTCACAATAAGTTCCATTGTGTGCATATAGATGATTGGGAGTGTAATTACTGATGCCTAAAATCACTGAACTATGTGTGGTTGGTTTTGAATTGCTCCTAGCAGTCTAAAATTTATACCCATTGAAATGGAGGTTCTTGCAGGTGAAAAGACTGACAATTTGTAGCGAGGATTGGGCGTAATGATCGTAAAGATGTTTAAAATTTGATATCTTCTCAATGAACAAGATGTCAAAGAATTGTTGCATCATTATATTTCTTATCAAATGGAATTCACAGGTAGGTTATAGGAATATTTCATCAATCTGCAATGTCCCAAATCATCTCACAGGATATCCATCAATCTTAAAGGGAAATAGTCAATTACCTAAAACAAACTACTTCTACCAACAAAGTTCCATTTTTACCGCAGTTATAACCCCCGGAACAGTGGCTTTTTTCCAGCTCTATATAATATTTTAAGAGTAAATGTCCCGTTAAAAACAATAAAACAGGATCAATGTTAATGCATTTTCAGTGCTTTAAAATACCCCCTTGACCCTCACTAAAGCAAGCTTCTGGACCCCACGCTGCTACACAAACACTAGCGGGAAATACATGATTGTGGAAAGAAATGTATGCAAGGTACTCCAACCTTGCTTCCCATTACAATCATCAAGTTTAGCCAAATTGTATTTATTTTTATTACAGAATGATTTCCTAATATAAGCAAAAGATCTTGACTTGATCACTAAAGACAAATGAAAGTTTATAAAAGAATTATTCAAACAGGAAATGGGCATTTAGAGACATTTAACAATCATAACACAGGAATTTCAAGAAATAAAATAATGGTAACAAAATCAAGAATTGAATCTTCTCTGTCTAGTACAGATATTTAAAATTGATAACATGAGAAGAATTTCAGGGTATTGTTATGGTAACTAAGGTTTGTTTATATTTGTTACTAAGAGAGGAATTACTCAATTAATATTCAGGGGTGATAAAATTTACTGTACAAATCTTCACAATCAAATTTAAAAAAATATAATAACTGTTGGAAAAACATAACTGTAGAAAAGAATGATTAACTACTGGAAAAATGCCATTTTCGTGGGGGCAAAAACGTTTTCAGATTTAAACACATACATAGCTTGCTTATAAATTGTTGGAATCGTTGTCATTGGATCCGTGGGAATTAAAGAAGACTTGATTAATTAACTCTGTCCACATTACAGTGCAGGATTTGAATCGCGCAATCACTTCTCAAAATCCCGCACAAAATTAGAAGCAATGCAGGATGGTCGCGCACAGCTACCAGGAGCTGCTGGCTAAGACAAGTGTTCAAATCCGTGCTAAGCGTTCAGTGATAACATTAGGCTTTGAGTTAACGATATGAATTTTAGCGATTAGAAATGAAATATTTATGCAATCTACGAAAATAAGTATAAGGTTTGGTTTGGTTTGTTGATGTTTAACGGCACCACGACAGTCAGTCAAATGTGTCAGGAGGGTTGATAAATAATGGTGTAAGAGTTAGGATAGTGAGGAGATGGAAGGTTTGTAAGGGAGATAAAGGGGAAAACTGTATGTGGGAGAAAAGTTTAGGTGAAAAAAAAGGGGTGTGTAAGGTTAGGTGTAGAGAGGGGAGGAGATTATATGTGGTGAAAGAGGTTGTTGTGGAGGAAGTTGATGATGTTTGAGAAAGAATTGTTTACCAATAGGTACGAGATTGAGGACAGTGAGGAGAGAAGAGATCTGGTGTTCTGGTATAGGGGACAGGTTAAGAAAAGAAAATATGCTTGATGGAGAGATCAATGTTGCAAGTGGGGCTGAGAGGGACAGGGGAGCCCGATAAGAGATGAGTGAGTAAAAGAGGAGTGGCCAAAGTGGATGCATGTGACAACGATGTCTTCTATTTGGTTTTGAGGGTGTTGATGTGGGGGAGATAAGAAAGTCAAAGCGTGATTTCAAGGAGCGAGAACTGTCTTTACTGGGGATTATAGAATCTTTAAGATAGAGATTGAGGCGGAGGAGGAAGGAGTTGTTGTTGTTCAAATGGATAAGAACAGTTTTGTCTTTTGAGAAGTTGAAACAGTTTGAGTCGCTCCAGTGAGCCAGGCTGTCCATGGGACAGTGTTGTAGGTTATTTTGGAGAGTATGGAACCATGGGGAGGATGAGTAGAAAATCGTCAACATAGAGGGAGCTTTTGAAGTTGAGGGTGAAAGTTTTGGTGATGCTGTTAATTTTAAGGATTAAAAAAATGGGGAAGAGGATGCTGCCTTGGGGACACCCAGATGTTGGATGTACCTTTGGGAGTAGGTGTTTCCGATGTGTTCCACTCTGAAGTGGCGGGAGTGGAGGAAGTTCTGAATGAAGGTGGGGGGGGCCTCTTAAGGCTGGAGGAGTGAAGGTCCCTCAGGACACCATACCACCAAGTGTCAAAGGCCTTTTCGATGCCGAAGAAGATTGAGATGGCGTGATGATTTCTGACAATGATTTCCGATGAAGGTGTCATGTTTGAGGACGTGGTCCAGTTTCATTTTTTTCTGAAATTATTTTGAGTAAGGGAGAGGATGTAGTTCCTCTTAAGGTACCAGCGAGCCTGCAGTCGACCATACGTTCCATGATCTTACACAGGCAGGAGATAAGAGCAAAGAGTTTGAGGACCACGGGTAATTGTAAATCTTGAGGAGTATTTTTGGGGAGCGCCTGGGGAGTTTTTTGAGTAGATTGTAGTGAATGCCATCAGGGCCTTGAGAGGAGAACCTGGATTTTTTGAGGGCGGAGGAGAGCTCGGAGTAGGTGAATGGAAGATTGTAGTTTTCTTGATTGTTGGACTGGAAATTAAGAGGGTTCTTTTCAGCCTCGATTTTCTGGGTTTGGAGGAGTAAGAAAGATTGTCATTTGAGGAGGTATTAGCGAAAGTGGAGGCTAGGCAGTCAGTAATGTCTTTGAGGTCATTGATTTTGGTGTTGTTATGGATGAGGTGAGAGATGTTGTTGGAGGAGCTTTTCCTTTTAAAGTTACGGATCATATTCCAGACCTTGGAGGGGGCGGCCTGAAGATTCAGGGATGATAAATAGGTTTCCCAGGAGACCTTTTTGCCGAGTTTGATAAATATTATAACTTAAGAATAGTTTTACCTTTACGTACAAAAAAAGTATCAGTAAAGATCGTTAAAATAACTTTATAACTTGCGAAGTTATGAACGGATCCCTTGCGTACTTAAATGTATACAACGAAACGATGTAGGTGGTACAATTTGTAACTAGTCTCCAACTACAGTCATTTTTTGTAACTACGATATCCAGCATTGTATACAATCAATATATTAGTAATGATAAGGTATTTATAAAGCCACTGTAAATTTGGTGAATTTCTTTTTATGAATGAAATAAAGTGTAGTGTTGTAAACAAACTTCATAAATTTCTAACATGCCTCCAAAAAAAAAACACACGAGAGAAATTCCCTACCAAAATTCTGAAATTATCTACCGAAATTCTGAAATCCCTGCCAAAAATTTTTTGAAAGGGAATTTCCCTCCCAAAAATCCATAGCTAGTGCAAACCCTGACACAGTGAATACACTAATGCACAATAAGTTACATAAAACCCCTATCAGCAAATTACTGCTCAGAGAAAGTGTTGTAAGCCTACAATATAACTTTTCAACATTTTGCTTACCATTTACATTTACATGTAAAATCTACAATAATTCTATTAAAAAAATTACTCAGAAAATGAGTTGATTTTGCTTACTATAAATCTGTACATAAATGAAAAGTCTGTAATAGCTTTATTTGAAAATTACTCATAAAATGATTTTGTTTACTGTACCATGTATCTGTACATAATGAAAAAGATGCAAATTTAATTTTATAAGTTAGGCCATCCTTAACAAATACTATTTGTTGGTGCAACCCTACTGTACCTACCCAAAAAATTGCTACCTATTCATTTTTGTATGTGAAATGATAGCGCTTAAGTGTATAAACGGCATGAAAAAGCTTGAATTTGGCACCCCAAGAAACTTTTTGCCTACCTACCAATCCACTTTTTCAGAAGATAGGTTACCCCAAACGAATAATTTTTTTAAAGCCTGCCTTTACAGAAATTTTAGCTTGCAGCACGCTTGCGACTAGCTATCATTTTTAACTTGTGCAAGCGTGCTGCAAGTGTGTGCAAGCATGCTGCAAGCGTGTTGCAGCTAGTATTTGGATTTGGAACAAATACTAGCTTGCACAAGCTAACATTCGCTTACGCAAGCGAGCATTTAAAATTTGTTAGCTTGCACAAGCTTGCAAAAAGTTTTGCTAGCTTGCGCAAGCTTGCAGATAGTTTTTGCTAGCTTGCGCAAGCTAATTTGTTCCAAATATGCTGCACACTTGCGCAAGCTAAAATGTTAGCTTGTCCCAAGCATGCTGCAAGCTAATATTTCTGTGAGGATAATATTTCTGTAAGGGTAATATTTCTGAAAGGGTAATATTTCTGTAAGGCTTGCCTTACATATATAAAACAAGCACAAACAATTTTTTTAAGCCTGGCCTTACATATAAAACAAACTGGAAATTTACCATGTAACCTACACAACATAACATAATCTCCCTTTCCAATCTTATCCCAATGGGACAACACCCATTGTAAACCTATACACAAGCTTTTCTTAAAACGCACTCCAAAGTAACCTCTCCGAGGGAATAAACAAATTTCTAAGAAATAGTTCAAGAGTTAATTGACATGGACAAGAGTAGGATCAAGATGGCAGCCATTCAGTCACAGATTCAAGTCCTCACGTTCTCCGCTGTCTCCTACAAATTTGAAGCTGTTAATTGAGGAGGATGTGATGGGACGGATCTTAATGAAGACCAAATGCCCTTCTCAAATAATTCTGAAATAATTCAGAATTATAGCTGTTATATCCGACAGTACATCATAAATCATGGTGCGTAACCTTTACACCAAGATTGAAATGTATAAACTTCCATCTTTATAGTCCTTTTATTATTGATGAAACTTTCTTTCTGAGAATTATGTTTTTTTGTTTTTTTTTGACATATTAAAGACTTCCTAGGAAACTTGTTTGTATGTAATTCTACTTCTTATTTCATGTTCAAGTAAATGGATTAATTTCATCAATTAAGTAAGAATCTTGTAGATTATAAGGCAACATTGATAGCTTAATTGTTTTACATTTCTCTCTAACAAAATAAGATTTTTGACCACTTTCTTCACTATTCTGTCCCAATGTATGTCATCTTTGATATCAGATGAACATGCTTGACCAATGGACTAATCCTTTAACTGCTGTTCACAGTGGCGGCACCGTGCACTACAAATTGGGGATGGTGGTCAAGGCCAACCAAAAAATTTTATGAAGGCCATGCTGGGTTTTCAGGATGCTGAAATACCAATGTGTTGGGTCACACGAATGTGTTGGGTCACACGAATGTGTTGGGTCACACGAATGTGTTGGGTCACACCAATGTGTTCGGTCACACGAATGTGCTGGGTCACACGAATGTGTTGGGTCACACGAATGTGTTGGGTCACACAAATGTGTTGGGTCACACGAATGTGTTGGGTCACACGAATGTGTTGGGTCACACGAATGTGTTGGGGAATGTGTTGGGCCACACCAATGTGTTAGGTCACACAAATGTGTTGGGTCACACGAATGTGTTGGGTTACACGAATGTGTTGGTCACACGAATGTGTTGGGTCACACAAATGTGTTGGGTCACACGAATGTGTTGGGTCACACGAATGTGTCGGGTCACACGAATGTGTCGGGTCACACGAATGTCTTGGGTCACATGAATGTCTTGGGTCACACGAATGTGTTGGGTCACACGAATGTGTTGGGTCACATGAATGTGTTAGGTCACACGAATGTGTTGGGGAATGTGTTGGGCCACACCAATGTGTTAGGTCACACGAATGTGTTGGGTCACACGAATGTGTTGGGTCACACGAATGTGTTGGGTCACACGGATGTGTTGGGTCACACGGATGTGTTGGGTCACACGAATGTGTTAGGTCACCCGAATGTGTTGGGTCACCCGAATGGTTGGGTCACACGAATGTGTTGGGTCACACGAATGTGTTGGGTCACACGAATGTGTTGGGTCACACGAATGTGTTGGGTCACACGAATGTGTTGGGTCACACGAATGTGTTGGGTCACACGAATGTGTTGGGTCACACGGATGTGTTGGGTCACCTGAATGTGTTGGGTTACCCGAATGTGTTGGGTCACCCGAATGTGTTGGGTCACCCGAATGTGTTGGGTCACACGAATGTGTTGGGTCACACGAATGTGTTGGGTCACACGAATGTGTTGGGTCACACGAATGTGTTGGGTCACACGAATGTGTTGGGTCACACATGTGTTGGGTCACACGAATGTGTTGGGTTACACGAATGTGTTGGTCACACGAATGTGTTGGGTCACACAAATGTGTTGGGGCACACGAAATGTGTTGGGTCACACGAATGTGTTGGGCCACATAACTAGCTGTTGACAAGATCACTTATTGTGTTAATGTGGACAGAAATGTACAGTACAATTGCACACTTCTGATTGATCTAAATATTTGAACATATGAAAAACCAATCAAAATTCGCTGCAAAACTTACTAGTACAATAAGTATCAGAAATACTGGCAGAGTGTCAGCAATTTTCTTGAGGCAGGACTCCCTCTTTAAAAGATAGTAAAATAGAAGTACCTCATTCAAAAACATCAACCTCCTCCAAAATTGATCTTGACGAGAAGTTGGGGGACAAATCCCTCACAGCCCCACAGTCCTTCCTGTGCCACCTCTCTTGGATGTTCCTCATAAATTTTGCATACAGTACATCAAAACCTTGCTAACTCTTTTCTAGCTTGCCTATGGCGAGCATGCGAGTGGTTTTTCCAACCCTGTATTACAGTTTTTCTATATAGTTTGAAAATTGTTCTGTCCTTTACATACATATTTTTTGTAGGTTCTACCTTGCAGCCCAACAATCCATCAATATTCATTTAAAAATACAATACTTGCAAAAAGGCATCGCTATCAAACCCATTTTCTGATCACAAGTCAGTTATCTAACATGTAGTACTTCAGCTCATATTTCACTATCAATCTGCTAAAGTATAGAGCAATTTAAATGTAGATTTTGCAGGTTTTAAATGTCGTTAATCTGTGGCTTAGTCGGTGGTAAAGTAAGTTTTAAACAATAGTATGATTTCCCACAGGCTCTCCAAAACTATTTCTTTCCAAACAAATCTGTGCAAAACTGGAAACCTGACATACGCAAGTCCAAATTCACCCATGAGAGAGGCCAAAAATTATTTACGAAGATATTTCATTCCCATTTCATATGCAGCTGAGGTTCCGAAAAAAACAGAATAAATGCTTGTAGGCCTATAGCTCGAGAATGCTAAAAACATTGTTCTTCTTTAAAGGAGACATCAACCCTGGCTTTTTCTTTATTTAATATCATAGAAATAATGATTAAAAGTCATCTCAAGAATTTTCACATCGTACTAAACAATTTAGAATAAATCTAAAAGTTATTAAAACATTCATTCTGTCAATATAAACTTACATGGAAGCAGCCATTTTGTTCATACGTCCTCTTAATAACGATTAGAATATTACTGTATTTCGAATTTCAAATTTTTTAACTTCTCAGAAATAATGTTTCCTTTGCATGGGTCTATGAATTTGTATTTGTATATGATACTAATGATTCAAGCCCTTAGAACTTCATGTCAAAGCATGTTGGAAAGAAAATTTCAAAGAGAATCTTAAAGAAATAAATGCTAGCACATAGGGCAAATGTCATCATTGGCATGATTTCAATACAAAATGAGACAAAATGGCAGCGTCTATATTAATAATAATAATAATATACAGTTCTTATAAAGCGCAACACACACTAAAGTCTCATTGCGCTGAAAAAAAGAAATAAAATGAAAGAGGGGGAAATAGAGAAACAACTTACAGAGGTGAGAAAAGATGTGTTTTTAACAATGATTTAAAGTTACAGTTTGAGCCTGTTTGATATGTGTTAGTAGATTGTTCCAGAGAAAAGCAGCTGAAGATTGAAACGAACGATGACCACATGACTTTGTTAAAACAGAAGGAGGTACGAGGTAGGAGCGATAACTTAGAACTAGAGAGTAGACGGCGGGTCGGAGTATACATGTGGATAAGATCCTGTATCAAGTGGGAGCAAGGTTGTGGACACATTTGAATGTTAACAGAAGAACTTTGAAGTTGATGCGCGATTTAACAGGGAGCCAGTGTAAGTTGTGAAGGATTGGAGTTGCATGAGTGAATGTGACCAGTCTTGCAGCAGAGTATGCGTTGCAGTTTAGTGAGTTGAGAATCAGGGAGACCATATAACAAGCTATTACAGCTATCCAAGCGTGAGGACACAAATGCATGTACAAGCATTTCAGCACTGTTGACTTAAACGCATAAACTTGGTTATCGTCAGAATATATCATGCTGCTGGAACCATGAAATTTGAAATCTTCTAAAGGAGAAGTGTACATTGTGAATGCCATATTACAACTTCAAACTTGGATAATTTGAGAATGGAATAGGCTTTTATGATCGGGTTTTTAGGCAGTTATACGATCTATATTTTAATTCTCTATCATATATATCAAGCTAGAATATTTGACTGTATGTCTTTCCATTAAAATGGAATTTGCCTGATAGCTTTACAAAGTTTAATTTATACCAGAACATCAATGATGTTGAAGCTCAACAATATTTGGATGTGGTGTATGAAAGGGGTGGTGGTGTTGTTCTAGCCATTGAAACAGGTTTTCTTATTTTAATCCTTTTCAGCAAGTTTACCAACATGTAGTGAGTGTTACTTCTCTTAGGTGGGTGCTGCCAGGCATGAATTGAGGGCAGTCTATAACAGTGAGGTTATATTTCACATCACAATGTGTAATAAGTTCTGGACCTTTCTGCAGGCAAATATATTTTGAAATCAATACTCACATGAAATTCATTTCCTGATTTTCACTTCAAAAAGATGTCTGAAAAATTATGCTTCTAACAAGAAGTTACAAGCCACTGTTGACTTCTCCCCTCTTGTGGCATAGCCAAGGGATGGTTGGTGGGGAGGGGGTGGTTGGTGGGGAGGGGATGGTTGGTGGGGAGGGGTGGTTGGTGGGGAAGGGGTGGTTGGTGGGGAGGGGTGGTTGGTGGAGATGGGAATGGTTGGTGGGGAGAGGGAGGGGATGGTTGGTGGAGATGGGGATGGTTGGTGGGGAGGGGAGTGGGGTGGTTGGTGGGAGAGGGATAGTTGGTGGGGAAGGGTTGGTGGGGGGAGGGGTGGTTGGTGGGAGAGGGGATGGTTGGTGGGGATGGGGTGGGTGGTGGAGATGGGGATGGTTGTTGTGGGGGGAGGGGAGGGGGGATGGTTGGTGGAGATGGGGATGGCTGGTGGGGGGGGGGGGGATGGTTGGTGGAGATGGGGATGGCTGGTGGGGATGGCTGGTGGGGAATGGTTGGTGGGGAGGGGGTTAGTTGGTGGGGAGGGGTTAGGGGGGGAGGGGGATGGTTGATGGTTGGTGGTGGATGGCAGGGGATATGGTTAGTGGGGAGAGGGATGGTTGATGGGGTGGGGGAGATGGTTGATGGGGAAGGGGTGGTTGGTGGGGGAAGGGGATGGTTGGGGGAGAAGGGGATGGTTGGTTGGGGGGGGATGGTTGGTGGGGATGGTTGGTGGGGGGAAGGGGATGGTTGGGGGGAAGGGGGATGGTTGGTGGGGAAGGGGATGGGGTGGGAAGGGGATGGTTGGTGGGGAAGGGATGGTTGGTGAGGGATGGCGGATGGTTGGTGGGGGGGTTGGGACCTCACTTTTTAGAGAAATTTTCAAAAATTTGGGTAATTTCTTTTTATATCTTTTGAAAAACAAAATTGCCTTGAAGCATTAGCCTAGAAGGTGGCTAAATTTGAACAATTGTCTAGGACCTTCTCGGACCATCTTACTTTTCTCATGCTGGCTACGCCACTGGTTCCCCTCCCCCTACACAAACTTTAATTCCAAAAATCAATTTTATTTTTTCACATTAAAAAGGCATCATTATTAGGCCTTCGCTGAGAGAATAACGAGTCCCAAGAAAAACTAACATTTGGGGTCCCTTATATCTTGAGATATTTTAAGGGCAAACAATTACGGATGATAGGCTTGAATTTTAACAAATGTTTTTTTCTTCAAAATATTCACTAATCTATGTTCCAACTTAATCTACAATCCTTTGAGACAATGTATGATGATCCATTCGGAATATGTGGCATCACTTTGTTAGATTTTCAGTAAAACTATTTCACGGTTTTAGTCGATTAGAAATTTCTGCAACTGACCAAAATTTCAACCATGTGTGTTCAACATGCCTACATTGAAATACCCAGCAAGTGCACCAGTAACACATACAACGTCCGATCGTCTGTAAAAATTGATATAAACTTCAAATAATTGTTATACTTTCTGCCCAATCAACTAACAAAGCATGTACTTAATGAAAATTGAGTTTAAACTAACAATTGGTAATGGTAAGATTTTTGTCTGACTTTGCATACCACATGCAGATACACACGGACTAGTCATTCGTGTATCGCAAAAAACTTTTGTTTTTACTCCAGCAAATGACGTTATCTCCCAGATGTGACATGGCACCAACCAAGTGAATATACAGTATGACACAAACGCCTTTCAAAGATCATCAAAAAACATACACGTTGGAAACTCTGATAACATTACTGCAGACTGCCCTCTATTGTATCACTCCATACATCACTGTCTGTATATGATATATGTGTGATTTTAAGAAGCGGAATTCCTAATGCATTAGTTAGGTTATGCTAATCTATGAACAATGCATCAAGATTAATTGAAGTTTATCATTCAGGATAGGGGTTTGTTTAAAGAAGTGTAGTTTATACTTTTAGTCTTAAGAAATTCCTGGAAAATGATTTTCTTTCTAATACAAAAAGGTTTTGGTAGTCATGGAGATGACACAATATTGAAAGACTGTTTGTTTGAATGCCTTCTTATTTTTCTTTTGCTTTCTATTGAAACTTCTTGATTTCCATCCTCAGTTTCTTGGGAGACTGTGTCTAGACTAGTCATTAATCATATTACATTAACAAATGAGGATATTCTTTGAATAATTACGGAAGCATGGCTGTTAGAATTGATCTCAAATCTTACAAGTTCATTGTATGCAATATCTAGAGAGAGTTCTAGTCATAATCCTCATCCATAAGGTGGGGGCAGACAAGAAACTAAAAGGTCCAATGTGGGTTTGGGGGAAAACCACCAGCATGTGTTCAAACAGAAGCAAGAATTTCCATTGTATTATTTTCATTTCATGCCAGACACACATTTATTTTTGCTTTTTATGTCAGGAATCCATTGTTGTAAACTCTTTTGAAAAGTCTCCATTCTACAAATGTTCTGTTCATGTGAGAAACAAAAATTAATTGAATTGGAATTACCAGAGGGAGAAATCCCACATGGGTCCGATGTTAAATTTGGATTAGAAGCATTTCATTTTTTTAATCTTTAAATGTTGTGTTCTTACATGTTTAGTTTATTTATCAGACTGGAACATGTAATTTGTGTATATTTTGTTGCTTGTTTAAGTGTTAAGGTTTTTTGCCTTAAGCTATAAGCCACAATCACAACAACCAAAGAAACATTGTATTTGGCTCCACCTGACATGAATAATGATGAAGTCAACAACTCAACATTCTATGGGATCCTGCATCATCCTTGCTTTTATCAACAGCATCATACCAAGTTTGATTTAAATCTGACATGGCTTTGTGGAAATATGAGCATAAACAGAATTTCACAGTTAGTCCTACCTTCTCATTAACATTTATGACATCACCACCAAAAACAACAGATATCATTTGCACACCACAACACATCCATATACCAAGTATGGCATAAATCCACCTTAATGATCTTGAGATATCGTGTTTACAAGCTTGTTAACAGAATTTTACATTTAACCCCGCCTATTAAATGATATTCATGACATTAGCATTAAAAACAATATGGATCATCTACAGACCACAACACATCCATATACCAAGTATGACATAAATCCACTGCACGGTTCTTGAGACATCGTGTTTATAAGCTTAATAATAGAATTTTACATTTAGCTCCGCCTTCTAATTGATATCCATGATATCAGCACCAAAAACAATAGGGATCATCTACAGACCACAACACATCCATATACCAAGTACGATATAAATCCACTTTGATGATCTTGAGATATCATGTTTACAAGCTTGTTGACAGAATTTTACATTTAACCCCGCCTATTAAATGATATTCATGACATTAGCATTAAAAACAATATGGATCATCTACAGACCACAACACATCCATATACCAAGTATGACAAAAATCCACTGCACGGTTCTTGAGACATCGTGTTTATAAGCTTAATAATAGAATTTTATATTTAGCTCCGCCTTCTAATTGATATTCATGATATCAGCACCAAAAACAATAGGGATCATCTACAGACCACAATACATCCATATACCAAGTACGATATAAATCCACCACACAGTTCTTGAGATATCATGTTTACAAGCTTCAGTCACAGACATACAATATTTACCCTGCTAAGCGTAGCGGGGATATTTACAAGAGTTATACTTACCTTCCATGCAATAAATATGCAATCTGGTCACATGACCTGATTCTAACGCACTTCTAACCGACCTTAAAAACGTAGTTACCAGCCCAGTCCTAACCTTTCACAACATTGCTGAAACAGGTCAGATTTTCATTTATAAATTTAACGTTTTTCTAACAATTTTCTCCCTTGCAGCTTCTACCAGGCAGATTTTTACGCTGTTCAGCCTTATTCGGTTCACCTTTTTAAGTCTTCTGAGGTAAGACGAGGTAGCCATGGGTCCGGGTTTTCTTCAGTCCGACTCAAAGGACTTTCCCGTGAAGCCTACACTTAGCATAGAGTGTTTTTGTCTCCATCCGTACAAAGCGGGCAGCTAGTTCAAGAGAGTCCCACTCTCGCGGCGGGTGTTTTTAGGCCCTCGAGCACTAAGTGTGCCTGTCTAATGGACCTCTTGCCCCTGGGTTTAAGTGTTTTTCACCCTCGGCCCCATCCTTCCACGGGGAGAGCCTAGCGTTATACTATGCATTGTATTAACATGTAAGGATATCTTCAGTACAGGCTTCCACGAGGAGAGCCTAGCGTTATACTATGCATTGTATTAACAATATCTTCACCACAGGTTCTTGTATGCGTTAGGCCAATTTCTTTAATCGATGTTGGTGCATGCGTATTAGGTCGACGTCACCACAGGGTGTTCGAGTCAGCTTCTTACAGCTCCAAGGAGCTACAGTTGTTACAAGAGAACCTATATTTCATTTAATGTTACCAGTACATATCGTGTATTCATATTTCATGGAAGGTAAGGTATAACTTGAAGTAAATACATACATACACCCATCCACACATACGTACATACATACACACGCCAGCATGACCACATAGGTTCCTTATGCTATCGCATCAGAACCAAAAAGGGCAGTAATCTATTGTTTCCAGTGATAAGTTGGATGGTACACGTACAGTAGATTAAGTATTTTACACAAGAGTTGGAATTAATTATAGAATTTCGCACGGTTCTGAATAAATTCTCACAAGTACTCTAAAATCATTCTGACAGTAAGTACAGCTGGTCCTTTGATGGCAGCTCCTCACTTTCTTCTACTGTTGTATAATGTTTTGGTGCAGTATTGATGCTTATATGTGTGCGGTAATACAAATTGTTGTCTTGCTTTTTTCAGTATTCATCCAAATTTCTTTCAAATGACAACACTGTTTGTTACCATTTTGTGGTAACATATTCCAAATGTCAACAATCCGATTTTTGAATGAGTTTTGTCTCATCTGCAGTCGCGATCTTTCCTTGTATATCTTTTTGTTGTGTCCCCATGTTACACCAATTTCTCTAAATTCAAACACATCACGTACCTCAGGGTCATATTTATGTGTTATAGGCCTCTATAAGATCTACTCGATGCCTCCTGTAGGTGAGTAATGGGAGGTTTAACTTAGCAAGTCTTTCAGCATAATTCAGTTTGTCCATTCCTGGTCATAGGCATGTGGTTCTTCTCTGGAGATTCTCTAACATATCAATATGTTTAATCTTATATATAGTAGACTCCAGACTGGATTACAATATTTGAGCAATCAACCTGTCTGAGTTAGATGATAGACAGCTTTTTCAACCAATCACCACATGAATTTGCCTAGCCAAAAAATCTGCATAACCAAGTGGGGCAAACATCCTATGCGATGCTGGTACAGTACAACTAGCTAGCAGCACGCTCATGTAGTCAATAAAATTTACTGTGCAAAACAAATTTCTGCACACACAGTGACAGCAAAATGGTGAACAAAAAATGCCTACTGCAGGCTTTGTAAATATGATTGCTGTTACCCAGTACACTTAGCAAACTGAATTTTATTTATCTCTTTTGCTAAAAATTCTATAAAACCAGAGAAGTGCCATAAATGGATCAAAGTTTCTGCAGGCCTCGCGAACATCTAAAAGTCAATGCATTGGTAATGCATGATTGTGGATTGAGGTTTGTTTGCCGCACCTAGTTACCGCATTGCTATGGTGGGTGTGGCTTATTTTGTAACTCAAGAGACGTTAATTGCCTAACCATACTTGTATAAAATAATTTATATGTTTCGTTATCAAAGGTACTGAAAGGTTCTTCTGGTGGATCAAAGTACTTTATTACCTTAGCAACCTTTCCATTCATATGACATTCAAAGGTAAAATTTGTATCAACAATTACACTAATGTCTTTTTCTTCAGATGATTTTTTCCATCGGTTTTAAATTTTGCTTAATAAAGTGTCAAAAATCTTCTGACCAAAAATCATGACAGAATTAATATACTGAATTAATGTACTGAATACATTTTTATATACTGCCCTCTTTACAATTTAATGTACTTTTCATCAAATAATTACATAGGGGACATTTTAGAGCACATATTTAACACATTTCTGAAAAATAAATCATATATATATATATATATAGTGCAAAAATCTTAAACTGTTCAAATCTTTACAAGTGCATGCCAGTTTTGCTTCTTATGTGACATGCCTATGTCATTATTAAAATAGGGTGTTCTTGCTTTTGTTGTAAAAATGTCATATTTAATTCATTTTGAAATTAAAAAATATAGATCTTGACTTCACCCACGACCTGTAAATTTCTATCACATAAATCTCTTTCATACTGTTGTGAATTACTACCCTTTCATAAACCTAAGTTCCTTTGTTTATTGTCTGTAATAGCATTATTATTCTCCCAGGACAAATACTTCATGAAATAATAGACGGTCACAGTGGCAAGACTACCACTTTTGAATTGCATTCCTTCTCAATGCTGAACAATCGCAACAGTTGCAAAGGATGTTTCACGGGTTGGTCATCACTAGTGACTTTGTATAATTATCTTAAAGCTAAAAGGACTATTCCAAGGGTATTTGTAAAATCTTATTTGAAAGAGCATACTTTTAGAGCAAATTTGGTACAAAAATCAGGTTGATATCATATTCTGTTCAGGAGATATGGATCTTTGAAGATTTCTAATTGCATTTTAAAGTCTTTGTACAGTATAATGAATTCGTGTTTGATAATGTCATTGAGACAATTCCATCGGAAATGTTTATGCATTTCTTTGAACATTAATTGGTTGTTTCTGTTTGATTAGAAACAATTTTCCAAAAGTTATTGAAGTAGGGTATATTTGGCAATGTTATATAAATACCTAACTTTCATCAATTTATTTTTCTAGCAGGTTTTACTAATAAGAAAACGATGAAAGATTTTAATGAAATACATAAATTTTGTGGGAAAATTTGTTGCTGTGATGTCATACTGAACCTTTTGCTATTTCGTTTCTTGGCATTCTTTGTGAACCTTCAAATTTGAATATCTCCTGGTAGGAATAAAATATCCAGAAGATTTTTGTACTAAATTGTTTCTAAAAAATTTCTTTCTTATGAAAGGTTACAAAAAAAAAAAAACATGGGAATATTCCTTTAAAAGAACAAATACTTTAGTCTAGTGGTCATATCATGACATTGTCAAATTAGATGTCCCTGGTTGAATTCCCGGCAGACCCTCATCCATCAGTTGCTGACACAGATGGATTATCTCTATAAAACCTTAACTGTTGAAAACTGGATGTAAAAATACCCAATATAGCTATCTATATTTTTAAACTTAATGTAAAAAAAACTGGTCAGATTAAAACACAGATATTTATAGTGTATTAGCACCTACCAATCAAAGATTCATTCCCACAACTACAGTAGGGGAGGGGGAAAATTGACATCAAAGATTCATTCGCACAACTGGGGCTTAAAGTTGCTATTGCTTTAAAACCTGCTTTATATGACTGTACTATTCAACATTCAACATTTTTATGTTTGAAAAGGAAGGGGCATGAAACATGCTGACTTGAAATTCAAATGGGTTCTCACCGCGGCTCTAACTGATTAAGAACAGGAGTTAAGCAGATCTCAATATCCTCAGATGTTGATTATAATGTAAGGAGTGACATTTAATAGGAGTCCATAAAATAACGTTAACATCCCACCTGCACTACAACAGCTTCTAAAACATAAGGCATCGAAACGAAACAACATTTTGGTTTCTCATTTATCAATTTACAACAGGCAGAATGCATTCTCTACGCAGACTCTTCATCCAAACCCACTGCAACAAGAGGAAATATTTTGTCTTGCTCTAGGCAGGGCAGACCCCTAGCTTTGCTGTTTTACAGGAGCGGCCCGCCCTGCCCCTCCATGGGCCCGCCCTGCCCCTCCGTGGGCCCGCCCTGCCCCTCCGTGGGCCCGCCCTGCCCCTCCGTGGGCCCGCCCTGCCCCTCTGTGGGCCCGCCCTGCCCCTCCGTGGGTCCGCCCTGCCCCTCCGTGGGCCCGCCCTGCCCCTCATGAGAAAAATACATTTTTCTTGGAATTTTCTTTAGATTTATTTTTATTTTTTTTAATTTAATAATCTTAACTAGCCTCAAAAACGAATACCTTACATGGATACAGAACACAGAATGTTAGCATAGTAAGCAATTGTCCTGTTTGGCTCATTAATGGTCCTTATCAATCAGAGTAGTTCATTCTGAGGTAAGATTATAGCTAAAATCCCAGATCTTCTTCACCATGGGATTGAGCCTTAAGGGGGCCCCAGGACTCCATGCCGAAAACACTTAGCGCTTCACGCGCATTAATGTGCCCCTCAACAAGTCTAGCACCCTGCCCCTTTTTAAATCAAGCTAGGGGTCTGACCCTGAGCTGTTATTTATTTTATTTCTAAATAGCAGCTCCTTGCTCTAGGTCACAAAACCATACTTAAGCTAGAAATGAATTAGTAATTTCCTTTGGGCCAAAGTCCACCCAGTATTAGGCTAATAATATACCCTTTATAAAATTTCTTTTGGGTATTTGCATTGTCAGACCAGTGCATCAAATCCTGGTAATGTACTGACTTCATTATTTGGCTTAGTCCATTTTTACATCAGGTAAATTTCTTAATAAAGTTTTGCAAACAGTTCTCATTTTTCATTACATCAGGTAAATTTTTTAATAAAGTGAAAAAACTTATGTAAACTGTTCTCATTTTTCATTCTTTTTAGTTGTTTTTTATGCATTTTAAACAATTTAACAAGAAATTTTATAAAAAGATTAATGTTTTGAAATTGTGTTTATATACACATTCAAAGGTATATGGACAGGTAGCAACCACTTTGTATAAATTGATACAAATGCCCTTCATAAACACTCAACACAAACACTTTCCTACAAAATCGATCCAAAATGTGTCTCCAAACGTACGCTCATTACGTATTGGTTTCTTCGTGATGTAAGGATATCACAGTACAACACTAACATTACGTGAAAGGTACAATGTACCATACAGTAATACTTACAGCCTAACGTAACAAGTGGAATTCACCAATCATAAAGAAATAATGGATTAGAACTTGATTCGATATTTCCTCTTTATCTACGAGAAAATGTCCTAAAATAGTTAGCAGATCGCTAATTAAGCGATATTCTGATGTGTGATTCAATGAGACTGCTGTTATAAAGTAGTTTAGGTCAATGTCACAGTGACATTGTGGAAGTTATGCATTGTAGGCCTTGCTGTGTCCTTATTCTTTATATGACAGTAACGTCACACACCTCTTTTTAATAGCCAGCCGTTTCCTGGCGCTTAATTTTTCACTTTTTCGCAAATATCTCAGAAACGAGTGGGAATTTCTGATAGATGTGTGTTAATGAAATGTTCAGAATATTTAAAGGAACATATTTATGGCAAAATTAATACCTATCCATATACCTTTAATGTACTGTCAAAGAAGTTTCCACTCACAAATGACCCTCCTAAAGTCAGGCCATTCCACTCCAGCCAAATTCCTTTGCCCAGTGAATTAAATGTGTATACAAACATCAATCTTAAATAAACCTGTTTACTACACAATGGTGCATTACATTTCTTGTTTCCCTGAGTTATAAGGCTACACCCTGCCCCCTCCCCCCTTCATTTTTTAAAATTGAGAAACAGTGGGGGTACGAATATCATAATAATTTGAACTTCCTAAACATAAAGTTACATGTAAATGCATGGGTCAAAGTGCTTGCTGTAATTTCTACTAATGCAACACAGCAGTACTAGACTGAAAGTTCTAACGTAAAGCCTAAATATCATTGTACAGTATATCCAAAGACCTCGTACAATTTCAAATATACATCTACAGTGTACTTACAGTGCCATACAGAATAAAGTGCACACACAGACAGTCACATTATTAACAGTTTCCCATTAAATGGACAACAGGAAACTTCTTATAAACTGGTCATTTAGCCCTAGATGAAAATGTCCTGAATTTGGTAGCTGATAACCTGAAATTACTGCTACCAGCATGGTACAATATGAACAGACCTGAGTATGCATACTTTACAAGATTTAGTTTTCATTAGTGTTGTAGGTCTCGAGACCTTCTGGAGACCTGATTTTTGAGGCAAGACAAATTTAGAGGAAAACTTAAATGCAATAATGACAGTTTAATCATTCTACGAAATTAACCATCTACCAACCCGGGGGAAGGGGCACTTCATACTAAAGTAGTAGGGGTGTGCAGCCCACCAACCGAAAAACATACCCGCAGTGTGACAGATGTTTTGCTAACTGCATTATAAAATTATACAATTTTTATACACACAGTATAAAGAAGTCAATTTTGATACCTGCAGTATGAGTATTCAACGAAAATATTGTAAAAATGGACTAGCAGTAAAAAAATAACACAGTAAAACCAAAATTTTGGGACCTGCACTACAAAAATGATAGAGAAAAGGTAATTTGTTTACTAAATTAAAATGGTGCAAAAGGCACCTGCTCGGGAGGCACCTGCTCGGGAGGCACATATATATATATATATCTATATCTATATACATATATATATATATATATATATATATATACCTCACATATGGAAGTGCCCTCCCCCCATCCTGGGGCTACAACTCTCTTATTTCTAAGCATGGACAAAAGTAACACAGTAAAACCTAAATGTTTGGGACCTGCACTACTTTACAAATATGATGAAAAAAATGCAATTTATTTATTTGTTTTTTTTAAGGAGTTTCCACCTGCTAGGGAGGCACATATACAGAGATCGCGTTAACGACAAATTTGTCGTATTTTACGCCATGGCTGAAATTTCTTGCGACACAGGTTGTACCTGCGTCCTAAGATTTAGATATAGCATGTGGAATTTCACGCCAGAGTTTTTCATTAATATAACTAAAATCATGAACATCTTACCTCTCTGATGCGATTCAAACTTTTATTTCACACAAAAATGATTTTCAATTACTCATAAATAGAAGAAAAATGACACAACTACGAGACTAATGGCGAATGATTCAACATGCCCGTAGTGCTGCCATAAACACATTTAGGCTAGTACATAGACCCTATGCATAATGTACATACACTGTACAGTGTATGTAAAAGTTTTGATGTTGTTTTGAATGCAGGCTGTCAATTGTCAACGATATCATCAGCTAGGATTTAAGTTTCCTCCTGTATTGTGTTAATCATGTATCTGTGAAGTGATCACAGTCTGCAAGTCAAGTTATTATACTGTAAAGAAGTAGGCGTGTTCAAGATCTGAATAGTATATTATTGCTGACAATTGGTCAAAGTTCACTAAAACCTCATGAAAATTTGGATACGATAAACAAAAGTATTTTCTAGTTTATTTTGGGATTGTTAACCCAAATTTCATGACTCAACAATCAACATTATACAAGGATTGGGTATAAACTTTTTTCGTAATATTTTTTATGATAATAATAGTCCAATTTTATGTTTTTGATATTTTAAGCGCAATTTTCATTCACTTTAGCGAGGCAGGCCTACACAAGTGTGTTATGTTAATAACAATCAATTGCATGCTTCGCTAGCGCGCAATGCCCTGTACATTACGCAATGCCCTGTACATTACGCAATGCCCTGTACATACGATGGCAAATTGACAAAATACGCCAAACTTCAAGGGCTTGTCGTAAGCAAATACGCCAGGCAAAAAATTATAACGCAACCTCTGCACATATATATATGTATACCTCACATATAGAAGTGCCCCCCCCCTTGGGGCTACCAACTGTCTTATTTCTAAGCATGGACAAAAGTAACACAGTAAAACCTACATTTTTGGGACCTGCACTACTGTACAAAAATGATGGAAAAAAGGCAATTTTTTTTTTTATGAAAATGGTACAAAAAGGCACCTGGTCAGGAGGAACATACACACATACATATATACATACATACATACATACATACATATATGCATACATACATACACATATATATATATATATATGTATATATATATGTTTACCTCAAATGTGGAAGTGCCCCCCTCCCTAGGCAACCAACTCTCTTATTTCTAAGCATGAACATATACCCCCACTTTTTTGGAACCTGTATTACAGTACATAGCATCAGTAAAAAAATGTCAATTATCCCCCTGTCATGGCGATGATCTAATCCACTGTTCCTAAGAACTGGCAGGTTGGTAGTATATCTGCTGATATTGCTGTCATTCAATTCTATATAAAAAGTAGTTTTGATCAGGCCTAAGAGTTATTATAACAGCTCTTTGTTCCAATCAATGGAAAATTGGGAAAATGATCCCTCAATTTTACAGTTCAGGAAATACATCGAAGAAGTAAATGAGCTTGATAAGGCATTAATAACTGCAATCCACAAGGGTGCTGGACCGGGTGGTGAGGGGAGGCATAAGCCACACCAATAATTTGGACGATCATATTCTTTTCTTTAAGTTTTCTTTGTTATGATTGATCAAAATGATAATAAAAAAAACTCCTTCCGGTGCCCCTGATTCATAGCCAAAAGGCAAAATATCCCTCTTTAAGCAAACTAGCTCTTAGCACCTTACTGTGCCAGCATCCAGTGCCCCAGTAGAAAGGGTGTTCAGAACTGGGGCACAATTACATGGCCACACAGAGCTTTTAAGATGTTCATGTTTCTAAAAATGCAACTCAAATGTACTCTCAACTTTATCATTCCTTATCACTGATGTTCTTTAGTCACCTAGGGTAAAGGTTAATCTATGCAATCAAGATGATCAATGATGTGTATTCACTCCACCTCTTTATGTACTTTTGGTGTAATTATGTCAAGGATGTTTTTATAGCTATGCACCTCAAAATGTTATATAATAAATTTGTACTATGTTATTACACTGTATGTACAAATTCAATACCCTCCCTCCCCCACCCCCCCCCTCCTCAAAAAAAAAAATGGCTGTAGACACTCTTAAAGTCTGTGAATGGGTATGTTGCTGGTTATGGTTTGGAGAATTATGGGAAGTGATATATTTATAACAGTATACTGCACCTCGGCAATAACCTTAAATTATTAGAATTCAGAAATCATATCTCACTATTATTTGAGATTTGATAGTAAAATGGTTTTATTACTTTATAAAATACTTTGAATTGACTCATTTTTACTTTAGTTTTTTTTTCTGGAAGTTATGCATTTAACCTTATATTCAAGTTTAAGTTATGTTTACATTATTCTAAAGATAAGAAATTAAGAAATGATTTTAAAATATGTTTTCAACTCATGATTTTTAATTGACAGATGCCATACTGTCCAAATATATCAAGCTTTTGTTTACCCTAGGTGACTATTCTGTTTGTGTTATAAAACTTACTCTTTTCAGCCCTTTCATGTTAACTTTAAACATTATTTTCAAAATACATTATGCTCTTGTTTTGAAAAAGTATTCACAGGATTGGAAATAAATGATTTCTTTTAATTAAATCATTTAGACTTCTTTTGACAATTACACCTTTAATAGGCCCAGACCCATTTTGAGGGGGAGGGACATGTGCAAGCCCATATTCTAGGGGGAAGGGGACATGTGCAAGCCCATATTCATTCCTTTCTTTACGATCAGTTTAAAGGAAAGGTCTCAAAGTTACTGTCTTAGATAATGTAGGTCTCGGTCTCGGGAGGGTTGGTCTCGGTCTCAGAGGGCAAAGTCTCGGTGGGTGTGATCTCGGTCTCGGATGCTCAAGTCTCGACTACAACACTGGTTTTTATGTTGTGATGTCAAAAATTACAATAAAATTTGCATAATTTATTATAATAAGGCTCCTAAATTCAAAATGCTGTAAAATGTTCCATTTTTAAACAATGACATTTTTTTTGCTATTTTCATGAGTTATAGCTTATTTTCTTACAACTAAGCTCAATTTGTTGCTACCTGTCCACAAATCTTAATAGCCAATTTCCTTACAATTATTCTCAATTTGTTGCTATCTGTCCAGACCCGCAGCCAGAAATTTGAAAAGAAGGTTCGTTCGGTTTTTTTATAAAAGGGCAACAAACTTTGAAATTCCAGGTGCTTATCATTCTTTTAGATTTCAGAAGGGCACTTCCTCAACAAAAGGGGGTTCGTTTTTCGTATGAAAGGGCAACAAAGTATGAAATTCCAGGTGATTATTATTTTTTAGATTTTAAAAAGGCACTTTCTCAACAAAAGGGTTTTGTTCACTCGACAACCCCCCACCCCCCCTCCCCACTCCTCATGCTGCCCATAGATCTTTAAGGGAGAAATAGTTGAATCGTAACTTATTACTTCTATAACGAACTAAGATGGCAAATTGTGATTTTCTCAAATTTCGGAGTTGAAAACTTGGAATTAATTATAAAATCTTCCCACGGTTCTGAATAAAAATGTCAAAAATCTTCCCACAAAACAATGCAACAGAAATAATATCAATGTAGTAAATACATCTTTACATACTTCCCTCTTTCGTAATTAATGTACTTTTTAATGTACAATTACATGGGTGACATTTTTACAGCACATATTTACCACATATACTTTGTTTACTCAAGAAGTCTAAAAACAAAAATGGCAATAAACGAGTAGGAAAAGGCTCAGTATGACATCACAGCAACACATTCTCCCACAAAGTTTATGTATTTCATTAAAATCTTTCATCCTTTTTTATTAGTAAAACCTGCTAAAAATTAAATTGATGAATGTTAGGTATTTATATACATTGCCAAATATACCCTACATCAATAACTTTTGAAAATTGTTTTTAATCATACAGAAACAACCAAATAACATTCAAGAAATATATAAACATATGCAATGGAATTGCCTATATGACATCATCAAACACAAATTCATCATACTGTACAAAAACTTTAAAATGCAATTTGTCTTTAAAAATCCATATCTCCTAAACGGAATATAATATCAACCTGTTCAGAATATAACTTCAACTTGTTCAGAATACTGCTGCAAGACTGATCTCTGGCATAGGTATAAGATCTCATATTACTCCTATAATTTCCCATTTGCATTGGCTCAGAGTACAGTCACGAATTAGGTTTAGGCTTTATGTTAATCTTTTCAAAATTCTCCATGGTCTTGCATCAATTTATCTGTCTGAATTGAATCATCTGTATGTCCCAAATCCCAGACTTAGGTCTGCCTCTTATGGCCCACTGATAAGGAGACAGTATGGCAGCAAACAAGTTAGTCGTTACAACTTTGCTGTCACTGGATCATCTCTCTGGAATGAGCTGCCTGTCCACATCCAATCTGCAAGTGACATTATCAATTTCAAGAAGCAATTGAAAACACACCTTTTTACCCAATAATGTAAAGCGCTTAGTTTTGTTCTCAATATAAGCGCTATATAAGCATCTACATAATAATAATAAAAATAATAACCTGATTTTTGTACCAAATTGGCTCTAGAAGTATGCTCCTTCAAATAAAAGTTTCCAAAAATCATGGGAATATTCCTTTAGGGAAAAGAATTTTGTACATAGAAACCTTACCCTGTCATGAGGATGTTTGGCACACCATAATTCTCTTTCTTCATTGGAATCTGTGGCTGCTCCATTTCAAGCTGGATAATCTCAATCTCAATGACGTAAAAAACTACAAGAGGTGAAGAAAAGAAAGAAAACATTTATTCTTCATTTTTTGCAAGCAAAGAGATAACAGCTTTCACAAGTATAATGTCAAAAGAATCAGTTTACAACATACTCGTAATTCCTGTCAGTACATGAATACAAATTTGATGTTCATTTACCCAATGGGATTCGTTTTTTAACCTTTGATTATCAAATGGCATTTGTGCTTGTCAAATAACCAACTTGAACTTGTCACTCTTGCGATAGGCTGAACCGGTCATTCTTCTCAAACCGAGTATCATGTGACAATCAGCGATCTAAGTAATGTTTTGTTTCATGACGCGACCTAAAATGAGTCGGTTAGGCCTCCTGACACCTGACAAATTTAGGTGATCAAAGCTTCAAAATTCTTGTTGTCTCGCCGGCGAAGCAGTAAGTCTGAGACAGTAATCAGTCTAACGATAAGCTTGACCTAATGAAATACTGGTGGTGTTTTTAAGTTCCTTGCCTCAATAGAATTGAGTAAATAAGCCTTGGTTTTAATAGCTATTTGCATCTCTTTCAAAAAAGGAAATATGGTCTGAAAAGAACTGAAAACATTCAGTCTAGATCTCAAAAGCTATTTATGTCTACCTTGAAAAAAAATGGTAACAATGGATAATTTGCTTTGAATGAACTACTTCCTTATCTGAATAGCAGTTGAAACAATCAAACCTGGCTTGAAAAGAAATTAAACATTTCGGATAAACTGAACATTAGAATGACTTCCAAGGATAAAATATTGTGAGATCTTCAAATTTAATTAGGCGAGATCTTCCAACTTGCAAATATTTAGTAATATATGTGAAACTCATCACAAGGCAAGATATTGTAGGCAGGAATAAAATATACTGTACTCGGACTTATTAAAGTTCCCCTGCTCTAATAAGCACCCGTCCAACATTTTTTACTGATAACAGAATTTGTTTGATTAATTTGAAGAATTAAAATAAGTTTTGCCAGTTACATTATTTGCTTCTTTTGCATCCGACAATTACAATTTTTTTGTGGATTTAATTGTGGGACTAGTATGGACCAGTTCACACAATGAAGTTTGAATAGTACACTGTAAGCTGCCTGGAGCATGGGCGCTCATCAGAAAGGTACTTTGGGATTAAAGAGTGGTGCAATTCTATTTTCGTAACACCCAGGCGCTTATTACGTTGTATATGGAATGTTAATTTAGGATTTCCAAAAAAAATAAGCTTTTCTTGTCCCAAGATGTCAGTAAGCAAATGTCTTTTATCTCACCACACTCCAATTGATGAGAATAAAGGTACAGTACTTGTTGTAGAAGTGACTGAAATCAGACTAGTTATGACATCATGTCTTTATATTCCTCAGAATTTCTTTTGGATTTAATATTTCTGAGATTTTGAGACTTATGTTTGATATGTTAGAAGGCTACTAAAACAATTTGTTAAGGTACTGTGATTAACTATCTAAAGAAATTGCCAGACATTGCAAATGGTACAAATCTCCTCGCCGCTAATAACACACCTTCCACCCTCTGTCCCACATGCCATCCCACCCTCTGTTCCACCCTACAGGAAATCATACAAGAAATCCAGATGCCATAAGATTTTTGAATGCTTTCTTCACCATTTCATTTCTTTTGAAGTCCTCTTTTATTTAATATGGACTTGCTTGACCACTGAACTAATCCTTTAACAGAGTAAGATTTTTGAATGCTAAATTTTGTTTCTTTCTCTCTTTCATATAAGATGGACATGCTTGACATTTTGTTTTTTTAATTTCTTTACCATTTTGTTTCTTTTGAAGTCTCTCTTTCATATCAGATGAACTTGTTTAACCCCTGAAATATTCCTTTCACGGAAGAAGATTTTTGAATGCCTTCTTCACCATTTTATTTCTTTTGAAGTCCTTTTTCATTTAATATGGACTTGCTTGACCACTGAACTAATCCTTTAACGGAATAAGATTTTTAAATGCTTTCTTCACCATTTTGTTTCTTTTGAAGTCCTCTTTCATATAAATGGACATGCTTGACCCATGAACTAATCCTTTAATGGAATAAGATTTTTGAATGTTTTCTTTATCATTTTTCTTTTCTTTTGAAGTCTCTCTTTCATATAAGATAGACATTCTTGACCCCTGAACTAATCCTTTAACAAACTCATCATTCCAATCTTTACTGTAACCTTCACTCACTCCACTGCACCACAACTACCTCCAATATCTCCTTATAAATTGCATTAACAGAAAAACGCTAACTCACTTAAATCTAAATCACCCATAAAAGATAGGCAACTTTTTTTTTTCCATTATAAACCGGATATCTACCAAATCAAAATGAAAATTTTAGAGATTACTTTGGAGAATATCATTAGTATTACTATGTTTCCAGACTATTCAAGCCAGCACTTATTGTTTATACAAATATTTAATTGCTACTCATGTCAAAAATGCATTTGTTGTAAGTTTTTTTAAGGTGAGAATTTCTTTATATAAATTTCCTTTCAAGCGAGCCACAAAAATAGTTGGAATTCCTTTCCAAGGGCAGAAATCTTTTGTTCTCAGTGGCTGAAAACGCAGGTCAGACAGACAATAGATGTGATGAATGGACAGACAAACGGACGAACAGACAAACGGTAAAGATGATACATCCCCTCTTCACCAACTTTGTTGGCGAGGGGATAAAAAACTATTTTTTTAATTGTGAGACATTGCAAACAATATGAAACCCTCTTGCCATTGATAACACACCTTCTAATAACAGCATCCTCTGTTGCACATACCATGTCACACATGCCATCCCGTCCATGTCCCACATACCACCCCACCCTCTGACCCACATCCAACCTCACCCCATGACCCACATGCCACTCCACCCTGTACCATATGTCACCCGACCCTCTGTCCCACATGCAAGCCCACTCTCTGTCCCACATGCCAACCAACAATATGTTCCACATTCCACCCCAATCTCTGTCCCACATGCCATCCAACCCTCTGTCCCACATGTCATGTCGCAAATGACATCCCACAATCTGTTCCACATGTCACCTTAACCAAGTGCTCAAAATTAGCATAACCCGCTAGCCCGGGTGCTAGCTGATTTTACGTGTAGGCTAACATAACTTAAATCATCTAGTCATATAATAAAAATTATTCCAGTATGCTTATGTCAGACATGAAGAGAAGGGCTTGTGGAAACTTCAGTTAGGCTAGTGAAATTTGAGGTGAGAAATTCTGACTAATGCTTATTTGGAGCAATGCATCCCACCCTTTGTCCCTAATGCTATCCCACCCTGTCCTACATGCCATCACACCCTATGTACTACTATATGCAATCACATCTGAAATCCAGATGCCAATGCACCACATGCCATCACACCAGAAATCCAGATGACATCCCAACACATATCCCACCCTGTCACACATGTCACCCCACCCTGTCCCACATGCAATCAAACCCTGTCCCATATGCCATGCCACCCTTTATCCCACACGCTATCCCATTATTTGTCCTACATGCCATCTCACCCTGTCCCCCATGCCTTCCCACCCTCTCTCTCACATGTCATCCCAATTCCTCTATCTCCCAATCATCATGCCATCTTGTATTCAACACTCTTTCCCCCAATTCCCATCCCCTCATCCTATCCCAACAAAATAAACCAATCAGCCCATTTCCTCTAACTCCCATCCCCTCATCCTATCCCAACAAAATAAACCAATCAGCCCATTTCCTCTAACTCCCATCCCCTCATCCTATCCCAACAAAATAAACCAATCAGCCCATTTCCTCTAACTCCCATCCCCTCATCCTATCCCAACAAAATAAACCAATCAGCCCATTTCCTCTAACTCCCATCCCCTCATCCTATCCCAACAAAATAAACCAATCAGCCCATTTCCTCTAACTCCCATCCCCTCATCCTATCCCAGCAAAATAAACCAATCAGCTTATTTCCTCCAACTCCCATCCCCTCATCCTATCTCAACGAAATAAACCAATAAGCCCATTTCCTCTAACTCCCATCCCCTCATCCTATCCCAACAAAATAAACCAATCAGCCCATTTCCTCTAACTCCCATCCCCTCACCCTATCCCAACAAAATAAACCAATCAGCCCTAATCGCATTACTCAAATGCCTCATCCATCCACCAGTCCACCAAACCTATCTTCTTTCCCCAGTTAAAATAATTAAGCAGTACTACCACACCATCCACGTACAACCCCAGAAAGAACAATGCCCAGGAGTCATACTTTAGATAAATTGATCAAAGATACATTTTACTGATGACTTAAATCACCCAAAGGATTTGATCGTTTCTTTCGTGGATTGATTAGGCAGGCATATGATCAGTGAATGTCAATATCATTTGAGAGATTGTCTGTTTGTTGAGGCCTTAACGGCACCATGACAGCGAGGGTCAAATTCTGCCTGAGAGGTTAGATCATTCTAAAGGTAGGAAGAAAAGAAAACAGGGGAAGATTGAGAGAAACACAAGAACTAAAAGCCAGAAAGCTGGGATTGAGAGAGGAGGTGCATGAGTGAAAAAAACAAAGTAGAGAGAGGGGGGTGGGAGAGGAGGACTAAATGTGGTTGCAGAGAGAAGCAGATGAAGGAGATCATTGTATCCGGAGGGTTTTCTGAAACAGCTCGGCTATTGAGCTGTGGGTAGCAAAGGAAGCTCTGGGAAGGTTGTAAGTGCATATTTTGTCAACTTGTGATTAGGTGGCTGAAACTTAATGTTTCTTTTACAATCTTTAACGTCGCGCACTAATATCGATCTCTATACAGGTTGGTTTTAAAAGTTTCTGCTGAAGCTTTTTACGGTAATCAATTTCTTGTTCCCTTTTATAACAATCATCAACAGACAATACATGACTTCAGTTTCTTCATTGCTAATAAAGTTCATGACACCAAATTTGACCAAAACTTAGTCTAATCAGCAATGACCTGCTGTACCTTCCTTTCAGAAATATTATGTAATTCAATGATAGACAATCATTAGAGGTACATAAAGAGAGACCATGGCATCAGTAGGCAGACCCCTAGCTTGTTTCAAGGAGCAGGGTGCTAAACTTGTTGAGGGGCACATCAATGCGTATGTAAAGCCCCGAGTCTTTTCGCAGTGGAGTCCAGAAGCCCCTTAAGGCTCAAGCCCCTAATTAAGAAGCTCTGGGATTTTAGCTATAATCATACCCTGTGTTCTGTGTCAATGTAAGGTATTTTATTTACAAAATTAATTATGATTATTAAGTTTTAAACAAAAATTAAATCTATTTTTTTTTACATTTTTTTCTGATGCGGGGCAGCGCAGACCCCAAGGGAGCGAGGAGGGCCCACGGAGGGCTAGGGGTCCATTTTTCTAAGGGGCAGGGCAGACCCCAAGGGAGCGGGGTGGACCCACAGAGGGGCAGGGAGGGCTATGGGTCTGGTAGGACCTACATGTACTGTTCATATTACATAGTATACATACACACTTTAAATTATACCCACATATGGGTAACACAAATCTTTCTTTGCTCGTTGTGCCATGCACAGCAATCTTACATTCCATGTTGGGTAGGCCTTGGTATTAAGTTTAGGAATAGAACTGGACAAACTTTGTTTCATGACTTGAAGTTGTACTATAAGTTTAACGAAGTAGGATGGTGGGCCCGAATTTCAACCACTTAAGGCACAAATTTGTGATTTTTCTCAAACAAAAACAAAATATTGACTTCAATGTTCCACCTTAATCTCCAATCCTTTGAAACAATGTATGATGACCGCTTAGGGACATGTGGTGTTGCTTTCTTGAAATTTTGATAAAAATATCTCATAGTTTTGGTCAATTAGAACATTTCACGAAACCCGAAATTCAACCACTGTGTTTAATAAACAGAAAGTGATCTATTGCCCAACATACAGGGAGATTTTGAAGCCTATCCTAAACCTAAACTGTTAGGGTGAGAATGGTTCTGTTTAAAAAATGTCAAAATCTCCCGTTAAACATGCCTAAATACCCACCAGGTGTACCAGTAAAATGTATGTCAATCCTTACTACTGATCGAAACAAATTTCATTAAATTGTTATTCTAACTGCACAATCAACTTATGAAACATCTAATTAGTGAAAATGGAGTTTAATTAACAATTTACGAAGCTCTAGAGGGGACATGGTAAAAAAAATCATTTTATTAGGTACGTACGTAATAATAATACAAGCGTACGTAATGATCACGTATGTACACAATGTAGTATCATGTAGGTACATGATAATACATACGTACGTAATAATATCACATACGTATGGATAATAATACGTACATACAGTATGTAATAATAATATCACATACGTACCTACATGAGGTATTACCACCATGGATAGGGATAAACTCGTAAATCTTTACTTTTATTCAGGCTTTAGTCAAAAAAAAATCCTGTATTACTTGGCTGCAAAACATCGGATGATTATAAGCCAAGAAACTTTCTTTGTACCGACAGAAACATTATGACTGTGGATGTGGCCATTTTTATCTTGGACAAATTAAGAATGTCTTTGCAGTTACGTGGATGTCATTGAAGGCATTCCATTCTTCCCAGAACAAAGAATGAGAAATTGTGTATAAATGTGCAGAATAAATTAGTTAAAACAAAACAACAGAGACATGGGAAGACGTTTTCATAAGACAATTCTCGGAGATAGATATCACTGAATCTACAGTTGAGGTGGAAATATATGCGAAGCTTTTCGTGGGAAACGGAGACACATAGCCTACACTTCTGACTTGACACAGTGTGTGTAAAATGCTATTCAGTTCGAGTCTTACTTGAAAATCATTTCTTAGTGTTTGTCTTGAACTGAAATAGAATAATCAGCCCCAGTTTTCGGTTGCATAAGGGAAAGAATTCAGTACAGGATAGCATACAACGATTTATTGTTTATCGTGTTAAAAAAAAAAATCATCATATTGCTTTTTTTCTTCTTTTTTTTAGTGTATTGGCTTCTTTTTTTAGTGTATTGGCTTCTTTTTTTAGTGTACTGGCTTCTTTTTTTAGGGTACTGGCTTCTTTTTTTAGTGTATTGGCTTCTTTTTTTAGTGTACTGGCTTCTTTTTTTAGTGTACTGGCTTCTTTTTTTAGTGTATTGGCTTCTTTTTTTTTTGAGAAAGAAGACAAATTCAATTATTTCCCTACCTACCTACCCAATATTTTTAACAAAGTGGGTTATTCCAAACTAACAATTTTTCTTGGATGGCCTGAGTTGAGACGAGTACGTGGCAATATGATTTAGGTTTTTAAATTTCTATCTAATGTGATGCTTGACCCACAGTGGATGGTTTGTTTTCTCAATGGGGGAAGATTTACACCAAATCTTTGAAAACCTAGTTGTTTACCCCAGTTTTACTCATACCACTGTAATTTTAATGTGTATCTCCATAAATCAGAGAGAAAAGTACGCCATTAGCAGATGTTTACTGTTCCCTGCCAGAAACAAGCTCGTAATTCATGTTTGGATAGTGCTGATCTTGAAGTGACATTGAGTGGAGAAAATGTGTAAGCTTATGTGTAAATACTGGTGCAGCTAAGTCCCTTATTCATCCATCATTAGTTCCCAAGAATCACATCAAACCTCTTCCAAGAACTTCTGAGGCTGTCACTTCTTGATGGATCACCGGTGACTGTTGCTGGGAAGAAGGTATCAAGTATGTCTGTTGCTGGTAGAGAGGAAGAGGTGAAGCTTTTCATTGCGGATATTCTATGTCCCTTGCTGATGGAAAGATATTTTTTAGTAAAATTTTCTGTGATATTTGACATAGAGTAACAATGAATACTGGTCAGATGAAATTCTACAAATTAGATTTCCATTGGTGTGGATTGGTGCATATGCTGATAATATTAAGACACATAGGGTCACTCAAATTTGTCCTGAAAATAAGTGCAAGGAAGAAACAGCCAAAATCCAATCAGTTTCTGGAAAGATTCAGGATTATGAGGGTGAAATAAAATCACAATATGGATGAATATTAAGATGTTGATTTCCTTAGATTAAGTGAGGTACTCAAGCATCACATTGAAACAGGGGAGGCAAATCCAGTTAGCAATGCCTATACAAATTATCTCCAAAGAAAAGGGTGCATTTAGAACAAGAAATCAATCAAAGATTAAGTTGGGATATTACTACTGTCTGAATTCGAGTGGTCGAGCCCTGTTGTTATGGTAGAAAAACAGGATGAGAGCTAGAGATTAGCTATCAATTACCGTGCTCTTAATACAGCCAAGAGAAATGAGTTAATCTACAACAAAAGATGGGTGTAATGTACAAGTGAAAATCAGTGATAAGGTTCTGTTGAAAACCCATCTACGCCCCAATCTTAAAAGAAACTTTTCAGCCAAATTAGCCCCCAAGTGGAGGGGACCATTTATTGTAAGAAGCCAGTTGTCTCCAATCAATTTTGTTGTTGAGTCAGAGACAGGAGCTCAGAGATCGCGTTAACAAATTTGTCGTATATTACGCCATGGCTGAAATTTCTTATGACACAGGTTGTACCTGCGTCATAAGATTTAGATAGCATGTGGAATTTTACGCCAGAGTTTTTCATTAACATAAATAAAATTATGAACATCTTACCTCTCTGATGCGATTCAAAGTTTTATTTCACACAAAAATGATTTTGGATTACTCAAAAATAGAAGGAAAATGACACAACTACGAGACTAACAGCCGAATGATTCAACATGCCCGTAGTGCTGCCATAAACACATATAGGCACTATGCATGATGTACGTACACTGTACAGTGTATGTGAAAGTTTTTATGTTGTTTTGAATGCAGGCTGTCAATTGTCAACGATATTATCAGCTAGGATTTAACTTTCCTCCTATATTGTGTTGATGGTGTATCTGTGAAGTGATCAGTCTGCAAGTCAAGTTACTATACTGTAAGGAAGTCGGCGTGTTCAAGATCTGAATAGTATATTATTGATGACAATTGGTAAAAGTTCACTAAAACCTCATGAAAGTTTGGATATGATAAACAACAGTATTTTCTAGTTTATTTTGGGATTGTTACCCCAATTTCATGACTCAACAATCAACATTATACAAGGGTTGGGTATGAACTTTTTCGTAATATTTTTTATGATGATAATAGTCCAATTTTGTAATGTTTTTGGCATTTTAAGTGCAATTTTCATTCACTTTAGCGAGGCAGGCCTACACAAGTGTGTTGTGTTAACAATTACTTGCATGCTTCGCTAGCGTGCAATGCCCTGTACATTACGCAATGCCCTGTACATATGACGGCAAATTGACAAAATACGCCAAACTTGAAGGGCTTGTCGTAAGCAAATACGCCAGGCAAAAATTTATAACGCAACCTCTGCAGGAGCTGATCAGCAAGTTTCTCATGTGGATCATTGATATTAATAGTATAAAGTTGATTTAAATGGGGGGAAGATGTAGAATATGATCATGAAGTATTTTGATTGATTAAGTCCTTACTATTGTGTTCCTGATGTGGAGAAATTCCTTATGTTGTATTGTATTGGGCACTGCAGTGTCAGGTAACAGGAGAAATAGCATTAAAACAGTCAGTCAGTTACTAGTCCTTGTGGAGTAAAGTTGTCTTTATTTAGGGTGGATTCCTACAAATCGACAGTTAAAACGACCGTTCACTGAAATTTCGTTTAACACTCAAACAGCAGCTTTTTCAAGCCTACAGTACACCATTTGCAGAGGATTCTTAACAAATGACGTACAAAACTTGCTCTGAAAAAGCTGGGAATTTCAGCATTCAGGTAGGTAGATTTTTTTATCAAAAATTGAGTGTCGAAAGAAACTCTCATGACCACAGGTGTTCTTAGCATTATGGCAACCTATATACATAATACACATATATAAAAAGGTAGGTCACTTTCTAACGCGACTTTCAAACGTATATGAAAATTCCTTTTTTTGACCACTGAATCCTAATTACTTTTTGACTCAATTCACATTTGCTGGAGACTCCCTTCTTCATTTATAAGCCATAGTATTTGTTCTTTTTTTCTGATGAGATGTACAAACGATGGATTTTCTACCGACATTACAGTGTAAAAGCCCAACAATTTGCTGCAAACCAAAGAAGCGTTGGAATGACGTCATGAAGAAGCAGCACTTCAATTGGTTTACAGCAAATTGTTGGGCTTCTACACTGTCATGACAGCAATGTCGATAGAAAATCCATCGTTTGTACATCTCATCAGAAAAAAAGAACAAATACTGTGGCTTATAAACAAAGATTGAAAGGAGTCTCCAGCAAATGTGAGTGTAGTCAAAAAATGTAACTTCGCGAGTGGTCAAAAAAAGAAATTTTCATATACGGTTCGAAAGTCGCATTAGAAAGTGACCTACCTTTTTTATATGTATTATTATATTAGGTATAGATAGGTTGCAATAATGCTAGGAACACCCGTGCTCGTGACTGTGTGTTGGGAGTCACATATACGACTACCACGTAGGCCCCTAGGCTGTTTTTTTTTTAGGAATGAATTTCGCATGGAAATGGTAGGTATTGCATTGGGAGCCTAACATTAAATACCCTTGGTGTTCAGAGTGTGACTTAGGATATAGTATAAACGTTAGAGGCCTAACCATGTAACGTTAGGCTAACTTGTGTTAAACTAAAGTTAAACTGCACATATGTTTTGGTCACTTCATGAAATTAATGGCATATTAATTGCTAAGATTATACTCCAAAACATCGATACAGGTGTGCTAGAAATATGAAGATGTGAAAATCAAGACGGAAAAGAACTCTCAACTTCTTACTCATGTTAACATGTTACGAACCTAGGCCTAATGCAGAACGTTAGTTTTGTAAAACGTGTTAGGCTGCAAAACTAAGGATGACTATGCGAAAAACTCGCAAGGCCTACGTGTTTTTCCTCAAGTAAGAGACCAATCTACCTGAAATATTTTAATAGACACATTATAATACATAAGAATTTAAAGTTTGATTTAAAAAGGGATGAGCACCTGAATTATTAATAGATAGGCTGACGCTTTGTGACTTAGCAAACACAAGATTGCTTCGCCGAAATGTAACTTCTGTAAGATTGGAGGTATGCAACTAATTGATTGAAGAGCAAGCAAAAAAATATACAAGATGGCAATCCACGAAGTTGCTGACCTTATCGCCTGTGCCACATCGAATTTGTAAAATGATCAAATGTTTTTCCAGGAAACATAACATAAAATATATCACTTCATATCAATTACTGGTAACAAGGCCAGAAACTTATGTTTTTTGTTATATCAAAAATTCAAATGTACTTTACTTTTGTTTTTGTCACTATTTTTGCATATAATGCATAGGCCTAATGAAATAAAGAAAGAAAAAAAAACTCCAATGTTTTGACCTTTAAATGACATATGTGCGAGACACAACACTACATCACCTTCCACCAACCCTCCAAGTAAACCCAATATCACTGTTGTCTAATCAATTATTTGACCTCTGACCTTTAAGCGACGTCTTACATCTTTCCCGAGACACAACCTCTCACCATCCTTCATCAACCCACCAAGTAACAACCCAATTGCAAAATTGCACAATTTTACTATTTCAAATCAATAATTTTACCTCTGACATTTGACCTTTAAATAGGCTTTCCCATTTTGTGCGGGACATACCCTGCATCACCTTTCACCAACCCAAAAAGTACCCAATATCTCTTATGGTTATCCCAGGAAGCGCAACACAACATTTGCCATTTGTAAATGAATTATTTGACCTCTGACCAATAGCAACTAAGTTTTTTCCAACAAAATTCAACACAATATTTACCATTATCATTTCACCTATGACCTTTGAGCGACATGTCACATCGTTTCCGAGACACATCTTTACATCATCCTTCATCGACCCACGAAGTAACAACCCAATTGCTCTTATGTTTTTTCCGTAACACGCGACCGACCAAAATTTACCATTTTAAATGAACTATTTGACCTCTGACCTTTGACCTTTGAGTGACATGTTCCATTTTGTGCAGGATACAACCCTGTATCACCTTCCACCAACCTACTAAGTACTAATCCAGTATCACTTATGGTTATCCCAGAAAGCGCAATATAAAATTTACCATTTTCATTCAATTAGTTTGCCTCTAACCTTTGACCTGTAAGGTACAGAACTCAACTTATGCGGGACACAAATTCATCTCACCCTGCATCCTCCCATTAAGTTTCAACATGATAGCTTTTACGGTTTTCTCTGTACACGCGACACAAAAATGTGTACTCTCACACACACACACACACACACACACCCACACACACACATGCACCCACTCACTCACCCACAAAAGTGAGTACAATACTTTTTCGCCATATATACTATATGTTGCGATAAGGTAATTACCTGTATTTAGGGGCGGACTTGCCCCCCGGGAATCCGAGATATTTCCCAGAATGCCCCACTTATTCTGGAAATTTGGGGGCTTTTATACCGTATACGCTATTACTATAAATTCAAACAACACATCAGAATGCGGCTACCTGGCTACTTCCAGTTCCGGATGCAAATTCGAGGATGCCAAATTGCGTTTTCATGATTATTTTTTTTTGTATGTTGTATATAATATCTCTCTTTGACATGAATTTTGACTTGTACAATATACTACTTTCTTCCTTTGGGTTGTGACGCACTTTTTTGCTTTTCAAACGTCAATTTTGCGAGAGCTTCCCGGGGCTTCGCCGCCTGGACCCCACCAGGGGCCGTTAAGCAGGCCATCGTTCCCACGCCGAAAAGCGATTTATGCGCTCGCAGTAACACCTTTGCTGTTACCTTAAAGGATAAGTTCAGTGGTCAAGCAAATCTATCTTATATGAACAAGGACTCAAAAGAAACAAAATAGTGAAGCAGCTATTTAAAAATCTTATTCCGTTAAGGAAATATCGATGATGTCATAGCCTCAGATTCCTCAAAGCCTTTATCACGTATTCTATCATATTTTGTCTTGCGATTTGAGGCTTTAAAAACCATGGGATATGTCAAAAAAGTAGGAAAACTGAATCTAGTAAGGGTATTTATGATGTACCACCTGAAGAAAGTTCGAGGAAAAATAATTTAAATAGTGAAATCTTAAATAAACTTTTTTAAAATACATTAACAATTGCTAAGAATGTGAGGATGAGGACACCAACTTTCCATAGTAGACTTATGACACCAGTCATTTAAACACAGATAAGACAGAGGTTTAAACTTAAATATCTCCTTAACGGAATAAGATTTTCGAATACTTTCTTCACCATGTTTCTTTCATATAAGATGGACACGCTTGACCACTGAACTTATACTTTAACGGACAATTTGTTATTTTTTTCATTTTTTTTTCTTTCCGCCGCTACTAACCATGTACAAACGTTTAACATGTGTCTTTTGTATAACTGTTATTTTGTCAGTTTGTTTTTCTTATCTGTCTGCATGGTTTACTGGCTCTTTTCGGAGGCCCTATGATGAAATTTCCATCCCAGTCCGCCCTGCCTGTATTCACCAATTTTGCTTGCAAGGATGTATGTATCTTTCCACTTAGGCATTTTCGGACTAATTTGACCATGTGGTACCGAACACTTATGTTCCATATTATACCCTTTAAATAAATAAGTCAATTGACCCATGGAGCTCAGTTCATAGCTCCATGATCGATGATTAAAATACTAGTTTTTGACATTTTCACCTTATCGCAACATATAGTGTGTATGGCGATATGGTATTGTACTCATTTTTGAGTACAATACAAAATAGGAACGGTTGAATTCCAACTGCCATGTTCATTTTCCAACTGGCGTGCAGTTTAGGGGTGAGACCCCTCCCCTCCCCACCCCCTTATACCCCTCATACCCTATTCCCCTCATACCCAATCCCCTTGAAGCGACGTCTCTGGGGACAGACTGTAAAGCTTGATGGAAATCATGAGAGGTCAAATTTAGATTACTAATCAAGGCAGTTCAAGGAATTGACGTTCCCTGCTGTATCAGTGTGCATATGGTTCAATGCATGAGCGGGATTTGCTTACCGAAAATGGAGGGGGTAAAGTCAAAAGTGTGTGTGTAAGTGGGGGGAACCACAGAATTATTCTAAGATGCAAAAAATCACCATACAAAAGATAAAATTCGGTAAAAAAGTGGGGGCACGCTCCTTGCCCTTTTCGCGTAAAGGCGTCCCCAATGAAACATGACCCATCACGCAACTGGTTTACACGCTCTTAGGTGTGGAACCGTAAATTTATTTGAATTCCCGCTCTTAATTTTATGCATGCATGCAGGCCGAATGAATTGCGCGTACGAGGGCAGCGTTGAGATTGCTATCTGATGATTTTAAAACGTATACTCCAAGTAGCTGTTCGATTATCGATATTTTTTTTCATGCAACATGCACCTGCTTGTTTAATCCTAAATTGATGATCAATATTGTTTATATCGTTGTTATAATGTACTAACTTGAATGTTGACAAGCAGATCAGATTATACAGTGGGCCTATATTCTTTTATTTCATGCAAGAATGATGTAATTCCCGAGAAACAGCCGGGAATCTACTCCCCAGTGACGTAGCTATATTTTTTTTTGCAGGGAGGAAACCGTACAAATTCACCGAATCAAGCTACCTCCTTCCCTTTATCGAAAATTTTCGGAAAAAGTGTTGGGAAATTTCCGACCAGGGGAGTATGGCACCCTGCACCCCATCCCCCTCCCCCGTCGCACTTTAGCTATACTCCTTCACCCTCATGTAGGAGTTGAACAAATACGTAGTTTGTGTACAAAATTCAAAACAATTTTCCATTTCGGAGGAAAGTGTAGGGGTCTGCCGCCGCACTCCCCCTCCCCCTTCCCTGCCAGTGGCTATATACCCACTTGTTGCATATGCGTAGTTTAACATGCTCAAAGCTTGAGTTTATGGGATTGGTATTTCTTCTCCAGGTTAATGTAATAAGCAACAGAGAATTTTCAAAGTCTCTCTCAATTTTTGGGCCATGGGACTAAAAAGAAAGTCAAAAATGGTTAGCAATGGGCCTGGGATATCTGAGCCCTCTTCAAAACATACCTGTCCTTGCATGCTTTCGAGCAAACTAACATATGGTCACATTTGGCAGCTTGGAGAAAATTAGTGTCTCCCCTGCTCCGCGGTAAACAAAACGAAGAATCCTAACTTCTTTGATGTATGAGCTTCTTTCCGGTTTCGAAATTTGTGAAAGTAACAAACAAAGCTTGCGACTGCCATCCATCATCACACTATTATAGCATGCTTGGCGGATTATGTCGCGTGCCATGGATTACCCCAAGCTACACAAAATCGGGTATAGTCGTAACCGCCAATGCCATTGGGCATATACTAAAACCTGGTCTTGGAATCTGAAATTTGGATTCAATTTTGGACTCGGTCTTCAAGTGATATGAGTGATTTATTATTTTGTTATATATATTTGTTTATTATAAGATCTATGTTAAGAGGAATAGTCGTATGGAAAATACTACGCTTAATATTGTTTTGAATTCCTATGAATTTCATAAAGTCAATGTACATTTATCTTAGGGTCCACTTAGTCTCTCGTGAGCCCAAGAAAATTGAACTATCTTCATGGGAGATGGTCTACGTATTCAATTAAGTGCAAGTACGATCATCGTTAGGTCCACTTTCACCCATGCATTTAAATTACAATATCTTCATGGGGTGCCGGTATGAAATTCATAAAGCCCAAGTACGATCATCATTGGGTCCACTTGGTTCTTGGTGGGGTCATGACCTTAAACATTTGAAATTACAATATCTTCATGAGAACGGTCTATGTGCTGTTCCATAAAGCCCATGTACCATTATCGTTGGGTCCACTTGGTCTTGATGGGCCCCTGACCTTGAAAATTGGAAATAGCAGTATTCATGGGGACGTTGTATGTAATGCCTAACTTGAAACCCAAGTACGATCATCATTGGATCCACTTGGTCTTGGTGGGCCCCATGACCTTTAACATTTAAAATTGTAATATCTTCATGGGGAACGGTCATTTATAAAGCTCAAGTACGATCATCGTTAGGTCCCCTTGTCTTTGTGGGTCCATGACCTTGAACATTTAAAATTGCAATATCTTCATGTGGGACAGGTATGTAATTCATAGAGTGCATGGGCCACCATCGTTGGGTCCACGTGGTCTTGATGAGCCCATGATTTGAAAAATTTGAAATAGCAGTATCTTCATGAGAGATGGTCTATGTAATTTATAAATCCCAAGTACAATCATTATTGGGTTCACTTGGTGGGCTCATGACCTTGAACATTGAAAATTGCAATATCATCATGGGACGGTCTATGTAATTCATATAGCAATTTTAAATGTTCAAGGTCATGGACCCACCAATACCAAGTGGACCCAATGATGACTGTACTTGGGTTTCAAGTTATGAATTACATATAATTCATGATTTTTTTTTTAAAAAAGGTCATGGACACATCAAGACCAAGTGAACACAACGATGATGGCACATGGACTTTATGAAGTACATAGACCGTTCCCATGAATATATATATTGTTATTTTAGATGCTCAAGGTCATGGCCCCACCAAGAACCAAGTGGACCCAACGATGATGGTACATTGGGTTTATGAATTACATAGCCCATGAAGATACTGCTATTTTAAATGTTCAGGGTCATGGCCCCACCAAGAGCCAAGTGGACCTAACGATGATGGTACATTGGGTTTATAAATTACATAGCCCATAAAGATACTGCTATTTCAAATGTTCAAGTTCATGGACCCACCAGCATATGGATCCAACGATGATGGTACACGGACTGTGACGAAGTACATAGATTGTCCCTCCATGAAGATATTGCAATTTCAAAATATTCAAGGTCATGGCCCCACCAAGAACCAAGTGAACTCAGTGATGATCGTACTTGGGCTTCATGAATTACATACCGGCACTCCATGAACGTATTGCAATTTTAGATGCATAGGCCCAAGGGCACCTAACGATGATCGTACTTTGGCTTTATTCATTACATCCCCTATGAAGATATTACAATTTTCTCAGGCTCATCAAGACCAAGTGGACCCCAAGATAAATGTACATTGACTTTATGAAGTATGTATAGATCATTCCCCGCTGAAGACTTGGACCCACCAATATTACTCTAATGAAGTCATAGACCATCCACCGACGAAGATAATGCAATTCCAAATTATAAAATTAATACCTTTGGCGCATACCCTTGGGAAGAAAAACCAAACTTTTCAATCCAGCTATTACAAAAAAAAAAAAAAAAACATATCACTTTAAGACAGAGTCCAAAATTGAGTCCAAATGAAGAGTCCAAGACCAGGTTTTAGTGTAAGTCATGCCGGTTGTATTCCATGCCATTGTATAAATTGGAAACACGTTTCATGTCCATCAGCAGTATGATGAACATAAACTGCCACAAACAAATAAAATCAAAAACATACATAATATGCATTCTTTATCCGCGCTATATTTAAGGTGCCATCTTAAAGAGGCATAAAGAGGTCTATAGTACTGACGTAGAAAAATCTTGGAATTTTTAAAATGGCATTCTTACTTTTCGAGTAATGGAAAGGTTAATGATTCGCTGAATATGATTGGAAAGCCATATTTTTGCTAAATTTGATTTGGGGCCTATAGTAAAGACTAAAATCTTTGCGTCAGAATTTGCTACACCACTTTCACAGTTTAAAGAATGCTGATAGTCGTTTTAAAATCAAGCGGTAAGTGGAAAATGCATCAAGGATTTTCTTGAATATATTACAAAATTTGCATGAAATATGCAAATTGTGTCTGAGATTTAAAAACGCTTTGGATTCGAAATTTTGTGGTGTCTTTCTTCCTATTCAAAAAAGTATATTCTTGTCTAAAGATACCGATTTGGATGAAGTTCAAGTTTTTCGCTGTTCTGTTATTATAATTTAAAGAAAAGGTATCAAATCATAAATACATTCAGAAGTAGACGCTGACGTACTGATAACGTCACTTCCGGTTTTCAATTTTCCTTATTCATTGCGAGAAATCTGTGATGTTATCGAAAACACATGTAGGGCCTTATGTTCGGTCCGGCGGATGTGTGATCAATAACATTGCAGAATTTCTCTTGTGTGAATAGGTAAAATTGAAAACCGGAAGCGACATAGCCATCACAGTGGCGTTCCGCACTTCTGAATGTATTTATAAGACGATACCTTTCCTTTAAACAGTTAAAGCAATTTCGCTGATGATGACGTTGCCTTTTTTCACATCCATATTCCTTTAACAAATTGATTTGAAATTTTGCCTTGATGCTATGTGTTTGCTCTTGCTCCCTGCTTGCAGTCAAAGTCCGTATGAGCTCATAAATCTAGGTATAATCTGCACAATGCAAAATGAAAATCAGAGAATTGTTGTAGTACTAATCAATAGTTTATCTGACTTTGAGCCTGAGGGACATTCTTTGAGGTAGTTTCTAAAAAGTGGGGATCTTTCCCTGTACAAAATAAAAAAAGAAAAAAAACATGGAAATGGTAAGTTATTGCAATTCTAAATTATAAATTTTACTTGTAAAAGAAATTTTGATCATGTGTGTCGGTGGGGAGGGGAAGCCTTGAGGGTGTGGGGTAGGGGTGAGGCTTACGTGTGGGGGAATAGGAATATTTCACGTACATCATCCCAGTGACCTCCCAAGGTCACAGGCTTGTAACAAGTTCAAGAAGTTATTTTAAGGTTTATTTTATCATCCATCGGCAGTGGCGGCGCTACAGGGGTGGGAGCACGGCAGCGACTACAATCACCCCTAGGGCAATTGATTCGAGGCGCAAAAGAACATGTAATTTGAGCAACTTCAAAATTAAAGGAGATATTAAATTGGACATAACATCAAAACATGCATAAATTTTATTTCATATGATGCATGTTTTAAAAACTTTAATTCTACGACTGTATGGGAGCAGCCATTTTGTTTCTAAATTGTACAGGTTATGATGTCATCAGGCGAAAATCAGAATTTCGTTCACTGGGCGACCAAAATTTCTCACCCGGATAGTGTGTTAAAAAATCACTGGGGCAAGACGGGAATTTGCCCACGCGAGATCGCTCCTCCCCCCCCCCCATATTTCCCCAAAAATCCCCCATGAGACAAAACTGCCCCTCCCTTTCTCCAAGCGTGAAAATCCTGGTACTGCCACTGTCCATCGATCGGAGATGCATCAAAATTGTACCATAGAAGCTCTAGACTCTTTTAACAAGAGGAAAGACTCTTTCACAAAATGTCCGAATCTAATCTATTTGGTAACCTTTAAGCCATAATGCTGGTTATGGACCCTGATTGCAGTACGATGTAGAACAATTTTATTCCACCTCATCCTTCACCGGATATTTTTCAAAGAGAATTTCGACTGGTCGATGAGAATTTCCTCAATAAGAATAAGACTCCAAAGATATCAACATGTGGTTTTTTTTTTTTTCTTTCATGTTTTTTTTCTTCACGAGTTTGTTTGTATCAAGGATTAGTTCAGTGGTCAAGCATGTCCCCATCTTATATGAAAGAAAACTTTAAAAGAAACAAAGTGGTGAATAAAGCATGCAAATATCTTATTCAGTTAAAGGAAATAATTATGTTTCAAGTTCTGTATCATTTGTGTTGAAACAACCGTACTGAAATCAGACTAGTTGTGATGTCAGATTCCTCAAATTCTGTATGTATTGTATCACATCTTTCCCTGCGATTTTGTGACTTAAAATCCATGGGATATGTCACGAAATTATCAGAATCTAGGAAAGTTTTTTTAATTATAATTTACCACTTGTAAAAAAATTCAGACAGTACTAAAGTTAAAATTAATTTTTAATAAAATACATTTTTTTTTTAAAAGTGAGGATGAGGAAGCCAACCTTCTAAAGTAGACTTACTACCCAAGTCATTTCTATACAGATAGGAGGAACTTTAAACTTGAATTTCTCCTTAATGGAATAAGCTTTAAGTAGTTTCTTCATCATTGTGTTTCTATTAGTCCTCTTTCTTATAAGAGTATCTTTCTTGACCACTGAACTAATCCTTCAACCAATGTTTAATGATTACAAATTGTTCATTATGCCAAAAGAGACATACTGTATAAGTTAAAAAATAAATCTGAGAAAGAACTTAAGCCATAAAATTAATAAGCATTGCATTAGGTTAAATTCTGAATTCGTGAATGCAATTTTTCTTGATATTAACACAACACATATAATAGACATTCCGTGAAATATTAACATTTGCAGTGGCTTAGTTTGCTTTCAAAAGTCAAATATGAAGTAGGTCATTATAATAATAATAATACATAAATTTATATAGCGCTAATTTTGTAAAAACATTCAAAAGCGCTTTACATACAAGGAAATAAGATACAAAAACAAAAATAAGAATACAGAAATGACAACATAAATAGAAATACAATGGATCAAGCTGCACATTAGATTATTGTCTTTTTAAACAAAAAAGTTTTAAGCTTAGTTTTGAAGGAGGTCAGGAATACATTATCAATACAATTAAGTTCAGTTGGGAGTGAATTCCACAACCAAGGACCTTTATAAGCAAAGGCCCTTTCACCAAGAGTGTTATGCTCAATACGGGGAACAAATAGGGACTTGAAACAAAAGTCATAGCGGGATGGTTTTTCAACTACCATTTTACATAAACATTTGGAGCAAGGCCTTTAATGCACCTGAAAACTTGTAAAAAAAAATTATAACAAATTCTTTGTTTGACTGGTAACCAGTGAAGAGACTTCAAAGCAGCATTAATGTGAGAAAATTTTGGTAGTCTGAAAATCAACCGAGCAGCACCATTAAGTATTCTTTGAATTCTGTATAGTTGATAATCAGGTAGTCCAACAAGAAGTGACTTACAATAATCAATGTGACTTATAACAAAAGCATTAATAAGTGTTTTCATGGATCTACATTAAGATTATGGGGTGGTTAAGCCTGTATCTGTCTGGCTTCAAAATTCTCTTTCACAAAATGTAGTCATAGGAACCCTTTACACAATACATTATACAACTAACAAATATTTAACAATTTTAAACCCAATTTTGAAGTCTTTGACCACAAATTAACATCACACTAAACTGTATGTCTCCTAAGCTAAATCTTGCAGGCATGTTGCAAATACAAGAAAATTGTGATGACCTTATACCATCTTCTGGAGACAAAATAAAACAATATGAGACAACTTATTTTTCATTACAACATCGACTGTACTCGCATATTTAATTAACTTGTAAGGTATATGGACAGCTACGTAAATATTCTCTTTCATCTCTTATTTAGTTCTAGTTGTTGATTGAAGGTTTGGCTAAGTTCCTAAAAAAGATCCTCTCAAACTCATTATCAAAATCAATTAATCTCTTTTAAACATGAGGTACATGCATTTACAAAAGAAATGAGAGAGGTATGTCCAATGTTACCTCTACACTGTCCACATATCTTGAAGTGGATCAGGTTTTTGAAGTGGAAATTATCAAGTTGTGTTTCAATTTAGTCCTTTCACTGAATTATCTTCTCCACTTTGCAAAATGATGAAAATGAAATACCACCATCTTGTGTTTTGTCTTGTGCTCTGTCTTGTGTTCATATGCTTACATAATCTTTTGATATCACATATAGCTATGGATATTTTTATTTTTCACAAAATGGGTTTAGATATACTTTTAAATGTTTAACTGAAATATATCCAAAATATCAATGTAACTGACAAAACATAATTTCAAAAGTTTAAATACTAGAAGTGCACAGGTGTATGCATTTAGATAGTTATAATATCGAGTATTTTCCAAATCTACAACAACATTTCTTATGTGATGGTATTTATAAACAGAATAAACAAAAACACTACATTGAATCGATTCAATGGCTTGGCTTTTCAGCTAATAAGACTAAAAATTGATCAGAAGTTCAACAAAATCAATGTCCAGCATTTCAAGTTGGAAACCAATTTTAATGGTAAACCAGAAACACCCATAACAGACCACAAAGCAAGGGTTCACAAAATATAGGAATCTTATAGAGTGTATGATTTTTTTTTTTTTTTAAGGAGTCTGAGGAGGAAAATATGATCCATCTTCGCATACTTTTAGAAATGCTTTGTACCATGTACATTGTGTCATCTACATTGTGTTAATGATCAAGTGTTCTGGTTTCTGTTGGCTCCTGATGCTATGATGACAAAGCAGTTTCCGCTTCCTTCTTCCTCATTAGAAGTCGTTTCTTCCAAATCTATTTCTGAAGAAACAAATTAGGAGACTGAAAAAAAAATTGATATCTTGTTTGTGAAATAAAATATTGTGCTATTATTGATTTTTTTTCAGTGAGTGCAGTAGCAAAAAGGTACAGGGATCGAATCTCAGACAGGGTGCTGTGCTGTGTCCTTGAGCATGATACTTTATCCCACTTGCTCCAGTTCACTCAGCTGTAAAATGAGTACCAGTTTCGTCTGGGGAATAACACCTCTGATGGACTGGTGCCCCATCCATAGGAGTCAAGAACTCTAATCTGCTTAGCACCATGGAAACCGGGTATAAGCACAGCTTCATAAGCCCACTGAATGATCTTGATAGAATTTAACTAAGCTTTTTCCCATTTGATTATAGCTTGGAAATATTCTTTACCATATAATACAATTAATTTGCATAAAATGTTTGCCATCATTCAATTGTAACAGAACTTTCAATTAGATAAAAAATGAAAAAAAACAATATTGATTATTCACTTCAAGCTATTCTTTGGCACTGTCATGAAAGGATAGCACAAAGAATTAAATACCTGATATACAAGCTTTAATCCAATAAATAGATGGATACTATCCTTAATTAACCCTTAATTAACAATACTTTTTCTTGTGTCTTCTTTGGTACAGCCTACGGCTCTGGTTAAAAACACCTTGTTTCTTTTATTAACTCTCTTCAGCCTGTGAACGAAAAAGACACAAATTCAAAGGTGAAAACAAAATATAGGAAAAAGTGATTAATTTCCAACCATGACACCATGCTCAACTATTCGAAGCCAGCATAGTAATGTGGCTACAAGGGGCAGTTGATACCTGAGCTTTAAAGAATGCACTTACTTTTTCCTTTGTTTCAGATTTACAAGATTTTACTATAAACCTCCAATATCTTGAGTTGTCCGAGAAATTTTAAGACTAAATAACTACGTTACTACTTCACCCAGTAACTCAGAAAACATATGAAAGCACTCTACTGGACTAAAACAAATTCAACTGAAGTATTTTTGGTATGAATGATAATCAAAACAATTTTTGGATGAAACTTAGTGGGCTTAGGTTGTATTGGGTATAGGGAATGAACTCTAAAATATATTACGCATGTTGGAATTGCCAAAGGCAGGAGGTATGTACTCTACCGAGTGTTGACATTCTAGTTTGATCAGGGAGCTGTTACTTTGGTTTGATGAGGTTTAATGGCACCGCGACAGTCAGAGTCAAACGTGCCAAGAGGGTGTATACATATTTAGGTATAAAAAGCTTGAATTTGACCAACAAATTGTATTTCCTATTTACCTACCTAAAGCCTACCCATTTATTTCCCCAAGTGTGTTACATCAAACTAACAATTTTGTAAAGATGGCCTTGGTTGGGGGTGTGGTAACGGTCATGGTCTTGTTTGGGATATGGTAACGGTCATGGTCTTGGTTGGAGTATGGTAACGGTCATGGTCCTGGGTGGGGTATGGTAACGGTCATGGTCTTGATTGGGGTATGGTAACGGTCATGGTCTTGGTTGGGGTATGGTAACGGTCATGGTCTTGGTTGGGGTATGGTAACGGTCATGGTCTTGGTTGGGGTATGGTAACGGTCATGGTCTTGGTTGGGGTATGGTAACGGTCAAATTCTTTTCATTAAAATCGTCTTCCTTTTTTTAAAGAGAAATGGCAGAGGGTTCAAAACAATGGATTTACATCAGAAAATAGAGGCATTGTCTTGTTCATCCAGTACAAGAGTAACACAAGTTTGCATATTTGCACAAAACTCTTCAAAAAGCTGTAAAATGGCTGATTCTTAAATGGTTTGAAGATTTTGTTGGCTGTCTTCATGCTTTTTAGTGGATTTGAAATCATTATAGCTAGTCTTGCCTGTACTTGTCCATGTATCTTTAAGAATAAAAAATAACCCCATTGAATTCAGAATTTCACATTCAGAATATTCAGCCTGGAAATACCTTGGTAGTACTTAGTTGAGTGTGAAGTGCCTCCTTCCTGCATCTAAAAATGTTATCAAGCTGTTGAAAAAAGTTATTAGGAAAAGAGAACATTTCAACTGTTATATATCTGCATATACTGACTCTAGTTCATGCAAGGGAAAACTTAGTGGCCAATTATGATGATAAAGGTACAAGAAAGTTTAGCGCTTTGAGGCATATTGCAGAAACTGCTATATATATATATATATATATATATATATATATATATATATATATATATATATATATATATATATATATATATATATATATATATATATATATATATATATATATATATATATATATATATATATATATATATATATATATATATATATATATATATATATATAGATATATATATATATATATATATATATATATATATATATATATATATATATATATATATAAATCGATATATATTATTAATATAAAGAAATGGTGCACTTTGATATAAAGAAATAAAGAAATCTCTTTTGTGAGATTCAAAATGAAATGTCCTTCAAGGAATATTTCCTTTCATTTAAATTTCTATGGTAGAGAACTATTAAAGAAACATATTGGTGAAAAATATCTTATTCCATCCATCTAAAATTTATTTCATTTCAAAGATTTGGAGAGGTGTGTTGAAAAGTGAATTTGCAGTGTAAAGTGAAATGTCATAGCTGCCGATCCAAGGTTATTTGTTATGCATTTCTAGAAAATATATTTTTTATTTCATTTGGAATGTATGGTTGATAAGCAGATGTAAGGTACATGAGCAGATGTAAGGTACATAAACAGATGTAAGTTATATAAGCAGATGTAAGGTACATGAGCAGATGTAAAGTACATAAGCAGATGTAAGGTACATGAGCAGATGTAAGGTTGATAAGCAGATGTAAGGTACATAAGCAGATGTAAGGTACATAAGCAGATGTAAGGTACATGAGCAGATGTAAGGTTGATAAGCAGATGTAAGGTACAAAAGCAGATGTAAGGTACATAAGCAGATGGGCAAATTCTGGTCTTCCAAGGGGCATGTTATACCCCATCTCACTAATTAATTAAACATGTTTCCAATAATTTTGAAACGGACAATTAATGTTTAAAGAAATACATAAACACTGTTTTGAATCTGTACTTGTGACATCACAACAGGTCACTTTTAAAGGATTAGTTCAGAGGTCAAACATGTTCATCTTATATGAAAGAGGACTTCAAAAGAAACACAGTGGTGAAGAAAGCATTCAGAAATCTTATTCCGTTGAAGGATTAGTTCAGTGGTCAAACATGTTCATCTTATATGAAAGAGGACTTCAAAAGAAACAAAATGGTAAATAAAGCATTCAAAGATTTTATTCCGTTAAGGAGATGTTTAAGTTTAAATTTTGGTATCATTTGTGTAGAAACGACTGAAATTAGACTAGTTGTGATGTTATAGCCTCAGATTCCTCAAAGTCTTTATGTATTCTATCATATTTTGTCGTGCGATTTTGTGGCTTAAAAACCATGGGATATGTCAAAAAAGTAGTAAAACTGAATCTAGGAAGGGTATTTATAATATACTACCTGAAGAAAGCTTCAGGGAAAATAAATTAAATAGTGAAAAAATTAAATAAACTTTCCTTAAAATACATAAAGATTTTGAGGAATCTGAGACTGTGACATCACAACTAATCTGATTTCTGTCGTTTCTACAAAAATGATACCAAAATTTAAACTTGAATATCTCTTTAACGGAATAAGATTTTGCAATGCTTTCTTCACCATTTTGTTTCTTTTGAAGTCCTCTTTCATATAAGATGGACATGCTTGACCCTTGAACTATTCCTTTAACACACTGACGAAATCTTCAAATGTAATAATTCCACAAAGGAATAAGATAACATAGCATAGCAATGTTTAACGTCCTGGAAAGCTGGACATTATATCAAGACGGTCACGGCCTTTGATAACTAGTTGCGAACTCACTGGTTGCAGACCCACCGGGATACGAACCCGGGACGAGCGGGTGAGAGGACAAAGCACAAACAACTACACCACGGAGGTCTGTCAACTTGGTTTTTACTCCAATTTGTTTCTTTAATAGTCCTCTATCATACTGTCATTTGATAAAATGAAAATTAACAGGAATTTTCCTTTAAGAGGAAATAATATAAAAGTGAAATACTTTAGAAATTATATAATAAATATGTTCCTATGATTGGAAATCTTTGCCATCTACCTCCTATTGCCAATAAATTATATCATCCTTACCCACTAATTATTTCCATCTATCTAGCATTGGTGTTTATATACGTACTGGGCCTTGAAGTTCAAGTTGAACTTAGACCCATCAAGCTGGTGCTTATCCAAGGTTTCCTAGGCATAAGCAGATGAATGTACACGACTCTCCTTGGAAAGGACGTCAGTCCATCGCTGTTTATTAACAAGATGGGCTAAGAAGGGTTTTAGTTACCAGGTTACCCCATAAAAAGCCCAAACTAACCACCACCACAACAACAACAAAATACAGAAGAAAATTAAAACAAAATATGCCCAGAGTTAGTCAAAATACTTTTAAATGTTGACTTCGAAATAGTAAACAGAATTGAAGCTAAGTACCCAGGTAGATATACATTGGGAATGGAAGGCCTATTGGAGATGGCACTGTAGGGTAGCAGGCCTACTGTCTGATAGGTGAAAGGAAGATGATACATTACGGATTAGGAAAGGTTGATTGTTAGGATGTGTAGGGTGAGTGGGTAGGGTATTTATTTGCATTGGGCAGAGTACATCATTGTGCTGGTGGATAGATTAGGTCTGCTCCAAACTCCAGTCCACTCTCCACTCAGCGGTAAAATGAGTATCAGCACTGATTGGGAGTTATGTTATGTTAAGAAGAAAGTTGTTAATATTGTGCCAGAAAGATTAAAGAGGCGAAATCGTCATATGTGCACAATATTTAGAATTTCTTTCAAATTTTTTGATTGGTTAAAATTTGCTGCGCTATTAGTTGTCTCGTATTGCAAGGTATATAATTATTTAAAACGCGTTGAAGGCCAATTTGCGAGTTACCCCAGTAGGTTACGGCGATCGGAGGCAATTTTTTTCCCCAATCAACAGTCGTGAGTTCGAGCCCCGGTAGAATCGTTTATTGCGACTTTTGCTTTCATCTTCTTTTTTCTCAGTAATTTTCATTTGGTGACTATTATTGTAGTATTATAATACTAATATTTCAATTTCTAACAAAAATGCATTGAAAAAAAAAACAAGTCAAGTTTTTCGTCACAGTAACGTAATGCGCTGTGTATGTTACTCGGCACACACAATGTACATGCTAATGTCTAGCTGTAACTGTGGTACAAACAGACAGTGGATCGGAACTTGCGTCCACAACCGGAAGTGACGTCAAAATATCGCATTCCCCAATTTTACTGTATTTTAATGAGACGAGCCTCCCTCTTTAACTGAAATACTAGAACAGAATTGTAAAATAAATTGTTACAAATCAGAGGGATGTAAGTGAAGAAATTACTGAAATCAGGACTCATATTTTACAATAAAGCCAACATTCTTGAAGTATTCCTTTATTTTCAAAAACATTTCTCTATTTGGTGGTTTCAAATTGGAATACATTGAGGAAATCATATAATAATTTCATGAATTTTCAAATACTTGTGTACTGTACTGTTGTTAACAATTTTTACAGTAGGCCTATGTGAGTACAAAAATACGGAAACTAAATGTTAAATAGGTAAAGCCTAACATTACGCTATGCATGATGTACAGGACACACCACCACCTTGTGTGCAGGCGTGTCTGAGGGCCGGTTTTAAATTAGGGAGGGAACAGGCATAGGAAGTCAGGGACCCCTGGAAAGGGTTTATATTTCCAGGTTGCATGCATGCTTTATTTTGATGACAATTTGTGAAATAATTAACATAAAATTGAAGGAAATTGCGTAAAATTGTTGGAAATTTCGTTCAATTTTGACAACAATCCTGAAAATTTCTCACAATTGAAAGTGCTTTTCTGGAAAGTAAGAATTTTCCTGAAAATTGAAGAAAAATTTCCGGAAATTGAAGAAATCACGATAATGAAGGAAATTTCCCAAAAAATGAAGGAGATTTCCCAAATACTGACCATTATTTCCTTAAAATTCAGGAGTTGAAAATTTTCTGAAAATGAATAAAATTTCTTGAAAATGAAGAAAACTTCCTGAAAATTCAAGGAGAATTCCCAAAAATGTCCCAATTAGCACGAGTGAAAAGGTAAAGCCTTATTTTAAAATTATTTTGCTTTGAAAATTATTGTGGGGTGGGGATCATACGCGCATGGCCCTGATGATAAGAACTTCAACTCCCTATTTAAAGGTTTTGTGTTCTACAGTATGTTGTAGATTGTGGTCCACACTTAAAAGTTTTGGTCCAAAATTGAAGATTTTTGTAAAAAGCTTGAAGATTTGTATGCAAACGTGAACATTTGGGGCCAAAATAAAAGATCTGGGGGCTAAATTAAAAGATGCTTGGTCAAAAATGGAGAATTTTGGTGCAAACTGTAAAAGCTTCGTTCCAAAATTAATGATAACTTGAACTCGGTAGATCTACAAATACAAAAAATGCCATCTTCTGTTTTCTACACATGGTTCATTTGATATTTTAGTAAGTATTATATTTATGGCTTGGGATAACCCTCTCCCCCCTCCCCCTTGGACAAGCCACTGAAGTTGTGGGTCCAAAATTTGTGCACCAAAATACAGTACGGGTAGGAGTTGTATCGATCTATCATACCGCAGGTCCGTTAGTAGACTTTTTTTTTAATTGGGGTGGGGAGGGAGGAGGGGGTTAATAAGACTTACCGACGGCCTCAAATTAATAGCATCCCATTTGAATAATAACTGCCTCCCTGTAACAAAGTTGATAATCAAAATCAGTAATATAAACCGACCACATAGTCACCAGATTTACGGAAGTCTTAAAATTTGGGATGTGTGACACCAAAAGAGTGAGGTCACATACTTTTTACACGAGGTAGGCCTAAATGGAGTTTTGGATCGGTGTTAACTAAGTTTAACTTTTTCAAACTTTAAGTTAAGTTACTAAGAAGCTACAAATTAATAATTTACATTTTACAAGACTGATAAATTTGCCAATTTTGACGCTAAACTAATAATATCAAGTCACATTTTTTCGTCTTGGCCGCCTAGCCTACCAATGTCTCTACGTTGTACTGTAACGTTATAGGTTAGGTCAATCATTTTTCATGTCCCCAAATTCATCTTTTTATGTCAGGATTATATAAGTTTTTGCCAATGACTTAATATTAGCAAGAAGTTATATAACATATTTGGAACAGAAAAATTCGAAGCGACAGTTTTAAAATAAATGACTTTTATAATTACCATTGGAGCCAATGGAAAACATCGCGATCGATGTTTATTATTAACTTCCAGAAATTTGTCGCCTTATCTGCGTACAGATTACACTGCAGCTGCAGCTAGTACCACACTATGCTCGCATAATTTAGGTGTACCAAAAATTAAAAATGCGGAAATAACTTTCACTGAGTGCCTGATGTCTGGGAAATTTTGCCTTTTCAGACACTCTCTCCTAGAAGAAATTTTCTGGGAGGCAAAATCTCCGGGGTACAAAATTTCCGATTACACCTGCGCCGCCTATCACCAGATCATCCTTGGTCATATCCTTGGCCTATATCGGTGTAATGAGTTCTAAATTTTTTATTTGTAATCCAGTGTCAGTGATTTACATCTTTTTTTTCAAAACAAATGATTTTCTTAGCAGCTGTATGGACGTCATAAATCTTTCACCTCGTTTCCGGACAACAAGAATTGAGGCTGATAGTCTGTGCCAAGCACCTGTTGTACTTTCAGTTACATGGAGTTGCAGTTATGAATATGGAATACCAAAACTAACCTCTGACCGCTCATGGTCGTTTGCAAACACATCACAAATCGTCCTGTATATATTTGAAGTTGAAGAATAGGTCTATACTATAACCAAAGACCTGTGTGAAAGGTCTTTGCTTCAACATCATTCTGCATTGTAATAAATCATATTGATCTGATGCTGATATCCAAAGGCGTAGCAACTAGTGGCGGCGCCAGGATTTTGTTGCAGGGAGAGGGGGTAGAGGGACGGGTTTGTCTCGTTGGGGTAAACGTCAATAGATCAGACAAAAGAGGACTTAAAAAATTATGCCACTTGTCGCCGCCGCGCTGCCACATTAATTTTAAATGGGGGTGGGGTGTTAACAATATCATCGATGTGGCATGGGAGAGTTCGTATGGTATTCCTTTGGTGTAATGTTAAATTGGCGTGACATGCACCTCCACCCCCTCCCCCATCATGCACCACAACCAAGATTTATCGGAAATTCATAGTTCTGTGGGTAATTTTTAGGTTGTCGTCGTAAAACGTCAATGGTCCGGTTTTTATTGTTGTCTTTAATAAAATATTATAGGATTAATTGATAAAATATGACCCCAACATCAAGAGCTTTGTCTTGAATTTCAGTGGTCAACTGGGAATTAAAAGGATGTCGATAGAACTTTTTCAAAGGCTGAATGGAGCGTTTATAGAGTTTGACTCATTTTACCAACTTTTGATTTTGGCACATCTAGACTGGGGATGGGGAGATTCATAGCTGGAGACATTTTTTCTCTCCCCCCCCCCTACCCCCCCCCTCCTCCTCCCGGTTTCCTACGCCTGTGATGAAACCAAAGTTATTCAAAGGTTATAAGAGTCAAAACGCAAAATAAGCACCATCTTATAATGTTATACAGACATAGGCAAATAAATTATCAGTTTTAAGCTCACTGCTGATATGGAACGGGACATTGTTTGTATAGGGGCACAGAACCACAAAATTCGGTAAAAGTTGATTCATAATTCGGTCAAATAGTCTTCTATTTACCTGTTTACGTAAAGGGTTTCGGGAGGAAATCGGGTCGCTGTCCAATCTTTAAACACGCATCACGCTATTCAATGCCATAGTCACTCCAAGGTAATTCATCTTAAAGGAATATTCCCATGTTTTTTCGTAACCTTTTTAAGAAAGAGAAAGAAAAGAAAAAAATAGAAACAATTTTGTCAAAAATTATGTTGATATGTTATTTCTACGAAGAGATATTCAATTTTAGGGTCACAAAAAATGCCAATAAACGAATAGGAAAAGGCGCAGTATGACATCACAGCAACACATTCTCCAACAAAGTTGATGTATTTCATTAAAATCTTTCATCCTTTTTCTATTAGTAAAGCCTGCTAGAAAAATAAATTGATGAAAGTTTGGTATTTATATACATTGTCAAATATACCCTACTTCAATAACTTTTGAAAAATTGTTTCTAATCATACAGAAACAACAAATTAACGTTCAAAGAAATACATAAACATTTGCAATGGAATTGCGTCTATGACATCATCAAACACGAATTCATCATACTGTACAAAAACTTTAAAATGCAATTGGGAAATGTTTAAAAATCCATATCTCCACAACGAAATATGACATCAACCTGATTTTTGTACCAAATTGGCTCTAAAGGTATGCTCTTTCAAATAAATATAAAAAAAAAAAACCCATGGGAATATTCCTTCAACGAAAGTTATCGTCTTGATTTGAGAATCAAATATTAATTAGTTGTTTTTCTTAAGCAGTTTTTTTTTTCAAATTCTTTATTATTTTTGATGGGTTCGAACTTGTTCGAAGATTCTTAGTTGTCAGCCTGAGAACCAACCGGAAGTTCAAAAACTTTGCAAAAACTTTAACTCCTTCTTTCCTTGATCGTGTTTCGCAATAACAAAGTAGTCTACGATACCTTCTTTTAATTTTTATCTTTTTGAGAGTTTTTACAAATCTTAATGTATTTCGTTTTTTTTTTCCCGTTTTATTTAAAAAGAAGAAGCCCATGTAAAGTGTGAGATAAAGGAATATTTTCTGGTTGTGAAGAAGAATTTTGTTCGAGATAATAAACCTTTAGCAAGTCGAAAGAATATGAAAATTGCCGTGACGTGGTACGTTGACTAGACTGATATTTCTAACAAATCATATACTTTGTAATGTGTACACGATAAACATAGAACGTAAAGTTGTATTGTATTTTGAATTGCAAAAGAGAGTTTGATGATATAGGTCTATTTTTATATTAGAATAATATGTATATGATATTCTTTTACAAAATTCGCAGCGAGCCTAGCAAACTTTTTTTTAGGAGAAGTTCTTATTTGAGGAACGTTTTGCATTAAAAATTGCCAAAATGATCCTTACTTCAAAACCACACAAACTAAGAAAACCTGAAGAAGTTTTTTGATGTGGATTTTTCGAGAAAAAGCTCTCTGTGGCAAAACGATATGACAATTTCCATGACTGTGATTCATATCTATGAATACACGGGTAAATGTAAATACACGGGTAAATGTAAATACACGGGTAAATGTAAATGCTCGGTAAATGTAAATGCACGGGTAAATGTAAATGCACGGTAAATGTAAATGCACGGGTAAATGTAAATGCACGGGTAAATGTAAATGCACGGGTAAATGTAAATGCACGGGTAAATGTAAATGCACGGGTAAATGTAAATGCACGGGTAAATGTAAATGCACGGGTAAATGTAAATGCACGGCTAAATGTAAATGCACGGCTAAATGTAAATGCACGGGTAAATGTAAATGCACGGGTAAATGTAAATGCACGGGTAAATGTAAATGCACGGGTAAATGTAAATGCACGGGTAAATGTAAATGCACGGGTAAATGTAAATACACGGGTAAATGTAAATACACTGTCTGGCTGTACAGCTTTATGAGCTATTGTGAATCAAATACACCTGTGCGTGATAATGGGTGGACCATTACGATGAGTATATGAATGATGAGACATTCTGATATGCAATCCAACCAAATACTGATTGTTTTGTCATGATTTGAGACAATGTTTTGACCAGATACTTTAAATTATATTGTTAAACATTATAATCTTCATGTTAACACAAAAATGGCCTATAAAATCAAATGATGTCAGTTACAAAAATGGCAACTATGAATTGAACCCATCACCAGTGCTAAATTTTAGTACTTTGATTTCAAATTCCTTATCATTTTTTTTACCTCAGTTGGAAGACCTTGAGAAAATCTGAGAGAAAGCGGTCTGAAGGAGGCACGAGAGTGGCACACTTACTTGTGACGTAATATCAATACATAAAACTTTGCTCAATCCACGCCTTCTTGCTGTTAATGTAAGTGCACTTACTCCCCTAAGACTGTGGGGAAAGTATAGAGCGCGATGTCGCTTTTTATCTTTTTCATTTTATAACTTCCAGAATACAAATAAAAATATTTATGAATAGGAGTTGAAATATATATTTATATACTAAGTTCAATTAAAATAAGAAAAAAAGAAGTATGTATAATCCGTAAAAAATTTGTTTAAAAACAGTATTATTTAAATACAGCATTAAACGTGGAGGCGCCTCCAATGAACTGCAGTGGCGTAGGAACCGGGGTACGGGGCAGGGGCCAAGGCCCCCAGTAATTTCATTGCGGGGGAAAAGTATCATTTTGGTACCCCAATAATGAAGGTCTAAAAAAGTGATTTTGAAGAGTCATATTCCATCATGGCATCTTTTCTTCCGGAAATCTTCAATTTTCGAGAAATCTTTTATTTTCGTGAAATTTGCTTCTATTCTCGAAAGTTTTCTTCATTTTCGATAATTTATTTTCAGTTTTCACAAAATTTAGTTCAATATTCGGGAAATTTCTTCATTTTCTGGATATCTTTTTCATTTTTGGAAAGTTTGCATCAATTTTCGTGAAATTTCCATCAATTTTCGGGAAATTGTCTACATTTTTGGAAAGTTTTCATAAATTTTCGTGAAATTTCCTTCATTTTCGTAAAATGTGCTGAAATTTTCGTGAAACATCTTTCATTTTTGGTCATTGTTCTTCATTTTCGGGAAATTTGCATTAAATCTCGTGAAATTACCTTCAATTTTCTTGAAATGTCCTCAATCCATTTTCAGGAAATTTTACCCAATTTCCAACAATTATATGATCTCCCACCACCCCCTCCCTCCTTTACAAATAAAAGACTCGCACATTTTTGTAGGTCTGTTGGGACAAACTAAATCTAGCCCACCAGTATCAAATATCTTCCTACGCCGCTGGAACATTATTTATATAAATATATTCGTTATCTCTCTTTTGTCGTTTCAGAATAATAAATTAGAATTCATATGTGATGTCATGGATAATTTTTGTTTTAACTGATTTTGTTTCATTTCATTATTCTTTCCTTTAATTTATATTACTCACGGGCCTGTAGCCCGCAGTTTTACATTGTTATGGGGCAAATGAAATGACTGGGGAGAATGGGGAGGAGGGGGGGGGGCTTATAGAGCTATTGCAAATTATTATGCCCCTTGCAATTTTTTGCTTACATTAGTTCAGTAGTTTAGGAGGCCGAAATAGTTTGGAGGTATTTCCCCCGTGGCTGCCCCCCGTGGGTTCCCCCGTGGCTGCCCCCGTGGCTGCCCCCGTGGCTGCCCCTGTGACTGCCCCATGGCTGTCCCTCGTGGCTTCCTCCTCCCCCGTGGCTGCCCCTGGCTATGGGCTATGGTCCCGATTACTCATGGTTAAACCTTTTTCAAAAATGTGTTTTTTTTAATGCTTTTAGTGCATTGCGATTCTCATCATATCGTTTTATACATTCTGCAGGATAGCATCAGCGGTGAACAAGCACAGCCTGTGCATAGGAAACCGTCCCATCTCTGGGGGATGGGGGAGGGAAGGGGGGTGGAACCCCAAATTTCCCGGATACAAGCGGAAAATTGCACTGCTTAATCAAAGTTGTTACAGTTTAATCAGCATTCAACTGGCTGCTAATCGGGAATATGCAATTTTCGGGAAATATCTTTCAATTTTCGGGAAAGTTTCCTTCATTTTTGGAAATTCGAAAATTTCCTTCTTTTCCAGTCAATTTTGTTTCATTTTAGGAAAATTTCCTTCACCTTTGGGCCGCAAGTTTTTTTTTACTTTTGGGAAATTTCCTTTAAATATGGGGATATTTTGCTCATTTTCGGGATCATATTTGGCAATTTTCGGGAAATTTCTCAATTTCTGGGCAATTTTGAAGGATTTTCGGAACATTTAAGATTTTTTTTTTCGGTTTTCGAGAAAAAAAATTTAATTATGAGGATATTTTTACCAAATTGCGGAAAACTTCGTCAATTTTCGGGAAATGATGCCAAATTTTTAACTGAACTCACCTTCAATTTTACCAATATTTTCAATACTATTTAATAATTTTCCAATTTCACTTCCCAACCGGGCAGGAAGCATGCAACTGGGAGATTGCATTTTTTTCATTTTTCAATAAAAAAATTACATGTGGCGAAGTATAATGACGATTGAAAAGAGAACAAGTTATTCTCTTGTATATACCGATTTAGCCAGTTCGATTTAGACGACAACTTTTTTTGCTATTGTCTTGGGAACACGTGTACTCTGCCATTTTCAAAGCAGTTTTCCTACGATGAACAGGTATTTGTGTAGGAATGATAAGCAAATGCGAGTAAGGTTCCCCCATATGAGACATTATGATTATTCATATACATGACGTAATCTACATTTCAACCACTCAGCAGAACTTTGTAAACGTGTTGTGTGTGCGTAACTCCGTGTTGTGGTTGGATGCGCGTTGTACTGCAAATTTAATTTAAAGAGGGAGGCTCGTCTCAGTAAAATACGGTAAAAATGGGGGATACTATATTTTGACGTCACTTCCGGTTGTGAAGGCAAGATCCGATCCTCTGTCTGTTTGTACCACACAGTACAGCCAGACACTAGCATGTACGTTGTGTGTGCAGAATTACATACACAGCGCATTACGTTACTATGACGAGAAACTGATCTGTTTTTTTCAATGCTTTTTTGTCAGAAAGCGAAAGTGAAATTTTAGTATTATATACTACAATGATAGTCACCAAATGGAAATTACTGAGAAAAAAAGTGAAGAAGATAAACGATTCTACCGGGGCTCGAACTCACGACATGATTTGATCGCCGTAAGCATCTAGGCTATCTTGTATAATAACCTTTAGGGCGTTTTTAAATAACTATATACCTTGCAATACGAGACAACAAATCGCGCAGCAAAATTTCAACCAATCAAAAAATTTGAAAGGAATTCTAAGTATTGTGCACATATGACGATATCGCCTCTTTAACTGTTTTATACTCAAAAAATGCCGTAAATGTTTCCGGTATGGTAGTGTGGCGATTTGTTTTCTTTCCTACGGTGTACAATGCAATCGTCTTCATTATACTTCACCACATGTACTTTTTTGATTGAAACTTAAGTTTATTTGTTTTTACCCGGTGGACCAAAAAGTCAAAAGTGGGGATCACAAAATTCTGGAAAGATTTAAAAAAAATCATCATACAAAATGATTAAAATGCGGAAATGTGTGGGAAATTCTCCTCTTGTTTCCCAAAATCCCGCCGTATGGACTTACCACCCCAAATATCCGGTGGCACCTCTCTACTATATTATTTTTAACTCTGATTATAATACCAAAATAACTACCTTTAATGAAATCAGGGTTTAATAACAAATCCCCCTGATAATGTTATTCCCTATATTCCCCATATAGTTTGAGATCGTCAAAAAAGCATTGTTACGTCGCCGTGCACTAGAACATTCCCGGATGTCCGACCTCGAGAACGGTCAGATGGTAATTCCTTATAACAAATCCCTCATAAAACTTTTCGGCTGGCGCGACAATGCAAGGGAGTTAAATTGTACTTGGAAGAGCCCACTTTTCAACAAAGTTCGCGACAAGTGCCAGCAGCCGTACCATGTTACATTTCCGTTCGAATCACTTTACAGACAGTGCAGTGCACAACTTCCATAACAATACGTGCACAGAGCAGACTAGTGAAAGGATCAAACTGCGAGAAAGGATACACTGATTTTTCGGAGTATCTACTTGGGAAATTATTATTCGGATATATAGTTACATACCAAGAACAGTTTATTTAACAATGGAAAATGTATTAGTCTTGTTTTTCACAAGTAGTTTGTGGATCTGTTTGTTTGCTGTTTTGCCATGTGCAGGGTCGCAGTTGTCTGGTAAGTGACGCAAAGTTTATCAACTTGATAAGAACTATAGCTCAGAGCATAGCTCAGTTTTAAAAATGTTTTAAAAATGATACTGTTATGCAGAAGCTAAACATGTAGGCCTAACTCTAGGCCTAAAATCTAGTGCTCCGTTACGAAAAAAAATAAATAAGTGTGTTTTTGTTCTGTGAGTTTAAAAGTAATCCTTTACTTTTGACGAAGAGTATCGTTTGGAGAGGGGTGGAGGGAGGGGGACAATGTGTCAGGGGATAAAAAGTACAAGCTAATGGTTAACTTTCTGGTTGGTAGCTTCTGAAAAGGAATGGAAAAAAAATGTCATAATTTATTTCCCAAACCTTATTCAGCTATAGGAATGATCTACATGATTGTAATACTTTGCAATTGAATTATAATTTCTATCAAGTATCATCTTAAAACAAAAGGTTAATGTTTAACTAATAGGAGACAGTTGCCTGGCATTGGTCAATCATTTTAGGATTTGTAACATGATCGTAAATACAGTAAATATTTTGAAACTAAAAAAAAGAAAAAGAAGTTAAGTGACTGACTTCAAAGCTCCTGTCACACTGTACTTGATCTAAGAAATTCCTCCATTATTTTGTAATTTCAAATTCTACCAAACAAGTTGAGAAATTGGAGGTAAAATTTTATATGAATAAAAGAAAGAATTATTGGATTTTAATTCTGAATGTTATGTACAGTAATTTGATCCTGAAAAACTATGATATGACAAAATGCTTCAAAGATCAATTTCTGCTGATGAAATGAATAAACACATTGTAGCTGTACCTACCACATGATAGCACTAGGCTAGACTTATGTTTGCCAAACTGGTTGTAGGTAAACTTGTTTCTTAATTTTATCTTATCTGTTATTTATTTTGTTAATAATGTTTGTTTTTTATTGTGTGAAGTATGTTTCATTGAAGTGACTGACTAACCCTTCTGATCAGTGGCGTAATTAGAAATTATGAAATTAATGATTTTTTTTTTTTTGTGAGTTTTATTTCAATGATTTTAAATTTGCACATAATTCCATTTTCAAATATTAGATAATTTTTACAGTGATATTTTTTTTTTTTTTTTTATTAATTTTTTCAATTTGATGATTTTAAAGCTTTATCTCACCTGATTGATTTTACATTTCAATTTCATTATTTAGTATGCCACATAATCTAATAAGTATACTGTACTGTTAGTAATGATAATACACAATACATGGACCAATAAAAGGTGATGTATGCTGAATTACAGATAAGAACGATGAATAGGCATAGATACAACAACAACAACAAATTAAGCTTTTATGCTGAGGTCTAAGCTTTTTAAATAATTATGTGCTTGATCATTTTTTAAGCATAAGTGGGTGTTTATTGAAGATTCATGTATTAATTTGTACTACAAGTTTTACTTAATTGTTTTTTTGTGCCTAGACGAGATTACCTTGCATAGAACAGTAACTATGTCTTACGTATTGTATGACGTCATATAATTTGCATATCGATATTTCAATAATATCTATATTTTTCGGCGATATATATATATATATATATATATATATATATATATATATATATATATATATATATATATATATATATATATATATATATATATATATATATATATATATATTTATGTTGCATAATGATTAATATTGCCCCAGCAAAGTGAACAATTTCTAATTCCGTTTTAAAGTGGAAGTAACTGATGATGCCATTAAATTTCAGGACATCAGTTTTCCAATGCAATTATTTGGATTACTGTAGCCTGAGAAATGAAAAGTGAAAACAAAATATATATATATATTTATGAAAGAAAAAACACACAAATCAGGGGTGTAGGAATATTTCCCCATCCTGATCTGTAGATATAATAAATGAGCCAAAACAACAAAGTAAAGTAAAAGGGGCATTTTATTTTTAGAAAGAGGGGCACTTTTTCAATGGGTACACATCCCTCTCATACATGGGACTGACAAAAGTTGCCAGTTTCCTACTACTGGGACAGTAATTGAGGGGCACTTTTCATTTTCAAAAGGGGCACTTTTGCCATTTTTCGGAAAAGTTGAGGGCATGTGCCCCCAATGCCCTCTGATTTGAATTCTTAATCAATTTTTTTAAAGATTTTTTATGAAAATCTTTGTTCATTTTTTTTTCTTTGAACAGAATTTATTTCAAAAATCTTCGATCTTCGTTCTTCGTTTTGGAGTTCTTCATTTTAGAGATTTTCAAATCATCAAACGGAGGATTTTTTTTTTGAAAGGACAAGCTGTGCCAATTTTATCAGAGTTTTACTTTATACGGAATAGGGTCAAGAATTGACCAAAAAAAGATTTTTTCCTGGCCATCAGAATATTTCAAAATTCTTCGCTCCTCGTTCTGGAGATATTCTAATTCTTCGTTCTTTGTTTTGTACCTGCTCTCCATATTTTAACCCCCACCACATCCTCATTTATGGCTCAAGTGATACACAAAAATGTTCTCTTCAAGATACCTCTCCAGTTCCCAACCCCCATACCCTTTTCTTGTGCAGGTGTCCCTGAGCTAAACTTTTTATTTGTGGTATTTAAAAAATGTCTGCTAGATTTCTTGTTCTTCTTCGAAGTTCAGTCAATATTTTTAGATATTAGTGTTTGCACTGGGTCCACAAATCGGACCGGGTACCCGACCTGCATTATCAGGCCGGGTATCCGACGTACCGACAAAGCATTTTCAATATTTTTCGCGGAAGTAGTATATGTGTTAAAATCTAAAAGTGTACCTTGTAAAATCTTGTGATATTTCTTGATTTTCAATCGTACCATTGTTTTTGTGAATAAAGAAACAGAATACAAATGCTTCTTGTCTCTTTTATTTACCTGTCTTCATAAAATACTGTAAAATAATATATACGCAGTTCTTCCCAATTTTACAGGACGGGTCACTTGGTATTCTTGAATATTAAAATACACGATTTCACCTCATTAATGCTATGCTGGGAATTACTGACTGATTCCACGATTCTGTTACGTGCACGCTCAGTAACACGTAACAATTTTAACTGAACACAACTTGTGATTGGTTTATAATAGGTGGTACAATTTTTTTCAGCAAATTGCAGACACGCTTTCCCAACAGTTTGGTAATGTACAACTGCAATATATTTTTTCTACAGCATACTACACACACTGCTTGTTGCGCACTGATTGAATATATTTTTTTACAGCGAAGTTTAGAGAGTTTGAGTTTTGCGCTACTAGTACATGTAGTACTACTAGCGTACATATGTTACTACATGTAGCCACATCGCTCGTTCAACATCATTTCTGCGATCTGTGACAATATTTTGTAATTGTTTTATTGTATTGCATTGGAATAAAAAGGAAACATACACTTTATAATTCTTGTAAGTTAAGATTTATTCTTTTAACATACAATTCTAATTGAACAGAAACAGTCTGCAATTGGTAATATTATAAAAATCCAAACCCGGGTTGTATTTTTGGAACCGGGTAAGAACACAATTAGTCAGGTACTCGGATATTTTGGGTACCCATGTAAACGTTATTAAATATGAAACATTTAAAGGAATATTCCCATGGGTTTTCATTTTTTCATATACTATACAGAAAATTTGTAGAAACAAAGTGATGAAAAAACTATGTTAATATCTTATTCCGTTTAGAAGTTTTAACAATTTAGAGAGTAAAAAAATGTTCTTAAAAACGTGTCCTTCAGCTTGGTGATGTCATCAAGGCAATTCCAGCACAGTTCTTATGTATTTCTTATAAATTTAATCATACTTTTTTACATTATCGAACAGCATTTTTGGTTCATTATAGAGATAGGGTGGAATATATAATTTACAAGAACACATTTACAATGAAAAAAAAATCCAAATCATTTTTAAAGAAATACAAAAGATGTTTTGTTGAAATTGTCTCTATGACATCACAGATGTTGCCAATCAGTCACTTTTGTCCAAATTCAAAAGTACTTTAAAGAGGCGATATCGTCATGTGTGCACAATGTTCAGAATTTCTTTCAAATTTTTTGATTGGTTATAATTTTGCTGCACGATTCGTTGTCTCATATTGCAAGATATATAGTTATTTAAAACGCCTTGAAGGTCACCACTCGAGATAGCTCAGATGGTTGCGGCGATCTCAAGAAACGTTTTTTAACAAATCATGTCGTGAGTTCGAGTCCCGGTAGAATCGTTTTTTTTACTTTTGATTTCATCTTCTTCTTTTTTTCTCAGTAATTTTCATTTGGTGACTATCATTGTAGTATTATAATGCTAAAATTTCACTTTCGCTTTCTGACAAAAAAGCATTGAAAAAAACAAATAAGTTTCTCGACACAGTAACGTGATGTGCTGTGTATGTAATTCTGCACACACAACGTACATGCTAGTGTCTGGCTGTGCTGTGTGGTACAAACAGACAGAGGCTTTGATCTTGCCTCCACAACCGGAAGTGGCGTCAAAATAAAGTATCCCCCATTTTTACCATATTTTACTGAGACAAGCTTCCCTCTTTAAAATTTTGTAACTTCTAAACGGAATAAGATATTAACATATTTGATTCACCACTTTGTTTCTAAAAGTTTCTACTATCATATATGAAAAAATAAAAATCCATGGGAATATTACCTTAATAATAGCTCCATGCTAGCACATAAGCTAGAGCCTGGTAGCAGGGAAGTGCCATTTTAGATTCAATACTGTTTGTTCATGAGGATAACAATAGTAATGTGTGTCCTCACATGTCAAAGTACTAAGAGATGGAGGATAGGTTTGATTGGCATGTTCATCGGTCCAAATGAAAATAAGTGCGAAACCCCAAAATAGGTAGTGGCTAGTCATTTAAGTGTGCATCCTCTGTAAAAGAAATAATATAAAATCTGTTTACAGTAATTCTATCTGCTTAAAATCCCCTGGGAGGTTGCAGATTACAACAACAAATCAGCTCACTATCTGTAATGTGATGCTGCGGTTGGTGTAAAGTGCAAAGATCACCTAATTGCCCAAGCATTTCAAAAGTTAGATTTTACTTCCTGTGTTTTCATCTTACATCATTAAGTCCATTTTACACCTGGGTAATTGGTTATTTCATGCATCCAAGGCCGTTATTATCAGTTAACAGGAAGTCATAATATGTGCACTTCTTCTGGGTAAGATGAAGAAAGATTAAAATTACATTGGATATGTTGTTATGATCAGCTTGAGCAATGCCCCTCCTGAACAGGGAGTTGTTATTGGTCCAAATAACAACTCTCTGTCCTTAATAGAGGAAAGGGTTTGTTACTTCAAGAAGGAAAGCATGCAATGTGATTTATGGCTAGATGGTTTTGTGTACGGTTATGTGTAAAGGGTATCCTTCCTTGATTTGATGAGGCCATAATAATGGTATCCTGCCTGTGACCTCCACATTTGCATAATAATAGTTGAAGTTTGTCACAAGTTTTAGAAATCACTGGTTTAATTGGGCATGGGCATAACTAAATATCCCCAACAAAAATGTATGAATTTGATTTCATTTGTGGTGTTAAGGTTTTGTGTATGTGTTTTTCCTAAAGAAGGGGGAAGGGGGTGAGTGATGGGGTGGGGAGAGATGGTTGAGGATTAAGAGGAAATTTAGAAATTGTGTGGGAGAGATGGGGTGGGAGGGAGTTGGGGTGGAGGTAGATGGGGTGGGAGGGAGATGTGGTGGGTGGAAATGTATGATGGGGATAGAGATGGGGTGGGTGGAAATGTAGGACTGGGGAGAGACATGGGGGTGGGGAGAGACAGAGTGGACAGAGACATGGGATGGGGATAGACATGGGGTGGGAGAGAGACATGGGGTGGGAGAGAGAGAGATGGGTTGGAACCTCAGGAGAGGTGGGGTGGGGAGAGAAATGGGGTGGATGGGGTGGGAGGAGCGATAGGGTGGGGTGGGGAGAGAGATGGGGTAGGGTGGGGATGGAGATGGGGTGGGGTGGGGAGGGAGATGGCATGGGGTGGGGTGGGGAGAGAGATTGGGTGGGGTGGGGAGAGAGATTGGGTGGGGTGGAGAGAGAGATTGGGTGGGGTGGGGAGAGAGAGAGATGGGGTGGGGAGAGAGAGGTGGGTCGAGTTGGCCTGCTCAGCAACAAACCTTTTCATGATGCAGCAGATGTAGATGCAGATGTATGTAAAAGAAACTTGCATCAGATTTCCTAAAACTTGTTTGAATTTTTACCATCTTATTTTTCATAATGTTAATATAAAAAATGTTTTCTAAACAAACTCTCATTCTTTTAATACTCTAGTTATTCTCAGATACTATAGTAGCTGGATGCTTTAATCAACATTCTTTTGGTTTGCGATCACCATGTTTTGACACTTGGTTTCTTGATGTTTAATCTTCTTTTATCTTGACAATTGCACTCTTTAGCGCTTTCTGCTCCAGCACTTGTTTTGAGAGGCTCCCCGAGCACTACATGAAGTCAAAGAGCAATTCAATGAAAAGGAATAAACAAAATGAGCTTGATTTATCATTATTGGAGGAAGTTTTATGCAGTCATGGACAAGAAGAGCATACTATAAATCAACCAGTTAAGATGTGCTACTTCGGCATGCATAAATTCCTTGCAGTCCTGCTTTATTTCCAAACACAGACTGGGAAGCAAATTAGCTTGAGGCCAGGCTTGGTAGATCGTTTCTAGCACAAAAAGCCAAATCAATTTGAAAAGCAGCCAAGCTAAAAAAGGCCAAACATTCAATCAAGTTAAGAAAAAAAAAGGGATCGGCCCTTAGCTGGCGGGTCCAGAGGTTTATCTGAAAGGGGTAAAATGTACTGAAAAAAAAAAAAAAAAAAAAAGTTACCGTATTGATTCGATGTATTTAATACCTCTGCTCTAATAAGCACCCACCCAACATTTTTTTACTAAAAACTTAATTTATTTCATTAAATTGAAGACTGAAAATACTCAAATTTTGTTACGTTCTTTGCTTATTTTATGTCTGATTCTGGCGATGTTTTTGTGGGGCTAGTATAAATCAATTCACACAATACAGTTCGAATAGCACACTGTACGCCAGCCCAAAACATGGATGGGCTTATAAGGAAAAAACTTTAGTCCTAAAAGTGGTGCAATTCTATTTGTATAAGTGCCCTGGGCGGCTTTTATGTCAAATACAGTATTATGTTTTCAGGGGAATGCATGCAATGTATCCCGTGGTCCAAACATCAGGAAAAAATTTACTCTTTTTATTCTTCATCAAAACCTTTGAGAAAAGGGTAGGAATAAACCAAACAAGATATTTCACAGCCAAACATGTCTTAAAAAAAAAGCCAAAAAGGAGACAATAAGCCAAATTATTAAATTCAATATTAAAAAATTCAAATAATATATTATTTTTGTGGCCAAAAAGTCTTAAAAAAGCCACAAACCTTTTCTTGGGGGACAAATATAGTCTCAAAAAAGCCATGTTTAACAAATTTGGCTCTAAAAGGCCAACATACCAACCCAGCTTATGGTGTATTCTATGTTGTATTTTTATCTTAGAAGAGTTTTTAATTGGCATTTGGTATATGTTACAAACCAGAGTCACTTATGCACTTGTCAGTTGTATGACTCACCCTTACTACTCCTGGCAATGCCAGTCAATGGTGAGTCATTGACATATGAAGTAGTGACTTATATGTGCATCACTCTACCAATTGTCAGTCACCAGAGTGACTCTGGGGTTGGTAAATTTACTTCAGACCCATTGACTTTGTACAGAGGTCATGAATTAGGGGCAAGTCATTTCACAAAAAAATGTCAGTCACCTAAGTGCAAATATTTTATGCTCGCTTGCAAGCTAGTATTTATTCCAAATACTAGCTGGCAGCATGCTTGCTACAAGCTTGCAGCACGCTTCCTACAAGCTTGCCGCATGCTTCCACAAGCTTGCAATACGCTTGTGCAAGCTAAAAATGATAGCTTGTCACAAGCATGCTGCAAGCTGAAATTTCTAAAAGGGCAACATTAAGTAAATTGATTTAAAATTCACTAAAGGTATAAAGATAGCAAAATAATGGTAATCAAAATTGGTTTAAAATGGGCCATTATACAGCTTTTTGTGCAAATATGGGCAAGTCATGCAAATTTGTGTAAAGGTGAAGGGGTGGCGGAAGATGTTTGAATGTGAGGGGCACTTTCCAACTGTCGCATTTTCAAAACATGTAGCACAAGTATAGCTTTATAGTGTCACCCCCCCCCCCCACCCCCCCTCTCCCCAATCGGAAATTTATAATCTTTAATTGGGCCGGAAATTACTGGTCATGTATTTTTCCTTCTTTTTTAAAAATTTACAGCTCCCAAAAATTCCAGATATTTTGGTCCAAACTCGTTAAAATAGACTAATTTTATACCAAAATTTTCAAAAATTGGAAAATGTATAGATCTCAAATCCTGAAATCAGAAGAATATAGACTTTTTAGATAGATCATGATTAAGCATGGGCGATATATTGATATTTCGATATTATTCGATATTGACCTATATCGATATGGTCGATATTGAGTTCAAGGGTCATATCCCTATATCGATATGTTTTCCACCGATATTGTACTATACATGAACTTATAATGAACTTAACATGACAACCAAACATGCACCTTTCCTCACTATACAGCCACAAAAAGTTTGTAATTTGTAATAATATCAAAGTTGCAGGCAGTCAATAATATTAAGAGTTGATTAAGTCATCAATATTTTAATAAATATTACCTAAAATTATGTTCCACAGGCAGGAAATTATTAATTCCGGACATACAGTACTGTACTCTGTTCATACAGGCCGCTATGGACATTGTACAATAATAGAAGGTAATTTTCAGGATTTGTGATGGTTGAGCAATTGCAATCAATGAGATTCTAAATCCTTGAACATCGCATCTAAATTCCTCAAAAGGAATACCGCATCCCCAAATGTATGTGGAAAAGCCCTTAATTGACACCTGAAAGTAGATTTTGTCATAAAAACTAAAAGATTTCATCCTCAAAACTAAAAGATATTTCCCACTAATTTGTCCGTTCACACATCAGATTTTCTGTACAGTAAGCAGCACAAGTACAAACAGTGTGTGTAGATTTCTGAGTCCACTCGTCCGATTTTTAGTAGCAGAGAACATTTTCTCTAAATATTTATTGACTTCTGAATGTCCAGAAAATGTCTTTTAAAAAAGAGTGCAAAAATGATGCCCTTTCAGTAGGAAATGCAAAACGAGTAAGTGGGACCTAGTATTTAAAGGTAAAGTTGGCCAGTTTTCATTAATAACTAGAACGGTAAATACCGTCATGGTTCGCATGCCCATGCAAATTGACACCAATATCATATGACCTGGCCAATTATAAAAAAAAAGGTATCTCACACTAAGTCCCATATGGCATCCCATGTCCATCCCACCCCATGTGATCCCATGACATTCATGGCATCCATCCCATGTCCCCACCCCGTGACATGGCATCCCATGTCCCACGTGACAGCCCATGTCCCACGTGACAGCCCATGTCCCATGTGGCATCCCATGTCCCACGTGGCATCCCATGTCCCCTACATGGCATTCCACCCCATGTTTCACATGACATTCCATCCCATTACATTCCACCCTATGTCCTGCATGGCATTCCACCATATATTCTACATGGCATTCCACCCTGTTCCACATGGCATTCCACCCTGTTCCACATGGCATCCAACCCCATGACCCACATGGCATCCCACCCCATGTCACACATGATGTCCTATAGGCTCCATAAGAAGTCTCATCCTAGCTATCACAGTCCCTGATTGAGCATACTATGTATGAAAGTGTCAGTTCATATAATAACTTATATGCAAAGGAGTTGTTGAATAAGAAAAAAAAATGTGGAGTCAAATAATTATGCCTGATATAGCCCTTGGTGTATACCACATGGTATATTTTATATCATATGTACCTCATGGCCCCCATCCATGTCCCACATGGCCCCCATCCATGTCCATATGCACTTCACATCCTGTCACACTCCCTGACTAAGCATACTCAATAAAAAAAAGTCTGCTCAGTTCATATACTATAGCAAATTTATGCAAATGACCACAATAATAAAGGTGGAGTTTAATAATCATGCCTGTTACAACTGTTGGTGCCCAAATAAATATTTTTAAGAATTTTAAGGATTTTAAATCTCAAGTGCTACAAGAGAGATGCTTGAGGATCTCTGAAGAATATTGGAAAATTATATCATTTTACAGTTATTTTCTAAGAAAATGTCAAATGTTTCGTAGACTTTTTAAAAAACTGTTCTTCAATCCTGTCCTAAGTGTCTCTAAAAAACTTTACATTTTGTAAGGAAATTCTTACTTACCATAAGGATATCTGAAGAAACTTTAACTTTTTCTGAGGAACTCTGAAGAAACTTTAACATTTTCTGAGGAATTCTCAAAAAACTTAGACATTTCTGAGGAAATATCAGGAAAAAAACTGTGGACGGCCGGACGGACGTAGTCGCCATTACATAGGTTTGCATTATGCTTCATATGCGAACCAAAAACGCTACATACCAATTTCACAAAAATATTGAACAAATGATATGTTCAAACTTCTAGAATTTGAATGTTTCTGTGATTTATTTTTTGAGAAAGAGACAATGTAAAAAATGACTCCTTTTAAAATAATAGGTGTTTATTTGTAGATTTTTGTACATATTTCCCATTCAATTCTGTAAATTTACTTTAAAATTTGTTCTTTCCATTTTTGTGCTGGAGCAATATTACCTGGTACAAAATAGTTTTATTATTTTAATGTGACGTCTTGCAATTTGCATATTAATATTTCGATATTGTTGATATATATCTAGCGATATATCGATATTTTCTGAAGGTGTATATCGCCCAAGCTTAATTATGATAAGCCAATTAATTGTATTGTTCATGAAATTGAATTGTAATGTTCTAAATTTCTAAAATTCTACTTCTAATGTCTAAAATAATGTGAAAATCAAAGAAGGTGTCTTTGGAATTATACAAGAGGCCATCATTTTTTTGCTGAGTATAAATGTAACTCGGTATATCAGTAATAAATAAGACCAGATAGCTCAAATTCACACCCAGTCTTCAGTGAGTAAGTGGCAGGGGTCCCCATTGTATGCTTTTTTTCCAGAACCCAAATTGATGGCGCTCCGCGAGTGACATTTGGGGTATTTTGCTCGATGTTTGTGTTACTTTCTTCAATCTGTCAATAAAAAAATCAATTATAAAAAGACACATTTTTTATCTCTGTAAAGGGACACCTATTAAACTTTACAAAGAAGATGGGGAGGGCACGTCAGCTTATGTCATGACAATGGCCCGGGTCCATATAGTCAGTTTTGCCCTTGGCCCATTTCAAAGATGCCCCACTATTAAAACTTGGGGTGGCTGGCACACTTTAGAAAGGCCTAATTTTAAAGAGTTTTTACTGCTTATAAGCTGGGAAAACAAAGGTACAGTACGCAGAGAGCATTGGGCTTTTTAAATAAGATGAAGTCAAATATGTAGGGGTGTTGGTCCTTAACTCTGTCTTTAGGGAAAATTCAGAAAATGTATGCATATGAAATTTCACAACTTTAGTCTTTTTAGGGCAAAATTTGGGTTACTTTCTTTACTGAAAAAATCAGATATATAGTCTTCGAAGACAAAGTTTTCAGTGTTTGAAAGGGCATGTTCGTTCTGTAAAAAGGCATGTGTCCTCTTTGAAAAGATACTATTTCCTCATAAAAAGGGAACTTTTGCTCTCTGAAAAGGACTTTTTAAACTTTTGAGAAAAGTGGAAGGGTACATTCCCCCTGTGCCCCCCAATTCTGGGTGAAGATCAAATCCTCTTAGGATTATCTTCCCTTTTACAAAAGAAAATGGCAGAGGGTTAAAAACAATGGATTTACATAAGAAAATCGAGACTGTCCCATTCATACATCACGGGAGTAACACAAACATTTGCATATTTGCACAAAAATCTCCAAAAGGTGTAAATATGCAAATTTTAACCAATTTTGATGACATTTTTGCTTCATATTCTTTAGTGAATTTTAAATCAAGTTGGCTAATGTTGGCTCTACCTTTCCATATAGCTTTCAACATATGCATAGGCCACCTACTGTGTGCTATCTAAGCATACTCATTTTTACATACAGCAATTACCATTCATTTGCAGGAAAGGATATGACAGTTAAATTGTTCAACACCATTACAAATGGTATAAAAATGTTATTCAACTCTCTGCTGAGAATAAGGGATGCATAAAAAGTTGTTTCCAACTAATGACAGATTTCACCATGGTATTTGAACCATGGGAGTGTGATCAAACATTAAAGGTCAGCTTGGTGTCAAATGTCAAAGAGTGCATCCTAGGAATTTCAAGCACAATTACAAAGTAGTTAAACTTTTCCATATTTTGTGCACCTTGAACCAGGCATTGTAACTGTTCATGATGGTGTTTCCATTGAGCGCTGTATTGCCCCACATACAAATATTGCTAGTGTCTTCTTACTTGATTAAAGGAATATTCTCATGGATTTTCATTTTTTCATATATTATAGAGAAAATTTGTTGAAATCAGATAGTGAAAAAACCTATTTTAATATCTTATTCCATTTAGAAGTTATAACAATTTAAAGAGTAGAAAAATGTTCTTAAAAACACCTTGTACAGTATATGTCCTTCAAGCTTGGTTAGGTCATCAAGGCAATTCCAGCACAATTCTTATGTATTTTTCACAATTTAATCACATTTTTTTTACATTATCGAACAGCATTTTTGGTTCATTATAGAGATAGGGTGGAATATATAAATTACAAGAAAACATTTTGTTTTTTTCTTGATGTACATCACATTTACAATGATGAAAAAATCCTAAACATTTTTAAAGAAATACAAAAGACATTTTGTTGCAATTTTCTTTATGACATCACAGACAGATGTTGCCAATTAGTCACTTTTATCTAAATTCAAAATTACTTTAAAAATTTCATAACTTCTAAATGGAATAAGATATTAAAATAATTTTTTCACTACTTTTTTTTAAATATTTTTTTTCTCTATTATATATAAAAAAAAATATAAAAAAGTTTAAAATCCATAGGAATATTCCTTTAAAAATGTCTTCATATCTTAAAGGTATATGGACAGGTAGATGTTTTATATCCAGATGAAGGAGCATTGAAATTATGAGCACAACAGTCTTTAAATGATCACAATATCAGGTTTATAGTTACCTCCGCCAACGAAGTTGGATGAGGTTATGTTTTTGCCCTGTTTGTCTGTTTGATTGACATCAAGATATCTCAAGAACTTATGATTGGATTCTGAACAAAATTGGAGTGTGGTTTTGTTACTGCCTAAGGAGGAAGTGCGAAAAATTTGGGACATATTGGTAGAGGGGAAGGGTGAAAATGGAGGGGTGGGGACATTTCAGGGTGAGTTTGTCTTTTGTCAGTCATCAAGATATCAACTGATGATTGGATTTATATTAAATTTGGTGTGTGGTTTTATTCCTGCTTCAGGATGAAGTGATTAAAAGTTGAGACATATTGGAACAGGAGAAGGGTGCAATTGGATGGGTGGGGACATGCTTTTGCCTCTATTTGTTTGTTTGTTTGTTGTCATCAAGATATCTCAAGAACTGATGGTTGAATGATTTGATTTGCTGTGTGGTTTGTTACTGCTTAAGAAAGAACTGATTAAAAATTGAGACATATTGGAACAGGGGAACAAATTGGAACAGAGTGCAAATGGGAAGTGGGGACATTTTGTCTGTCATCAAGATATCTCAAGAACTGATGACTGGATTTAGATCAAATTTGGTGTGTGGTTTTGTTTCAGCTTAAGAGAGAAGTTATTACAATTTCAAACATATTGGAATAGGGGAATGGTGCAAATGGAGGGTTTGGGGATATTTTAAGGCAAGATTTATCAACACTTAGTTTAAACTTTCCAATGGAATGTCCTGAACAATGAACTCATGTCATGATAGAACAGCCGTACCATGAGTTTTCTGGGGACTCAAAGAAAATCAAGTGAAGTGGTCTCTGGTATTAATGAAATCAAAACAATTGGTTTCTGCCATCAATGAAAATGATGGAATGTGAATCTACCCTGCATAGAGCTCAAACAATGAATGCTTAACCTGAATTAAACTGTAAACACAAATGATGATCCTCAAGTGTTTAGAATGTAAATGGCAATAAGAATCAACAGTCAGCAAGAGATTGTTTGGGGTTATAACTTGGTGAGTCAAGGGTTTTGAGGTAGATTGTATTCCTGTGGGGAATGACCAGGGCAGAGGTATGCACTCTGCAGAGTGCTATAATTCTATGTTTTTATGTTTTGACAAATCAAAGTTTGTAACAAATTGTCAGCATCCTCAAAATTGATGATGATGTATGAACAGGAATGCAGCTAAAATTCATTAATGTAATTCTTTATATTTCTTTTCCCAATTTTTAAATATTAAAGGTTCTCAATCTCAAATTGCATTCTACAAAGTGCTAAATCTAGGTCAAGGGTATTGTAATAAGATCCAATTTCCTGTTGATTATAGCCAACCTCTCCCATTCAAACTAATTGAGGGAATGATGAAAAACAATAAGTTAACATAATCATTTTACTAGTTGTCCCATTCTAAAGTCACAAAGTATTGTGTAATTTATGCTAATCAGGTATCTCATAGGTGGCAGAAGCAGGGGGACCAGGATGCCCCAAATAATTTCAAAAGATATGGAGGGGGGAGGGGGGCAGGACCCCCCAATAATCATTTGTAATTTTCATTATATTTTTGGTATATTTTTAATCACCCCCAAGAATTAATTCATACGTTCACTTTGTATGATAGCCTAGATCATGCACTCCACAATTACAAACTACAATTAAAAAAACAAAAACTTTAAAGTTTCTGTAACACATTTTCTGTAATGGACTCCCTGACTATAATTTAAAATATCCAGTCATATGGTCAATATTACTTGCATTGGGTCTGATCAATGACAACTCACCCCCCTGGCCTGATTCTAACACGTTATAAGCGGGTTTTATATTTATTACTGGATGTTGGCACTATTGCCTATTGGCCTATACCTGAAAGCGGATATATTTATTTTTTAACATTTTGGAAAGTTAGGTTGCTCACTTGCATCATAAAACATGGGTAAAATCATAATTGTATTAAGACCTCCAACTGTTCTTTATCAATTAAAAGCTGCCTGTTTCATTCTGATAATTTTGCAGTAACATTTTGTTTTTAAATAGCCTACATTAAACAGCAGACTTTTATAGAATATTATGAGTCAAAATAGATTGTTTTTTTTTTTTTTAAAGCCAGGACTCTAAGAAAGGGTTTATTTTTTGGTATTAAAGGGCACTTCATTCCTGCACCTCGGAAAAATCTAAATGGGTATGCGACGTTCTAAATCAGGTTTTTCCCCGGAGAAAAGGCTATAGATTCGTCAAATGGTCAGAACCATTCCTGTATTTAAACAAGCTTTGAAATTCCAAGTGCTTATTATGTATTTAGATTTCAAAAGAGCACTTTCTCTGAACAATTGGCATTCTTTAGAGAAAAGTTTAAAAATGTAAAATAATCTATTAGTAATATATTAACACTTTGTGCGATATTGTATTTAATACATGAACTAAAACACAGACAGAGAGAGGGGGGGTGGGGATATAGAATAGGTTTGTTTTAAAAGTTTGACAAAATCTACACATGTTCATAGTAAATTATTGGAAGCTGGTAAAACATTTTTTTTAGACTACACTCATTTTCTAAGAGTGACCATAGATCTATTATCCATGAACAAAAATGTGAACAATAAAACATAAAATTATATTTCCACATTATGCATTTTCAATATTTTTGTTGTTGTATATTGTATATTATATCTCTCTTTGACATGAATTTAGACTTGTATAATATATTGCCTTTCAAATGTCAATTTTGCGAGAGCTTCCGGGGGTTCCCTGGACCCCACCATGGGCCTTTATGCGAGCCCCTGGACCCCACACCGAAAAGCAAGAGCTTTACAGTGTCACCGTAACGGACACTTTTTTAATGGCGTTACACCTGTTCAGTGGGCCCCCCCAAGATTTTTTTCCTTTCGCCGCTACTGTATCTAAGTTATGATGTAAATTATGGTCAATTTCTAAACGATTTTGATGGGACTATTATTCTATGTTCTAGTTTTCAGTCAATTTTAAACCATTTAAGCTTATCTTGTCGCTACCTGTCCAATACCTTTAAGGATGACAAAGTCTGTGCATATCACTGTGAATATGGAGCAGCTGTGCCCAGGGGTGCCAAACACCACAAATATATATATGTATGTATGTATGTATATATATATATATATATATATATATATATATATATATATATATATATATATATATATATATATATATATATATATATACATACATACATACATACATACATACATGTATATATATATATATATATATACACATACATACATACATACATACATACATGTATATATATATATATATATATACACATACATACATACATACATACATGTATATATATATATATATATATATATATATACACATACATACTTACATACATACATGTATATATATATATATATATATATACACATACATACATACATATATATATATATATATATATATATATATATATATATATATATATATATATATATATATATATATATATATATATATATATATATATATATATATATATATATATATATATATATATATACATACATACATACATACATACATACATATATATATATATATATATATATACATATACATACATACATACATACATACATACATACATACATATATATATATATATATATATACACATACATACATTACATACATACATGTATATATATATATATATATATATATACACATACATACATACATACATACATACATACATACATACATACATACATACATGTATATATTTATATACTCTTTTTTTTTGAGAGGGGGGGGGCATGTCGGCTTTTCAAATCATTGAAATCTAGCATATTTATAGGAGTTTTATGCATATAATCACAAAGTAGTTGACTTTTCACTTGATTTGTGCCGATATATCATGCATGGTATTTCTATTGAGCATTCAATGCTTGCATTGTTCCATATGCTTCCAATGGCGGATTCAAGGTGGAGGCACACGTTCTTTCCCCATTGACAAGATGTGAACAAATAATAAACATAACATTTTTGTTAACATACTTATTAACCCCATCCTAACAATTATATATATCTGGTGCCACATAATTTTGTATGTGTAAAAAAAAATGCAAAAATGTAAAATGTCAAATGGTGCTGCCCCCCATGAAAAAGTCCTGGATCCTTCAACCATCACTATACGCACTATACTATGCTATGCTATGCTATACTGTGCTATGCTATGCTATGCTATACTATACTATACTGCTACAACTTCTGCATTGACTCAAAATGCCTCCTACATGTATCTTGGGTGGGTTTGTGCTGGATTTAAATGGCAGGGTTCTGTGCACATCACTGAGAATGCAGAAATGGTTCTACATTCCAAGTCGAAATTTGCAGATTGAGTTGAGAAAAATGTGGGTACTGGAACTTTCTTGAACCTTCTGTCTGTGTTCTGACTGCTCTCTCTGACTGCACATAATTTATGAAACTGTATGTCTATGATCAGTGGCGTAGCCAACATTAAAAACGTGAGAGAGTCCAAGAAGGTCCTCGAACCTCTCCCAAGACAAAGTGTTCAAATTTACCCCACTTGTGAGGGCAATTTTGTTTTTTAAAAGTAAAAAAAGATATAAAAAACAAAGATTATCCCATTTTTTGGAAAATTTCTTGAAAAAGTGTGTGTGTGTGGGAAGGGGGGAGGGGGTGGGGTTTACCCCATTTCCTCCCATGGCTACGCCACTGTCTATGATCCCTCTCCATGCAGACAGATGGTTGCTTTTTGGTGAGGGCATTATCAACAGGACCTGTTTCCTGGGACCTCATTGAGCCCAGTTAAATGCCACACCATTTTATATCCTGTAATCACAGCAAACTGCAGTATACATTCCTGTGGTTAATTTTTTGATACATACATACATACATATGATACATTTTTTGATACATACAAATTTTCTAGAAATGCTGTGACTTTTTCCCCCACCCCTTCTCCCCCCCTTCCACACCCCCTACTCAAAAAAAAAAAACATCCTTTGCATATCAACCTATTAGAAGTTCCAGAACAAGTTTAACCATGTAAAGTTGCTGTTCGCAAGTAACATTAAGAGTGAGATCAATATATTTTGACAACCCTTATATAATTAATCAATTATTTTCTTTAAAATTTCCTAATTTGAATACCCTCCAGCTAGAATCAATTCTTCTTTCTTGAAATAATGTAAAAGTTCACCACCCTATCTCCCCCTTTTATTTTCCATGCAAATCCACCGCAATAATTCAGCCCCTCTTCCTACAAATGACTGGTGAGGTCTCTGGGGTCAATTGTCTCACATCATATTTTTCTTTTGACATTTAATTTTTCGGGTACACAACTTTAGAAAGGGGGGAAAAGAGGCCTGATATTATTTTGGTGCAAAAATACAAGTGTGATCTTTTCTGAGAAAATACAAGAAATCAATTTATCTGTGAAAAGTCAAGGCTGTATTTGATGGACAGGTGGACTGTTGATGAAGGCGGTACCCTTTTGACTCCTTGGCATTATGATTTATAATTTCATTTCAATATGTTCTTGACAAATTTAACTGTTGCCTAAACCCTGTGAACCAACACGAGCTGTCATGATATATTGATTATCGTGATATTGTTTTTTCCACAATATCAAAAATACCCTGGCATTATGATATGCCATTTTCAAATGTAAACATGCATGTTATAACAAAAAATTGTTTAACAGAATTTCAGATAGATTTCAAATGAAATATTGCGATATGGTAATATATTGTGATATTTTTGTCTAAAATAATCGATATCTCATTTATGGTAACAGCCTTATAAGAACCAATGCTGGGAATGGGGTTGGGGCACTAAAAGTGATAGGAGTGTGCAGCCCACCAACCTTGCAGTATGACAGATTTGTTGGTAACTGCAGTATGAATTGATACAATTTTGATACCCACAGTATGAAAGAAGTCAATTTTAATATCTGCAGTATGAGTATTGAGCGAAATTATTTAAAAAATGGACCAGCAGTACCAAATTAAGAGGGTAAAACCTCATTTTTTGGGACCTGCACTACAAAAATGATGATTTTTTTTTATAGTAAAAAAATAAAAGACACCTGCACTTTGAAAATGATACAAAAAAGGCACCTGCTCATGCAGCACACACACACACACACACACACACACACACACACACACATATATATATATATATATATATATATATATGTATATATATACATACATACATATATACATACATACATACATACATACATACATACATACATACACACATACACACATACACACACACATACATACATACATACATATATATACATATATACATACATACATACATACATACATACATATATTTATATATCTATATATATAATATAATCAACTCCCAGGTGGATATGGCATGTAGCTATTCTGAAGAACACACTTAGAAAGGCACAATTTTAAACAAACTTATTTAGAAATTTATTGAAAATAGTGAAATAGATCTAAAATGGTTACAATCAAATATCCATTTGACAGCTTTTCAAACTTAAGTATTCAAGAAAATCATAAAATTTATTCAGCACAGTGAATTGAGTGGAAAAGCACATTATTTTGAAATTTATCATGTATACAGCACAGTGGAGTTTCTCATTATTTTCTTTTGTAAATCACTCTTAAATCACCTGCCATGACAGCTCGGACTGCAGCAGCTGTCCATCTGAGAGAGATTCCTTGAAACTCGATCGCTCCTGTCCCCAATCAGCATGTGGAAGGGAATGAAGTTCCTATAATTAGCATTCTGAAATTGAAACAAAAGTATAAAGAAACATTATGTATATAGAATTACCTTCAGGCTTCAATTTACCACTAATGTTTGTATATATCGAAAAAAATCTTACATCAGCCATTTAGCTGTGAACCTTGAATTTTATTAGGCTGTGTTGTCACCAGGGTTTGCATTAGCAGCGCTATTGCTCTAATTCCACACAAAATTAGAAGCAATGCGGGATGGTCCTGCCCAGCTACTGGGAGCTGCTGACTATGTCAACATTGTGTTTTAAGGGGCTACATTTGGTGTCAGAAGTGGCCAAATGTAAAGTGATTACATTTGGTGTCAGAAGTGCCAAATGTAAAGTGATTACATTTGGTAGTGGCCAAATGTAAAGTGATTACATTTGGTGTCAGAAAATGGCCAAATGTAAAGTGATTACATTTGGTGTCAGTAGTATTTCATTTGTGCAGTGAACAAATGTTTCTTTTATTGAGGATGTGGCAAACTGTAAAGGGCTTACAGTTGGTGTCCAAGGTGACTCTGTGGCAAAAGTGATGCTCTTGTAAAATAACATTGTGAAAATGACTTAAGCGGTATCAGCCCCATTGTGAACTCAGTGCTGTGGAAGTGCGGACCACCCCTCAGCGTTTATCTCATCGGTGGCCTTATAGGCGCCCACAGTACTAGCCATGATGACGGGTACATTACTTTGAATTGACTTGAACTTGATCCAAAACATTTGTGTGTTTCGCTGGTGCGGATGCTGACCATGCTGGTTTCCAACCAATCCCTGCTTGCTGTTGTCGTGCCATGTGTCTGATGTTGTTTGCTGGTGAGGACGGCTTCCTGCCCTGGTTGTACCAATTTTAGAGGCTGATTTTGGGAGATTTTGACAGGAAGGGTCCTTGCATGCATGGACTATAAGTGACTTTACAAATTGGACAATATGTGAAATTTGTTTGTTTGTTTTATTTTTCTGAGTTAGTGATATTGCCTTATTTTACCCCATGTCCCACCTGGTAACAGCCTGTAAGTTTTTTTGTATTTTAGCATAATTATTGCTATCTGATTCGTTGATGTATTTTGGAGCCTTGCTTAAGTTATGGGGCTCTTTTGTATTCATGCACTTAGATTGTGCTTCTAGGCTATCTTTTTTTTTTTCTTTGGGAGGCCCGGGTAGGGTTCTCCCATGCCATAGGGCCTGTTTCAGATTGATATTGTTCCAGCATATAATTCATGCATGGACACATAAATTTGTTGCTTGAAAGAATTTGTTTTGTTGTAATTGTTTAATTGCTAAATTTGGGTAAGAAATGGTTTGAATAACACAAGTTGCAGAAAATTGACATGAATAGTCAGATGCTTTATAAAATGTAGATTTTGGTTGTTATTGGTGAAATGGACTGAAAATCTAGAAATTCCATAATTATCTTTTTTTAAATGTTGTATGTTATTCGAGTTTTTTATTTCGTTTTGTCATGGCAAAAATTAATATTCTGATGTTTGTGTTCTCTAATTGAATTTGGTTAGATGAGTAGACTGAATTAATTACACACTGTTTTTACACGTATGTGCTGTTGGTGAATGGTGATGTGAAGTGTTGCGGCTGCTGTGGTTGTAGTCTGAATTTCTTTGATTTAAATTGGTTGTGATCTTTGGATGAGTCTCCTCACGATTAGGGTCCGAATGGGGAACAAGGTTCCAGGGACAACCAGGTTTGGTTGGTTCGGCATAGTCGTCGACAAGCTTGTCTTGTGAGTAAATCCAATGCATGCATTACCATTTTTTTTAAAAGAAGTATGATGGAATTAACAGTAGCTGTCTTAGATCAAACATGCAGGTATAGTTTTGTGTAGCTTTTGGATTATTGGTGTGTGTGTGTGTTTTTTTTTCTCATTGAGTTCATTGCATTTCGGAATGGCTGGTGACTGATGAGTCTCTGCTATAAGTATAGAGGTTACAAATGGCTTCATTTTGTGAACTATTGTTATTTTGCAAAAGTTTTCTACTTTAATGCTTATACTTAGTTGTTGCAAGCTTTAACAAGCTTGACTTCCTTCTTAGATAAGGGTGCACTAGATAGGCATTCGGCAAGTGACGATAGTTTCATTATTATGCAGAAAAAGTCAGGTTAATCAGATTAATGCTATAGTTCAGACCAAAAACAATTGGAGTGATTGGTTCAGATCATTTATTCAATGATAAAATTGGTTTATTTTCTTCTTTTCATTGTTCTGTATGTTATTAAACTAATTGGTTCAGATCATTTATTCAATGATAAAATTGGTTTATTTTCTTCTTTTCATTGTTCTGTATGTTATTAAACTAATTTGAACTTGATAAGTACACTTGTTTGATTAATTTAACTTGACTTCACTAGTCTACTTTTTAGTCAGAGCTATATTATATATAGTCAGGTGATTTTCAGTTAAAACTTTTGAGTTTTGAATATATGAAAGTGTAATTATGTGGATCCAAAATAGTTATTTTATGGTTGAAAATGAAATGCCATTTATGAAACTCCTTGTTAGGTATATATTTGTACCTTCTCTTATATTGTTATTTTGCTAGAAGAGAATTTTTCTTTTCCTGTACACGCTGCATTTTCATGCTACAAGAATTTATTCCTTGTTTATCCTTTTAAGGGTCTCCATGGTAGTTAGCAGTGGAAAAATTTAACTGATCATCATTTGTTAAATTGTCATTATTTTTCTTTTGATCATTTTGATAGCTGCATTAATGAGCAGTGGTTTTCTTGATTTGATGCGTTTATCATCTTTGTTATTTGTGTTTAACCTTTGCTTTGTTTCTTGATTCTATACTGAGTATATCATTCTTGCTTATTTGACATCCGTCTATGATGATTATATTCTATATTTGGTTAGTGGTATAGCGTTTTTACGATTTGTAACTAATGTATTCATGTATCCGTATTATTATAAGTTTTTTTGTTATTCACCATTGTCCCGAGGATGTGACAATATTCGGCAGGGAGAGTTGTAAGAGATATTTTCCCCCTCACGACCCATCTTTATCTTTTCTCTTTATGTCTCTTTAACCATACAGTTATTTACCAGCTTATATCCTAGCAGCATTAATATTCAGTGATTACTCCTCCTAGTGATATACTTATTCATTCATGCAAATTATCTCCTCATTCACCTATTTTATTCCTTATATGGATCATAATAATACCTCTTACAATGTACTTACTCACTATTCGAAGAAACATACTTGTGGTTGACCCATCCTTCACTGACCAGCCAATTCCCCACTTTCTCCCTTTGTTAATGTTTTTCACTTGGTTTTATAATTCTGTTAAGTAAAGTTGCATCTGCTTGTGATTTGCAGATTTGGAGTTAAAACATGATTTAAAGTGTTGAAATTAATTTGTGTTTGCTGTTTTTGTTATTAAGTGAAATATTCCATGTAGATCCCCACCCTAGCCTCCATCCTGACAATGTGGAGTTGGAGGGGCTACATTTTAATCCGCATTAAGCATTTAGTGATAACATTAGGCCTCGAGTTGATTATATGAATTCTAGCAATAAGACATGAAATATTTATGCAATTTATGGAAATAAATATAAGTTTAGGTTTATCGGTCAAATAATTCTTATAACTTGCGAAGTTATGAACAGGTCCCTTACGTACTTAAATAAATGTATACAACGAAACGAGGCCAAGGCCTCGATGTAGGTGGTGAAATTTGTATTTAGTCTCCAACTACAGTCATATCCAGCACTGTATACAATCAATATATTAGTGATGAAAAGAAAACTATAGAGCGACTGTAAATTTGGTGAATTTTTTATAAATGAACATCTTGCAGAAGCCAGAAGGTTTTTTTGTTGAGAGAAATTCCCTACCAAAATTCTGAGATTCCCTACCAAAATTCTGAAATCCTACCAAAATTTTTTGAAAGAGGGAATTTCCTCCCAATATCCAAACCCTGGTTGCCACTTGTCTCTGGATCATGACTCCCATGATAATCCAGGAAGAAAAAAAAACAATGTCCTGTTGACACTCATTGGGTGCAAGCTAGCGATCGGACCCTCTGCAGGCTATCTGATTGCAGGGCATGACTGTACCAGGCTATCTGATTGCAGGGCATGACTGTACCAGGCTATCTGATTGCAGGGCATGACTGTACCAGGCTATCTGATTGCAGGGCATGACTGTACCAGGCTATCTGATTGCAGGGCATGACTGTACCAGGCTATCTGATTGCAGGGCATGACTGTACCAGGCTATCTGATTGCAGGGCATGCCTGTACCACAAGTTGATGTAATAACCTCAGTCACATACATTTGATATTGAATCATTCCTGACTGCCTGATCGAGGAGTCGCACAATATTTTGAAGTTTCCACTTAACTCCCGCTGTAGTTGGTCACGGAGTATGACTTGAAAATTACTAGCAGATCATGAGGAAACAACTACACTGTTTGAAGAATTTATCTGTAATTCCAATAAGCTGTGTCATTGAAAAGCCTGAGCAATCTAACCAAGCAAGCTAACTGTTCGTGCGAAACAAACAAGTTATAACGGGATATTGTGTAACTAATGTGAACGCGGGTCAATGTTCTATGTTCATGGATGTTGTTTGAGAATCTCATCGGTGGATCTGATTGCCTGCTCCGGATCATAATTCTACCCTCGACAAGTGGCTGTGATCAGATCCGGTGTCCGTTCCCATGTTAAAAAAATCAGCGGATCCGATCACGAACTCATTCTCGAGTGAGAACACATTCTTACAAACCTTGAACATGGCTCTTTTTGGAATTTAATGCTCTTTCTGTAAAAATTAATCAAGTTGATTGTTTCCAGCTATCATCAGTCCTTGAAATTTTTGAAAATGTGCATTTTAAAAGGCTAAATCCATTGATTTTGTATCTGTTCAAAAAACATTAGAAAATATGGTATAAAATAATGAATAAATGCTTTCTTCTGATTAGATCCATTAATGCATAAGTTACGATGCCTGTTTTTTCCTCATTAAAATGTCTATCAAATTTAACAACAGGACCACATTAATTGGAAAGTTGTGTAGAATATTACTTGTTTATCTGGTGATAAATGTTGGGTTCACATTGATAGAATTATATCATCACCATACACAATTAGTGTAAATGGATCTTGAATAGGAACTCGGGCAAAACGGTGGAGGGCTAGGTTTCAGAGTAATGAACTTGTCAATTGTGTGACTCACTCCTACACCTCCCCCTCCCCCTCCCCCCTCCCGGACAAGTTGAGTCATTGCACCAAAGTGGGTGATCAAAACATGTACATTGAGGAAATGGGGGCAGGAAGCTTTCTGCCCAGTTATAAAGTAAAATTGGGAAAATATTTACATAAAATTGCCAAAAATTGGATAACAGTCACTTAGGTGACTGACATTTCTTGTGCAAATGACTTACCCCAATTCAAGAAAAATTCCTGAAAATTTAAGAAAACTACCCCAAAAATGAAGCAAATACCCTCAAATTGAAGATTTCCAGATTAGTAGCAACGTTTCATAGAAGCTTAATTTTCCAGTGCAATTTTCTTCTGAGCTCTTGCCCCCCCCGAGCCTCCCCCCCTCCAAGAGGTGACCCTTCCAACTTGCTTGCTTTATTAGTATTTTAGTGTTGTCACATGACGGTTTATATCTTTGATGACTGTTAAAAAGTGTAGGGACACTTACAAAACTTTCTTCTGTACTTTGAGAGTAAAAGGAGAATAAAATGATTTGATACAACAGCCTGTAGATTTTAAAAATATTATACAGTTAGTTTGATTTATCATAAGTGTGAGGATTTTTGACATATATATAAGTGTGACATATATGCAAAATGTGTAAACTTTAGGCAGTTACAGAATCATTAAGGGTAATGGCTAAAATATGAAAAACTAGGGTTTCGTCAGGATCACAAACTCTCTTTCGAGCAGGTGTCGTACTGGTACACGAAAAAAAAATACAAAGAATTTACATAAAATATACAGATGTATGCCCATTTATAAATCACACTTATGTTAAACAATTTGCATATCAAAATATCACAAATTGAAGATTTTGAACTGATTTTGATTTGAAACTTTAGTAAATGAATGTTTTTAGATGGATTTGAGCAATTGAAGTATAATTTTGCTTCTGTCTGTCCTATTAGATTTTGAAGAATTTTTCAATCCACAGGGAGCTTATTGCATAATAATTTACTTACTTCTCACGTGTGACAAAACAGCAGCTCTTTGGAATGCATGATTCAACTTTGTAAACATCCTGTTTCAGAGTTTCTGTGATATCTTCCCGCATGAATTCAGTTTTATGTTCCAAGCACTATAAACTCTTGTTCTTTTATATAGAATTCCTATTATCAAAGCCTCAAAAACATCACCTCTATAAATTTCATTTGACATTGAACCACCCGCTGCAATATTTTATACCTTTGGTAAACGCGAGATTAATGACAATACCACGGAGGGGATGTCAACTTAGCCATAATGATAGATGAGGTGAGCTGTGAGCGCTGTGTTAAAATAGTCTCTAGCAGAAATACTCTGAGGCGTATTCAGTGGGGGGTCGGGGAGCCCTCCACCCCCCTGGAAAAATTATGTAAGTAAAATGTCAGTAGTGGGATATACCAGTATATACAATATGCTATGAGTCAGGAAATTATTAACTGTAAAAAGTTTATATGGTTAAATGTCATCCAAATATTTTCGAAAAATTTTCTTTATTTCCTTCATTTTTGGGCAATTCTCGATTTTGAGAAATTTTCTTTGATTTTGGAGACATTTTCTTCCAATTTTTTTCTTCAATTTTCAGGATGTTTCCTTTATTTTTAGCAGTTTGGGAAATGTTGCCAGATTTGATTAAAATCTCTGATAATGTTACCAAAATTTGCAATAATATTACGATAATTTCCAACAATTTTACGAAAATTTCCAACAATTTTACCAAAATTTCCAACAATTTTACCAAAATTTATAATAATTTTACAAAATTACCAATAATTTTACAAAAATTACCAATGATTTCACAAAAATTACTAATAATTTTACAAAATAACTTTGCTATTTTTTCAAATTCATGTTAATATAATTAACAACAAATTTTACTTCCCAAGCAGAGAAAAAGCATGCACAGGAAGGTGAAACCTTACCAGGGGCATTTCCCCTCTGCCCCAGTTTCCTGCACCTCTGGATACAGCATTTTTTTAATAATTATCATTTGCCCCCCCACCACTAAAAGCTGATTTTGCCACTGGAAATACTAACAGATCTATCTCAGTCTTAAGTGAAGATTATTTACTCAGGTGAATGAGCATTAAATTCTGAGTAAAACAATCTTTAAATGATCACAATAGCACTAATACATTTTCAACTCTTGACAAATCGAACTTTGTAAAACTTTTGGAACAAGAATACAGCTAAAAGTTTTTAATGTAATTCTTTATATTTTTTTCCCAAATTTCAAGGTTTTACAAATTGTGTTCTACTGCTAAATCTGGGTAAAGGTTTTAACAATATTCAATTTCCTGTTTAGGGTAGCCAACTTCTCCCATTCAATATACTTAGGGGAAGGACTGAAAACAAGAAGTTAACATAAGCCATTTTCTAGTTTCCCATTCTGAGGTCACAAAAAATAATAATGTGCAATTTATGCTTATTAGGTTTTGAAGAGAGACATAAAAATCCAATTTTCTAGCTTAGAAATATGATGGACAATTAAAAAGATATACCAACTACCAAAAATTCTATCATAAAATCCTATTCTATTCTCAAATTATCCAAGTTTGAAGTTGTAGCATGGATGCTGTCATTTTGTCTATTTTGTGTTGAAATCATGTCAATGATGACATAATCTGACCTGTGCTAGCCCACATAATGTATTTCTTTAGAATTCTCTTTGAAATTTTCTTTCCAAAATACTTTGATATGATATGAAGTTCTAAGGGCTTGAATCATTAATATCGTATACAAATAAAAATTCATAGACCCATGAAAAGGACAAATTATTTCTGAGAAGTTAGAAAATTTGGAATAGATTATAAAGAAAAACATTAATATTCTAATCTATACTGGGTGTATGACATCATGTTTAAAGGGTGAATGAACAAAATGACGGCTCTCATGTAAGTTATATGGACAGAATTAATGTTTTAATCATTTATTTTGTACAATGTGAAATTTCTTGAGATTTCTTTTAATTAGTATTTCTATCACATTGAAGGACTTTATTCTGAAGCTCTTTCTCCTGGTAATTTGGAGGAAGGAGACCCCCCTCCCCCCTTAAAAAAAAAGAATTATTCTTTATTTGAGGAAATTTGACAACAAAAATGAACATGCAACCTTTGTACGAGATATCTTGTTAATTATATTATGAATGATGAATATGATTTTATTCAAAAAAATTATTGCTGGAGGGGCCTAAAGTGTACTTCCTTGGATTCCAAGGCTGGGAAAGTCCCATGAAGTTCTATGGATTTTCTCCTCTCCTAAGGAAAGTAAACTGCTTCTTAAGCCAAGAAAAATAAGAAAATTGCCAGTTAATTAGAAAGACAAGTATTGTCAGTACGAAAGATTTAAATATTGTTTTTCAAAAAGTTGCGAGGGGGATGAAAACTTACTTCCTGCAAATCCAGGGGGACAATCCCCCAGTTCCAAAGTTCTCCTTTCCTGGAGGGAATTTTATTGTATTTAGAGTTAATTGAATCTCCAAACAGCTTTGGTTTTGACATCAGCTGCCTCCAGCTAAATTTACACCTTTTAATGGAAAATAACTTGTGTCTTTTGGATTGGGAGCATGACCTCAAAAAACAGACAGGTGTGAAAGCCATGCTTATTGTTTAGTTCCACCAAGGATGTGTTTGTACATCCTTGGTTTCACATCATATCATTGGTGCATTTTCAGACAGATTAATTGAAAGAAAGGATGTACAATGTTAGAGTATAATCAATGGGAATATTGCAAAGAATAAATTGCTTCATATAATCTAAATACTAATAATGATGGTAGACCATAAATATATTTTGTATGCAAAAATTGACTTGAAAATGGCAACTCCTCATTTCATCTTCCTTTGATATCATCTTTACTACTCTTTTAAACATTTTTGTGATTAAGTTGAGCTTCAACATCATTGTTGTTCTGGTAGGGAAATTTCCTTTATTTTCATGAAATTTGTGGCAAAATGTTAGCCAAATAATAGTTTTGGGATATAAATATGAAAAATTGCATAAAAAAGCTCTCAACTACAAATAATCAATATCTTTTCAATAAAAACATGGCACATTATTTCAAAACGTAAACCTTCATCTTTCTCTTCTTTTTTTTTTACAACAAATCACCACCGCAGGCTGGACACTCAAAAACTTGACTCAAAATTTAGAGTGTTGAGTTAATGTTCACTTAGGTTCAAAATTTGGGGGATTTTTCCTCCCTTGTATAATTTTTTGGGGGATTTTGAAAGGGTAAGATAGGGGAAGGGTAATTCTTTTGGAGAAATAACAGAAATACCAAAAGAGACCTAATGAATACTACCAAAAATGCCAAACTTGGCTTGGAAATGCCAAATTTGACCCTTTGGGGAAAATTTGGCCTTTTATTTGGTATATATTTGGCATTTTGATTTTTAATATTTTTTTGAGGTTCCCCACACCTCCTTCCTCTTGAATTATTTTTTTAGCAGGAATTTTATAATATGTACGGGAATCCTGCAATCCCGCACCTTAATGTGAACATTGGGTTCAGCGTCTGCATCAGTGACGCTCTGGATGTTAGATTTGAATTGAGACAAAAATTAAATCTGGCCCCCTTATGTCAAATATCTTTCTACACCGCTGCACAGTAAGGAAATAGTCAAATTATTAAAAATGTTGATGTTCAAAATAATCCCTGAAAGTTTTTTAGTATATAGCAGTTATCGATGCATGACACTTTTTAGATCCACCCATTACACAAAGTGTGTGGAGCTTATCAAATCGTAGGTGAGCTCCCATATGTGCCTGTGCAATGGTTTGCTTTAAAATGCATCTCCTCCTAGGTATTAACAGTTTTGCTCTTGAAATTATAAAATCAAGCAAGATTTGTGTATCCTTCATATAGGTTGTATTTTTGCTAAGAGATATTCATATGTAATTTTTTTAATTAAAGCTCCCGAAAGGTTTTAAGAAAGTATCAGATTTCATATGTTATGACGCTAAAAATAGCTCTTTTAGCTGTAGACACCATATGTGTGTGTCTGTTGTTAATCATGCATATCTGAGTGGCTAGATCTTACAAACGAATTACAGTGTGTTTGACAAAAACCATTTTCCAATCAGAAATCAAATATTTTGATGAATATGCAAATTTTTGGATCAGGGTCATGACATTTCCATGATAATTACACGTGATTTGTCAGTACTGTGTCAGCAGTTGTTATTTGTCGATTGATTGCAATATATACTGATTTATGTTCGTTCCATAACACTTAATCGAATACACAGGCGACGACCCCGTCATTGTAATTGTGTGTTCATTCATCGACTTGCGGTCTTATATTTAAAACAATTATCACATACCACAGTATCTGTAAAAACTCCTTTATTCTTCCGCTCTTAATCACCTGTTGCAGAATCGAACAGTATTGTTGCAGAGCATTGTCACGAAGGATAATTTATTTTCTGAGAAAGTTAGAGTTGTAATTGTTTGTTTCTTGTTGAATTTCAATAATTTTAGGTATCTCCATTAACCACGGATTTACACCTGTTAGTGTTGTTGTCACTAGAGCTGTGACCGTTTAGCATGTACACGCTCGCAAATCCTTGCCGTTGAAAATCAGTATCATTCATGATTCAATTTAGTTATGTGTCATATACCCCATTCCAGACCTTTTACTTCCCCACCGGTCTGTTTTTTTCTTGTTCGCTGACGTTTACTGATATGCTGTCGTTTAATGTCCCATCGATAACATATGTACGTGGGTTGTGACATAACTAGATTCAATCACACACATTTGGCTGACAATATCAATGACTTACAAACTGTAAACCTGATTAGCATAATCCTTTTTGAATGCGAGAATCACAAATGCGCAGTAATCACCGATATTTTGCACTTTAATTTCAGTGAACTCTAGCACTGCGAATGTGCAGCAGTAAACAGTGAAACTAACAATGGGCCATAACATAAGGCTTTAAATTTCACTCAATCAAGGCCCGTTTTACAAGGTGTTAAATCGACCAAAAAGCACAGTCAAAATACTTGTAACATTTACATGTAAATATTACCTGATGAGTCAAATAAATTTTGCAACAAAGAAAAAATATTGCAAAATAAACAAACAGAAAATGGTTTTAACAGAGCTGAAATTCTGCATGTTTTGCAAAGATGGACATGGTGGCCATTTCAAGAGGACTGATATGATCAGAACTTCCGATATGGTGGCGTACTTGGAAATGTTTTACGGCTGCGAAAGTTACATGATGTTGAGATTAAATGCCATTGAAGGGAAGTTTTCTATTATTTCTAAAGTGATTTTTAATGCATATTTTGAATAAAAACGATGATTTATGCTGTAGAAGTAAGCTTTTCACGATTTGGAAAGCAAAATTTTAGCATCTATTTGGGCAATGGAGTCAATATTTTCGCTATACTGGTTGCTCTATTTTTTAATCCAAATTGGAGCAATTTTGGTGTATTTTTTGAAAATTACGGTAGTAAATGTGTGTAAACGATACACGTACGCTTTGAAACTGTAAAACTCTTGGAATTTAGCATAATGAATAATTGCTTAAAAAATGAGTAGACTTCAAGAAAATCTTTAAATTGCATTTGAATTTCAAATTGAAAATATTAGATACGACAAAAATAAAATTGCTTTTAAAATAAAAACCATTGGTTTTTGCACTATTATGGGTCGATCATCATTGATGTCTTGTTGCAAATTTCTGCAGTTTTGGGACAGAATTGATCAACCATAATATTAAAAGTTACAATGTCAGATTGATTTGAAGAAGTAGCAACTTTTTACTTAGTAATTGCAAATCCTAGCAATATTGTTTGATAATTACCTTATGAATATGCAAATGTGAAGGAACTGCAAACTCATTGAAAAAATAATTAATTTGTGAGTGCACCGTACTCTAATATTTTGAAATCCCAATTAAAAAAATGCATGATTACAAGTTATAATAATTTCATATTAAAATGTGCACAACCCTTACTCCGTAATTGCCATATCTGAACACATTGTTGTGAGTGTAATATATTTCAGCAATTATTCAGGAGTTTCCTTGATTTGTGATAGATTTGGACAACTGCTTTGTTTTGATTCCGTGCTTATGTCTCAAGTTCACTGGCAAAGAAAAGGGTTTTGTAATATTGCAAATAATTCCCAAAAGATCTAAACATGTTATATTTATCACTGACAATAGCACAAATCTGCATGCATGACACACTTGTAAGCTGGCGGGTATATAGGTATAGGGGCCAGGGGAGTCAGCTACCCCCCCCCCAATAATTTTATTGGGGGGACAAGTACCATTTTGCCCCCAAAATTAATGATTAAAAATAAATTTCTTTTTGGATATTCTTATACCAATTATAGTCTAAATATTATACTTTTTCAAAGAACCCCCTTTAATTGATGAAAAAAAATTTCTTTTGGATATTCTTATACCAATTATAGTCTAAATATTATACTTTTCCAAAGAACCCCCCTCCCCCTAAATTTCTTTTTAGATATTCCCAATTATTGTCTAAATATTAACCCCCCTCCATCCTCAACCCCAATAATGAAGGTCTGACCGTTCTTGGTCATAACGCCGCAAAAATTTTGCATATATGTTCACGCTTTGTCATGGGTAAACAAAATAAATCACAATATATATACGTCCATGGTAGCCAAAATGTGTTAAGTCTGGTTGATTTCAGTCGATTTTTACACAAATGATGCAGAACTTTAAACTTGAATATTGCCCTGACAGAAAAAGATTTTTAAATGATTTCTTGACCATTTTATTTCTGTTAAGTTCTCTTTCATATGAGATCAATTTGCATGACCCCTTGCAATGGAGGCATCCTGGCACATGGAAAGGGAGGGGGGGGGGGGAAGGAGGTCGCAATGTCATCACAAGGGTGGAGGAACAGTTCTGGATGAGGTAATCACCAAGGGGTTGTAGGGTAGATAATTAAATATGCAGCTCATAATAGTCACATGGTTATCTTTTAGCTGTTTGGACAATAAACCAAGTAAGTAACCATAGTAACGCACAAAATGACAACTTAAAACTTTTCCATGTTTTAACCCTGATGAGTCACTTTCCTTTGCCAGCCCCTTATCAGTGAAATGCCAAGATACCAATATATATTTTGATAAAGAGTAGTGTAAATGCCATAAATGTTTTGCAATTCTTGCTCAAGTGCCATTAGGTACTGTTCATAAGCGTTCCAGCCTGTTGACTTTTCACAGTTTGTTGACATTTTCATGTCAAGATATTCTGATAAATTATCTGTGACTCTTTGCTTAACTGATCCTTTGATCTCTCTGACTTTATTTCCCTTTGAAGTATGCCACCCTTAAATGGTCATCTGATGGTGCATGAATATACATAAGTAACAAGACAGAAGGTATTATGTAAATTTGATTTATGAATTGTCACTGGCTTTCATAAAGGATGCTTAGTTCAGTGGTCAAGTATGTCCATGGTCATAGGTGGGATTTGAGGGGGGATGGAGTAGAGGAAAGTTAGGTGGGGGAAGGGGTAAAGGGAGCACTTCCCCACTTTTTCTAAATTTGTATCTTTTGTATGGTGATGTTTTTGCATCTTAGCGGATTTTGTGATTTTGCACACACCCCCTCGCATCCCACTTTTGACTTTGACTTACGGTCAGCAAATTCCACCTGTGTATTTTAAAGAGGACTTCAAAAGGAACAAAATATTGAAGATGACGTTCACAAATCTTAATTCGTTAAGCAGATTTTCAAGTTTCTGCCTCATTTGTGTAGAATAGTCTGAAATATGACTAGTTGTGACATCACATCCTCAAATTCCTCAGAATATATGTGTTCTTAAAAAAAAAAAATCTTTCTGAGACTGTTAAAAACCAACCTTTTATAGTAGACTTCTACATAAACAAGATTGAACTTTAAACTTGAATATCTCCTTAATGCAATAAGATCTTAAAGAAATTCTTCATCAACATTATTTCTTTTAAAGTCCTCTTTCATAACAGAGAAACCAATGCTTGACCACTGATTTTTGTTGTATAAATCATTTCCTAGATCAGCATACTGATTTGACTGAAATCCTTGAATTTTTTTTTTTTTGCATAAAACATTAAAATAGCAATATTGGAAGACCCCAAAATCTAGGTTTTGACTGGGGGCTCTTAGCAGGATTTTTTAAGATACAAAAATCACTATACAAAATATATCAATATGAAAAAAGGTGGATGGCAAATGACCCTCTTGCTCCCCCCAAATCCTGACTATGTTGGCCTGTCTATGATAGTGGCCAATCCTACTCTCTGAAGTTCAAGGAGTGAGAATTTTAGGAGTTAAAATTAAACAACCCTTACAGAAATATTAGCTTGCAGCAAGCTTGCAGCACGCTTGCGACAAGCTTGCGACAAGCCAACAATTTTTGGATTGTGCAAGCATGCTGCAAGCTAGTATTTGGAACAAATTAGCTTGCGCAAGCTAGCAAAAACTATCTGCAAGCTTGCACAAGCTAGCAAAACTGTTTGCAAGCTTGCGCAAGCTAACAAATATTTTAAGCTCACGCAAGCTAGTATTTGTTCCAAATACTAGCTTGCAGCATACTTGCTTGGGCAAGCTTGCAGTACGCTTGCGCAAGCTAAAAATGTTGGCTCTAAGGGAACTCTTAAAAGATTTAATTTTCACTCTTAAAGTGATTTTTGAAGTATCATTATTAAAAAAATTAATTAATTCTTTTTGAGAGTTGTTGTGCTAGATACTAATATCCGATTACAATGTTTAGCACATGGTGTGATTGTTATTAATTTGCATATACTGCGACTCACTCGCGAAGACGCCATTTTTTCAGTGCTGTCGAAATGCAGACAGATATCCAAACTAAAATTTGGTTGGAGAACGAGTAATGAGGGATTAGCAGATTTATTGCAATTGTTTTGACAGTATAGGCCTAACTAAAGATAGAGTACATACATTGTATTTGCATATGTTTTTGATGTACCGTAGCCTAGAGCCTGTAGAGTTTAGATCTAACGCTCAGCCCTTAATGTTATTCCTAGTGTAACGCTACGTTATGCCTAGTGTAATGCTACGTTATGCTTAGGTTAACGCTACGTTGTGTAAAAGTGAATGCCGGCACCTTGTCAATTGTGCAGCTACAGAGCTTAGGATACTTAATACACTATATCATCTGTGGCTCAAAATTCATGCATGGTCCAAAGTTTGTGCACCCTAATATATCCTACTAGCAACACGTGTTTAGAATGAAAATAAAGTAAATCAATATATTTAAACTATAAAAGGATTTCGAGAATTCCACTCTAAAAAGAGTGAATTTAAAACTTTTTTTTGAGTGGAATTTTCACTCGAAACCAGGTGTGACTATTTTTACTCTAAAAAAAAGAGTGGTTTTCACTCTGAAGAAAAGAGTGGATTTTATCTGAAAGGAGTAGTCCCTAACTAGTCCGACAGAGTAAAATTAGAGTGATTTTTTACTCCAAGGAATTACGATACAGTTTCCCATTACATTGGTTTCCCATATAATCCCTTACAGAAATTACCTTGCGACAAACTAACAATTTTAGCTATTTGTTCCATAGCTAGTACACTAGCTTGCAGCATGCTTGCTGCAAGCTTGCAGCACATTTGTGCAAGCTAAAAATTGTTAGCTTGTCGCAAGCATGCTGCAAGCTAAAATTTCTGTAAGGGATTGGTTTTGCCCTCTTTGTGAGTATTACAGGGATGTAGGAGACCTTGGATTATTTAAGCAGCCAAGATCCAGCCTTCACATCGCATATGGCATGGTTGAACTTATATATATCTACTTGCTATACCACTTTGTAAATTTGTGGGTAGCCAAGGCCCTCCCTGTTCCATCCAAGCTCCTACAACCCTGCTATTGCCATTAATGCAGACTAGCAGAGTGTGTGTTTGGGGTGGGGGGGCCTCTGGAGGCTGGACTTTCAATCTTTTTTTTTCTTCTAATATTGGTGTTTTAAAAATATCAAAGTTCAATCCTTTCCTAAGTCTGACATTTTTTTCTCCAATGAAGGGTACATTATACACCTCAAAAGGCCAAGTGACAAATACAAGTTTAAACTGTATCAAAACCTGGTCCAAAAACGGGACCTACTCTCTATTTCCTCACGTAAATCCATTGTTTTTGAACCCTCTGCTATTTCTCGTTGAAAAAGGGAAGATAATTCTAATAAAGAGGAATCGATCTTTACCATACCCCAAACCAACCTCAAGCTGGAGAAGCTTAAGGCATTTTGAACATTTTGAAGTTCTGAAATTAAGGGAAGAAAAAATAAAGAAAAACCAAACCATTATGAGATGCTTTCTCGTTCATGCAATACATTTTTTCAATACATTTTCAAAATTTGATTTCTTTTAACTTGAAAACTACACCTGCTCTTTTCAAACTCAAACATTATTAAACTCAGAATTTAATGCTCTTTTTGGTACGTGGCTGAAAAAAAAAATTAGAGGCCTATCTGTTCATACATCTTCAATAGCCTATATCTACAAATTTTGAAATAGAACCCAGAAACTAAAAGAGCGTTTTAATATAAGATGAAGACAGTTTTCCTAAAAATCCTACAAATCAATCAAAGGGTATCACTAGTCTCTGAATTATTCATCTTTTTGTCACCAGATAGGTTTAGAAATCAATATCACATATCAGATATCAGAAATCAATCAATATATATTACAGATACCTGATACATTTCATTAAATGTTTATTTTGGTACGTATATAATTTATATATTTTGTTTTATTTGTATACTTCTTATTCCAGTCTTGTGAATTTTTAAAATCTGAAATATAATACAATATAATATGGTTTCATATTGTTTGAGAGATGCATAGTAAGCTGTTTCTCTAAGGGTTTCCAAGAGCTATTGATTTATTCTGGAGGGAGGAGGGGGGGGGGGGCACTATCATACTAAAATCTTTTTGAGACCTACAGTATGAAAGTTTGGTTTTTTGATACCTGCACTAGGACAATTTTGAAGAAAAGGCAACTGCTCAGGCGGCACATGTATATATACATCACATATGGAAGTCCCCCCCTCCCTTTCTCTTCCGGAATTTATTACCTTGAGGATTGAACCAGTATGTCGCCAGGCTTAGATCAAATGATTCTGTATATTTGAAGGACTATGGACATCTAGCATTAGAGGATATGTGAAAGAGCATGTAATTCTGAGTAAAACAGTCTTTAAAATTTGTAAAAGCTTATTTAATTTTCAAGTTATGACGAAACAAAGTTTTAAAATTTGTTAATTTGTGCGGAATTTGTGACTTACTAAGAGGAACACATCTGAAATTCTTTGTTAAATTCTTTCAATTCTGTTCTTCAAATTCAGCTACTTGTGAATTTCAGAAAGTCTGTTCAAGATACATGATAATGTCTGTTCTAGACACATGATGATGTCTGTTCTAGACACATGATGTCTGTTCTAGATACATGATGTCTGTTCTAGACACATGATGATGTCTGTTCTAGACACATGATGATGTCTGTTCTAGATACATGATGATATCTGTTCTAGGTACATGATAATGTCTGTTCTAGACACATGATGATGTCTGTTCTAGACACATGATGTCTGTTCTAGACACATGATGATGTCTGTTCTAGACACATGATGATGTCTGTTCTAGACACATGATGATGTCTGTTCTAGACACATGATGATGTCTGTTCTAGACACATGATGATGTCTGTTCTAGACACATGATGTCTGTTCTAGATACATGATGTCTGTTCTAGACACATGATGATGTCTGTTCTAGACACATGATGATGTCTGTTCTAGATACATGATGATATCTGTTCTAGGTACATGATAATGTCTGTTCTAGACACATGATGATGTCTGTTCTAGACACATGATGTCTGTTCTAGACACATGATGATGTCTGTTCTAGACACATGATGATGTCTGTTCTAGACACATGATGATGTCTGTTCTAGACACATGATGATGTCTGTTCTAGATACATGATGATATCTGTTCTAGGTACATGATAATGTCTGTTCTAGACACATGATGATGTCTGTTCTAGACACATGATGTCTGTTCTAGACACATGATGATGTCTGTTCTAGACACATGATGATGTCTGTTCTAGACACATGATGATGTCTGTTCTAGATACATGATGATATCTGTTCTAGACACATGATGATGTCTGTTCTAGACACATGATGTGATGTCTGTTCTAGATACATGATGTGATGTCTGTTCTAGACACATAATGATGTCTGTTCTAGACACATGATGTCTCTTCTAGACACATGATGATGTCTGTTCTAGATACATGATGATTCGAGGTATGACAAGTTCTGAAACTTTTTCCCGAAATCCAGTGCTATATTTCAAACGTTGACAGAGGAATAAAAACAAAGGTGAAGCATCCTTTCTCCCATCCTTTCATCCTTTTCACACATATTATTGTGCGATAACAGCTGAAATTTAAAATGCTGTAAATTGGTCAAATTTTAACCAATTTTAATGTAATTTTCTGCTGTTTTAATTGTTTAAATCATATTTTAAACCAATGAGGCCTATGACCAAAGCTGTTGAGATGCCAACCATTTTACCAATCTTAGTTATTCTAAATTAATTGAATATCATTCATATATCACTTGAATTATATGAGTTGGCTTCAAGTTTGACATTATAGTTTACTTAATTCAAGCTGGACATATATTTTAGTTCAAGTTTGATATTAGTTTTGTGCAAGTGAACTTATGACCGCTCTTTGCCATGAAGTGAACAAAAAATCTTATTTAAAATTTCAGGTTTTTGCTGGTTTTTGGATCAAAAGGTAGTTTAGAAGGAGTCCCCAGTTGTATTTATACCCCCCCCCCCCTCTCAGTGGGTCAAGTAGTTTGTGCTGATTTAACAGTCTGATCAGTCATTCTTTATTTCATAATGTAAGTTATTACCTCTCAGTTAACACTTACAGGGTTTATAAAGTATCCCTGCATTTACATAAATAGTGGTATGATAGTATTCACAGGTTATGAATCAGGTGCCCTCTTCTAATTGGATAATTTGAAGAGGAAGCTGAGAAGAATAGATCTATTCCCACTCCATCTCTTTTTTTCCCCCATAGACAGTGTTCACACCTTGTTCACACTTCTCTCCAGATCATGATCTCCTAACCATGTTTGCTCGTTGATTGTAGAATGATTAATGTCATATGTGGAAGCTCCTGATCAGACCCTCTGCAGGCAATCTGATCCCGTGGGCATGAGAGAATCATAATTGTTTTAATGGGTGCTTGAAAAAACCGGTGAAAAAACCCCAGAGAAGGCTAACTTTTTTGTGCAAAATTAATATAATACTCTTACAGAAATATTAGCTTGCAGCAAGCATGCAGCACGTTAGCGATATGCTAACAATTTTTAGCTTGCGCAAGCATGCTGCAAGCTAGTGTTTGGAACAAATTAGCTTGCGCAAGCTAGCAAAAACTATCTGCAAGCTTGCGCTAGCTAGCAAAACCGTTTGCAAGCTTGCGCAAGTTAACAAATATTTTATGCTTGCTCGTGTAAGCTAATGTTAGCTTGCGCAAGCTAGCAAGCTTGTATTTGTTCCAAATACTAGCTTGCAGCACGCCTGCTGCAAGCTTGCAGCATGCTTGAGCAAGATTGCAGGAAACTTGTGCAAGCTAAAAATTGTTGGCTTGTTGCAAGGAAGGATAACTGATCTGCATTCACATCTGTTTTTTGACAATCTCTGTGGTGGTTCTTAGAGATCTGATTGCCTGCTCCAGATGATGATTTTATCCATGCATAGGATTTTTCCACTGAAAAGAAATTGGCAGATCTGATCATTTGTTCTGGGTCTGATCACGAGCTTGTAGTTAAATCAGAACACAGTCATCAAATGGGTCTTCCTATCCAGTGGAATGGCTCGTAATTGAGAAAGGTGCAGAGTCATGTGACACATTAAAGATGTCACGATTTATTTGTCTGTAATAAATGAATAAACTTGGGTTAACCTGCATTGGTAACTGCATTAAAACTATGGAGCGCCCGAGTAAACTGCACTGGGGATTGTGGAATAACAGATGAATTGAGGGACACAAAAGGCCAGTGGCGTAGCTTAGGGCCATACAGGCTGGGGAGCGAGTGGGGCCCTGTGGGCCCCTATGGTATAACGGTATAATGGTATATTTTTTACGGGCCCCTTTATAGGTCCTGGACTGGGGGGCGGCTGCACCCTGCCCCCTCCTCCCTTACTTATGCCACTCACTGCAAAACTGCAAAAGGCTTAGGTGGAGAATTAGTGGGAAGGTTTAATTCCAGGATATTTTTGAATATCTGAAGGGATCCAGATGTCACAATAATCTTTGTAGAAATCTTACTAAAAGTCATGTTATGTAATCAAACTCTGATAGATATAACTGATATTAATGCTATGTTTGATAGCAGGGCTTTCTTTAAAAAAAAAAATTAAAATAAGGTGAATTATGTAAAAATGTAGGCTAATGAGATCCGAAGAAATGCAGGGGGTGGGTCTCGACCTCCGGAGGGCCGCTGTGGCAGTATTTGCAGCTTTCTGGGCCATAGACACGATTTTAGACACAATTAGACACGACTTAGGTATTGAAAAATGGTTTTCACTGCATGCTTGGCAGGGATAGTTAAAATACCTCTTTTTTAAAGAGTTGTGATTCCCCAACGAATTTTACCCCAATGTCCCTGATAGGAATTTCATGCTCCCCCCCCCCCCTCCCCCTTCTTCTCCCCCACCAGACTCCACTTTGTCGCCGCCACTGCACTGTTGATGATTTTTTGATATTTATATCACAGGCTTTGAACGAAAGCATTCATGATTGCATATGTGTATGGGTGTGTGTGTGTGTAGGCAGTGCCACTGAGAGTTAATGTTGGCCCGGGGTGCAATTCTTGTATACATGACCCCTTTTGATAATCCATAGTTGATAACACAGCCTTTCAAAATACAGACTGATCCAGGATTTACAGTAGGAGACTGCCCTTACAGAAATTTTAGCTTGCAGCATGCTTGCGACAAGCTAACAATTTTTAGCTTGGGCAAGCGTGCTGCAAGCATGCTGCAAGCTTGCAGCAGGCGTACTGCAAGCTAGTATTTGGAACAATTACTGAGATTGCTAGCTTGCGCGCTCTAACTTTAGCCTGCGCAAACTAGCATGAAATATTTGTTAGCTTGTGCAAGCTTGCAAAAGTTTTGCCAACTTTTTCTCTAAATGTTGTATGTATTTATGCCTTAGCTATTTATATTTATTTTTCTGCTTCAATTTTGTTTGTTTTATATTTATATCTATACCTGTAAATGTTTTGAAGAAACGATAAATTAGATTAAATCAAATCTACCCTTACAGAAATTTTAGCTTGCAGTTTGCTTGTGACAAGCTAACATTTTTAGCTTGCGGAAGCGTGCTGCAAGCTTGCGCAAGCATGTTGCAAGGTTGCTGCAAGCTTACTGCAAGCTAGTATTTGGAACAAATACTAGCTTGCGCCGGCAAGCATAAAATATTTGTTAGCTTGGGTAAGCTTGTAAACAATTTTGCTAGCTTGCGCAAGCTTACAGATAGTTTTCTAGCTTGCGCAAGCTAATTTGTTACAAATACTAGCTTGTAGCATGCTTGTTGTAAGCTTGCGCAAGCTTAAAATTGTTATCTTGTCGCAAGCCTGCTGCAAGCTTGCTGCCAGCTAATATTTCTGTAAGGCTAAGTGTGACCAATCCTTTTCATTTTTATGCAAAGATTAAGAATGTGAGTTTGTTTAGTCATTTCCTGCTCATACTTTTAGGACATTTGTTTAAGCAATCAAATATATCTTTATAACTCCCTGATAAACAAATAATTGAACGCTTCCTCTGGTGTGTGTTTTCCTACCGACATCCGACTTCCACCGTGTATTAAAGGAATATTCCCATGAGTTTTCATTTTCACATACTTGATAAAGGACTAGCTATAAAAGAAACAATTTGGTGTAAAAATCATTTAGAAGTTACTGCATTTCAAAGATTGCAGAAGTGTATTCAAAAGTGACCTCACAGTGTAAACTGTGATGTCATAAAGGCAAATTAATCCAAGACAATTTTTGTTCTATTTCTTTAAAAATTAATTGCCTCTTCCTAAAGTACTGGAAACCTTAATCGTGTATTTATCGAGTTGGGATATGTAACATGCACAGAGGTGAAACTAGAGGTCTGGGGGCCCATGGGGAATTTAGTGTTCGGTGCCCCATAACAAACATACGGCAGTGTCATTGCTCGGGGCTCCTCAAATCTCGGTTTATGCTCGGGGGCCCATGGGGTTTACCCACCCTTCCCACCCTATTGTTCCGCCCCTGAACATGCACTTTAAAAGAACTTCCTTTGCCAATTTGCACATGAACCTCGTACTCTTAAAGTCAAAGAAAAACATTTATGTTTTCATAGAAATATCTAAGAATTGTCTTGGATTTGCCTGTATATGACATCACATCGTACACAGCCTTGAATTTTCCTGATTACTTATGGAAAAATTGCATTGGTTATTAATAATGTTACCTGATGATCACTATTGTTTTTCTTCAAGGATATTTGAAAATGTTTCATTTGAAAATCGACCCGTAATCACTTAGTAATGAATACAGTATTACAATGTTAAGTTCTGAATGGGTGGGGTGTAGATTAATACAAATTCTGCTGATGCATTGTCATGGCTTGGAAGTCCATGGGTTTGCTTAATGACCTCCGTTGGGAACACGGGAACAACTATGAAAGCTCTACTTTTACCCTTTTCTGAAGAATGTTTGAAGCTACAGATTGAAAAGATTGTTTCAAAATTGAAAGATTATTTGATTTTAAAGGATAATGGGTCAAATATTGGAAAATGTGTACTTAGGTAGAAGGAAATCAAATATGTGAGTAAAATGGCGCAACAATAGAGTGGTCCTTCACCCCCAAGCAAAATCCTTAATTTGGGGGCCTGAGCAAATAACACTGCAGTTTGTTATGGGGCAAAGTTAATTCCCCACTGCAGGATTTGTTACACTGGATATGAGGTGAATTTTTGTTGGTCCTTCACCCCCAAGCAAAATCCTTAATTTGGCGGCCCGAGCAAATAACACTGCAGTTTGTTATGGGGCCTCGATGCTCAAGCAGTTAATTCCCCACGGGCTCCTGCAGGATTCTAGTTACGGCACTGGATATGAGGTGAATTTTTGTTATGCTGTTAATATTTTTCTAGTAAAACTAAGTTGAGGATAGAGAAAGTTGTAAAAGTTTAGTTAATCAGTGACAGAAATTGTATCTGGCAGGTATAGAATCTGAGCTTGACATTGCATCGTAAGTATCTCTGATCAATTGTTTTCTTTGCCAATCATGATGGCAAATTTACACAGTTAATCTGTTACACGGGTTAATGATTTCCTGCAAGCATTCACCACTTTTTAGGATAATTATTTGTATGGACAAAATACATCCTGTTTTTTAGGAATAATTTACGTTTGGAGGATGCTTTTGCACTTTGAAGCTCAAGTTAATAATAAACCAATGAACCAATGGAGACAGGCCTGTCGGAGACAGAGTGGCTGATGCCAGGATTATGAAAATGCGAGGACTTCTGAGGGCTTCACCTTTGCTCTTCGGACCCCGCCGCATCACTATCAAGACCATCGCCGCACCACTATCAAGACCATCGCCGCACCACTATCAAGACCATCGCTGCACCATTATCAAGACCATCGCCGCACCACTATCAAGACCATCGCCACACCACTATCAAGACCATCGCTGCACCACTATCAAGACCATCGCTGCACCATTATCAAGACCACCGCCACACCACTATCAAGACCATCGCCGCACCACTATTAAGACCATCGTGGCACCACTATCAAGACCATCGCCGCACCACTATCAAGACCATCGCTGCACCACTATTAAGACCATCTACACACCACTATCAAGACCATCGCCGCACCATTATCAAGACCATCACCGCACCACTATCAAGACCATCGCCACACCACTATCAAGACCATCGCTGCACCACTTTTAAGACCATCTACCAAGACCATCGCCGCACCACTATCAAGACTATCGCACTATCAAGACCAAGACCATCCATCGCCACACCACTATCAAGACCATCGCTGCACCACTATTAAGACCATCTCCACACCACTATCAAGACCATTGCCGCACCATTATCAAGACCATCGCTGCACCACTATCAAGACCATCTCGGCACCACTATCAAGACCATCGTCACACCACTATCAAGACCATCGCCACACCACTATCAAGACCATCTCTGCACCACTATCAAGACCATCGCTGCACCACTATCAAGACCATCGCCGCACCACTATCAAGACCATCGCCGCACCACTATCAAGACCATTGCTGCACCACTATCAAGACCATTGCCGCACCACTATCAAGATCATTGCCGCACCACTAACAACTCCGGTGCTACGGCCTTGATCGGAGACTGAATATTTAACATTGATAATTTTATAAGTAAAAACAACGCTGTTTTTTATAAATAATTTTGCAATTGGAAGAAATCTGTACAGCGTCATGCGTGAAGCTCAAGTTAATAAACCAATAAACTGTCGGCGTCCGGATATTTAAGATTGATATTGTTTCCCTTGAACCAACCACATTAGTATATGAGAATGCTTGAAGGATATCCTGATTGTCAATTTCAGGATATAAGTTGGAATTATAGACCGCTTGACAGGTGTTTTTAGTGACTTTCACTCCCACAAGACAACATTTTTCTGTTATAAAGTTAATACAGCTATCATTGACAGGATTGTGTGAGACATTCTCATGCAGCATTCAACGAATCGAATCGCTTGGTTTGATTGTTAATGGTTTAAAAGTAAATCCGTGTAATCTCAGGGATTAACTCAAACTTTCTCTTAGTAAAGATTAAACTTACTTTAATCAGGGAGTTACAATTGCAGTGTTTACCATACCATTATAATTCGCTTCCATGACAACCATGCACATTCACCACGACATTTCACTTCAACCATAGCAATTCATTTTCACCAGGACAATTTATTTTCATCATGCCAAATTGAATCATTTTCAAGAAAAGACCCACTACATTATGTTATTAATATATTTCAATTGGAATATTCTGATAATGCTGGGTAGAAAATGTAGTGTAAAACATACAATAGTTTGTAAAATGTATACAAAAACATATAATCAATCAAAATAAAAATTTAAAAAAAAAAAAAAAGGGTTTATTTTCAACTATTTTCATTAACTTATTATTTCATAGATTTTTAGACAGTTAATTTTGTGCATCTTTGGGTCAAAATAATTTTAAAAAATAAGTTACTTTATCTTTCTTTGAATATTTCAAAACTTTTATATCCAAAGTTAGTTGGAAAAAGAACAAACTTTAGTTGAATACCACAACTTTAAAAATCCATATTTTTTGAACAGAATATGATATCAACCTGGTAATTGTACCAAATTGGCTCTAAACGTATGCTCTTTCAATTACAATTTACAAAAAACCATGGGAATTCCTTTAAAAATCCATATCTTCTGAATGGAATATGATGATATAAACTTGATTTTAGTTACAAATTCGCTCAAAAAGTATGCTCTTTGAAATAGAATTATACAAAAAAAAACATGGAAATATTTCTTGAAAAATCCGTATCTAATGAACGGAATATGATGATATCAACTTGATTTTTGTACTAAATTGACTCTAAAAGTATGCTCTTTCAAATAAAATTTCATAAAACTATGGGAATATTCCTTGAAAAATCTCCTGAATGGATTATGATATCAACCTGGTCTTTGTATCAAATTGGCTTTAAAAGTATGCTCTTTCAAATAAAATTTTACATTAAACCATGGGAATTTATATTTCATGAACGGATTTTTTTTTTTCTTTTCGTTTTTCTTTTTTCTTTTCAAAAACTTCAGAAAATGAAAAATAAAAAAACTTTGGATAATGAAAAAACTGCGGACAACTGAAAGAAAAAAACTTCCGATAGCAAAAAGAAAACTTTGGAAGAAAAAAAACTGTGGATAACGAAGAAAAAAAATTCAGATAACGTAAAAAACTGCAGATAACGAAAAAAAAGTTTGGTTAATGAAAGCTTCCATACAGGGTTCCCATGGTTTAAGTGGTGAGTTCAGTACCAAATTCATTCTGTAGGTATTCTTCTATTGTATGTTAAAGGCCAGTTTATTACCTCTATAACGTGGAGGTAAGTAGATTTCAATTTACTGTGTTTTGATTGATGAAAATGCAATGGCACAATGTGCACTTACATGGATAGGCCAATCAGTATCGTTTTGGAATAAAATGTACGCTGCCACATTTTAATCACGATACATGTAGATGGCCTTTAAAAATTTTTTTTGCAAACTGATTAGAAGATTTCACAAATGCTGCTCACAGCAATGCACACTTTACAACAATTTGAAATTAAATGGATCAGGAATTGTTACCTACACTAGCTTGGAACATTACGTACTAAGCTGGTAAAAATGCGTATTGCATGACATACTTTTCTATTCTTTATTATGCAACAGCGCATATACATCATAAATAATGACACTTTTGTTAAGAGGTTCTCCGTTCTGTATACTCTCTCTCTCTAGGTGCCGAGTCTGAAACAGACATTGACGATTATTCTGTATACTATCATTTGTAATTAGTATGTTTTATTTTATTCTTAGGACATTTTGAATAATTCCCCTCCTCCCGTCCACTCTTTTTTCAATTTTGACTATTTTTAATTGTTTCAGGGGAAGGGTGAGGTAGGGGAGGGGGGGGGGGGGCATGTAATTTAAAATCAACGAAGGTAACAATCAAGAATCACAACACTAAACTGCTAAATATTTAACTCTTTGTTATGCTGAACTATTTTAACAGTTTTGTCCAAGAAGAAAAACACATCTCTGCATGGATGAAAGTGTTAAAGAACTTGATTCGTGGACATGTTACTTTTAGCTTTAAGTAACATATCTCTGATCAAAGTTTGTTAATATTTATAGAATGACTGTTTTGATGAATGAGAATGTCTGCAAACCTCGTCATCTCGGAGGTCAGAGTGACATGTTTTCACTGAAAAACAGACTGAAAGTAAACAGCTGAATGGAAACATACTCTAGGTTTTGCTATACAAACACACTGTTCTATGCTCTGGGCTTTTATTTACAAACCATTCTTTTGAGTTACTTTTTATAGCTGTTTTGTAACCAGGCACCTCCCTAATATTACCTAGTTTTACCTATTGAAAATTCATATATATTGAAAAATTGCTATAAACTTCAGGAATTCAAGATTCATACTGGATGCATGACCCAACAAGTGGGCAGAACATGTAGAATAAGATATTGAAATGGTTTCTCCACCATTTTGTTTCATTTTGAGGTCCTTTGTCATTTTGTTTCGTTATGAGGTCCTTTGTCATTTTGAGGTCCTTTGTCATTTTGAGGTCCTTTGTCATTTTGTTTTGTTTTGAGGTCCTTTGTCATTTTGTTTTGTTTTGAGGTCTTTGTCATTTTGTTTTGTTTTGAGGTCCTTTGTCATTTTGTTTTGTTTTGAGGTCTTTGTCATTTTGTTTTGTTTTGAGGTCCTTTGTCATTTTGTTTTGTTTTGAGGTCCTTTGTCATTTTGTTTCATTTTGAGGTCCTTTGTCATTTTGTTTCGTTATGAGGTCCTTTGTCATTTTGTTTTGTTTTGAGGTCCTTTGTCATTTTGTTTCATTTTGAGGTCCTTTGTCATTTTGTTTCGTTATGAGGTCCTTTGTCATTTTGAGGTCCTTTGTCATTTTGTTTCGTTTTGAGGTCCTTTGTCATTTTGTTTTGTTTTGAGGTCCTTTGTCATTTTGTTTTGTTTTGAGGTCTTTGTCATTTTGTTTTGTTTTGAGGTCCTTTGTCATTTTGTTTTGTTTTGAGGTCCTTTGTCATTTTGTTTCGTTTTGAGGTCCTTTGTCATTTTGTTTTGTTTTGAGGTCTTTGTCATTTTGTTTTGTTTTGAGGTCCTTTGTCATTTTGTTTTGTTTTGAGGTCCTTTGTCATTTTGTTTCATTTTGAGGTCCTTTGTCATTTTGTTTTGCGTTATGAGGTCCTTTGTCATTTTGTTTTGTTTTGAGGTCCTTTGTCATTTTGTTTCATTTTGAGGTCCTTTGTCATTTTGTTTCGAGGTCCTTTGTCATTTTGAGGTCCTTTTCATTTTGTTTCGTTTGAGGTCCTTTGTCATTTTGTTTTGTTTTGAGGTCCTTTGTCATTTTGTTTTGTTTTGAGGTCTTTGTCATTTTGTTTTGTTTTGAGGTCCTTTGTCATTTTGTTTTGTTTTGAGGTCCTTTGTCATTTTGTTTCGTTTTGAGGTCCTTTGTCATTTTGTTTTGTTTTGAGGTCCTTTGTCATTTTGTTTTGTTTTGAGGTCTTTGTCATTTTGTTTTGTTTTGAGGTCCTTTGTCATTTTGTTTTGTTTTGAGGTCTTTGTCATTTTGTTTTGTTTTGAGGTCCTTTGTCATTTTGTTTTGTTTTGAGGTCCTTTGTCATTTTGTTTCATTTTGAGGTCCTTTGTCATTTTGTTTCGTTTTGAGGTCCTTTGTCATTTTGTTTTGTTTTGAGGTCCTTTGTCATTTTGAGGTCCTTTGTCATTTTGTTTCATTTTGAGGTCCTTTGTCATTTTGTTTTGTTTTGAGGTCCTTTGTCATTTTGTTTTGTTTTGAGGTCTTTGTCATTTTGTTTTGTTTTGAGGTCCTTTGTCATTTTGTTTTGTTTTGAGGTCCTTTGTCATTTTGTTTTGTTTTGAGGTCCTTTGTCATTTTGTTTTGTTTTGAGGTCCTTTGTCATTTTGAGGTCCTTTGTCATTTTGTTTCGTTTTGAGGTCCTTTGTCATTTTGAGGTCCTTTGTCATTTTGTTTGTTTTGAGGAGTTATTTCACAAATGATATGAGCTTGTTTGACTACTGAAACTTTTGGGGCCTGATGTCCTTTAGACATTGAGGCCCTCCAGGAAAAAGTTTTTTTTCTTTATGAAATAAAATACAGACCCTCCAAGATACCAACAGACCTGTAACAATCATTGGGCACACTACATCCCTGTGCCACCCTCCCCCCACTCCTTCTTGAGAAGGTATATTTTTGAAGCTTTCCAAAGCAAATTTGCTACAAATTTAACAGTCTTGGGTTATAACTTCACTGATTATGCTATCTGTGTGGGTTTGTTTTGCCCGCTTGCCATTTTGCTTGAATCAAATTTTGTAGTTACTTAGAATTAACAAAACATATAAGCTAGGGATGACCCATTAGCCCAAGTATTATGAGTATCATCAGGTTTTTAAATTCCTATCTGGTAGTGATGCTTGGACTTCCTGTTATTTCTTGCATGTTTCAGCTCAATCCTCATGTGACACGTGGTAACAGTTTCAAGTTTACCAAAGAGTTCTCACAGATAGATTTTCGGCATTTTAGCTTTTCGCAAAGAGTTGTTAATGAGTGGAATGGTTTGCCTGAGTGGGTAGTTAGCTCCAATTCTGTTCACATTTTCAAAGTCAACATTGATAAGTTCTTTACTAACTCTGGGCATCTTTGATTTTTTGATTTTGTTTTTGTGGTGGTGGTGTTAGTTTGGGCTTTTTATGGGGTGACTAACCCGTCATCTTGTTAGGTTATGTTATGTTATACAGTTTTGACAAATTGAATCAGTTTGTTTACAGTATTCGACTTAAGGGCCCATGCTCTAATCTTATCAAAAGGGACCCAAAAATTCGCAGGGCCCGCATTAGGTGACAGCAGTCCTGGGCATGGGCGCTTATTATAAGAAAGAAATAAGCCAATAGAAAATGGTAAGATTCTATTTTTGTAAGGGCACCCTTATAGAAATATTACCTTGCAGCTCGCTTGCGACAAACTAACATTTTTAGCTTGTGCAAGCGTGCTGCAAGCCTGAAGCTAGTATTTAGAACAAAGTAGCTCGTACAAACCAGCAAAAATTATCTGCAAGCTTGTGCAAGCTAGCAAAACTTGCAAGCTAACAAATATTTTATGCTAGCTTATGCACGCTTGCAAGCAGGCGCAAGCTAAAAAGTTAGCTTGTCGCAAGCATGCTGCAAGGTAAAATTTCTGTAAGGGTGCCGCAGGGCGCTTAGGACGTCAAATACAGTATTTCAAATTCTGGCAATGATTGCCACTTGTCTGATGCCCAGGTCATGCATGGTTGTTTGATGATGTAGATAGAATATTTTGAGTTGGTAAATATGTTTTTGGCTTGTTAAATACACCTATTTTTGTATGTGCCTGGCATCAATCACATTCTGTACATGTAAGTGTGGAGCAACTAACAAAGGAAAATAAATATATAGGTCTCCACAAAAATGGGCTCAAAGTGAGTAAACAACAGGAACATACATTATTAATACAATTTTGACCTTGATTTCAATCTTGTAGCATTTGAGTTTTGATATTCTTTAAAGGAATATGGTGGTAAATTTCCATTTTCATATATATGATAGATGAATACTAAATAAACAAGGTGTGCAAATAATGTTAATATCTTTTTCTGTTCAGGACTTATTGCATTTCAAAGATTGCACGAGTGTGTTAAAAAGTGACCTCACAGTGTACAGTGTGATGTCATAAAGGCAGATCCAAGACAATTCTTATGTATTTATCTTGAACAAAAACAAACAAGTGTTTTTCTTTTACTTAAATAGTATTCGTTCATGAGCAGTTGGGCAAAACACATTCTTATAAAGCATACCCCATCTCAATGAATAAACACACAAAAATGCTTCCAGTAATCTCAGGGGGAGGGGAAGGCACTTCCATATGTGAGGTATGTATACATGTGCCACCCGAGCAGTTGCCTTTTTTCAGAATTTTCGTAGTGCAGGTATCAAAAATCCAATCTCTCATACTGCTGTTCTCATAAATTAATTTATGACATCACACTGTACACTGTGAGGTCACTTTTCAACACACTTGCTCAATCTTTAAATTGCAATAACTCTGAAACAGAAAAAGATATAAATATAAAATATTTCTTGCATAGTCCGCCATCATGTAATGAATATTCAGGAGAATATTCCTTTGAAGGATTAGTTCAGGGGTCAAGCAAAACCATTAAAGGAATATTCCCATGTTTTTTCCTAACCTTTCATAAGAAAGAGACAAATTTTAGAAACAATTTAATACAAAAATCATGTTGATATTCCTGAGATATTCAAATTTTAAGGTTTACAAAAAAAGCCAATGAACGAAAAGGAAAAGGCTTAGTATAACATCACAGCAACACATTCTCCAACATTCTTTCAATAAAATCTATCTTTTTTTTTTTTTATTAGTAAAACCTGCTAGAAAAATAAATTGATGAAAGTTAGGTATTTATATACATTGCCAAATATACCCTACTTCAAAAACTTTTGTAAAATTGTTTTTAATCATACAAAAACAACCAATTGTAATTAACGTTCAAAATACAAAATATTTGCGATGGAATTGCCTCTATGACATCATCAAACACGAATTCATCATTCTGTACAAAAACTCTAAATTGCAATTGGTAAATCTTTATTTTCCATCTCCTGAACAGAATATATTAACCTGATTTTTGTACCAAATTGGCTCTAGAAGTATGCTCTTTTAAATAGAATCTTACAAAAAACCATGGGAATATTCCTTTAAGGAGAAATTTCAGTTTAAAATTAGGTATCATTAGAAACGACTGACATCATCCTCATATTCCTCAAAGTCTTTATGTTCTCCATCATATTTTGTCCTGCGATTTTGTGGCTTGAAAACAGTTGTGTCAGGAAATTAGTGAAACAGACAAAATCTTGTAAGGGTAATTATAATTTACCACCTGAAGAAAGTTCGAGAAACAATTATTTAAATACTAAAAAAGTAAATTTATTTTCTTTAAAATACATTTACAATTGGTAATAATGTGAGGATGAGGGTTCCATAAGTAGATTTAATACGCTAGTCAGACAGAGCTTCAAACTTGGATGTCTTCTTAACTGAAAGAGATTTTTCAATGCTTTCTTCACCATTTTGTTTCTCTTACAGTCCTCTTTCAGATACGATAAACTTGCTAAACCGACCACTGAACGAATCCTGTAAAGTAAGAGATTGGTCAAGTAGGGATTTTATATTCGAAACACACACCATGTATGTTTGACGCAGAACTTCACAATCAAGGCCAGTTGTAAGATACTCTCGATACGATGTCACAAAAATAAGTGGTCTGTCAAGTTTTGACAGTTTGATTCAGACCTCAAAGTATGCTACATGTTGTGTACATCTCCTTTATTCCCCAACCGCCGTTTTTGGCCAATTTTGGCGGTTCAGTAAAACAAACAATTGACCAAAATTGACCTTTTATTTCACTCATGCACAGTAAATATAAATATTGAGTGGATAAATTGTTTACAGAACCAATTAATCTCTGAACAATAAGTACAGCTGGTATAAAAATGTGTTTTCATAGCAAGTGGGGATGTCTGCATGATTTTTAAGCAGATGTATACGATATGAGATTTTTTCACATTTTGAGAGGGATTTTGAAAGAAAAATGTTCATTGTCAATGTGTATGAAGGGTTATTTGTATCAATTCATGAAAAGGCCTTGCTACATCCATACAACTTTAAGTTTAAAAAAACCAAAACAACGATGAAGCAGTTTGCACTGGTAAAATTGAAGAAAATGTTAATAGTTTCAAATAGCAACAATACAATATGAAATATTTGCTATTGTATAGAACGAGCATTAAATTGTGCACAGAGTAGTCTGTAAAGGAATCATCCCATGTTTTTTCGTAACCTTTCATAAGAAAGAGAATTTCTTTACAAACAATGTAGGCAAAAATTATGTTGATATGTTATTCCTACCAGGAGATATTCAAATTTGAAGGTTCACAAAACAAGCCAATTAGGGGCATTAGTTTTTGCCAATTTATGTAGACCTTAACCAATAGAAGTCACATCACAAGCTTGGGGAGGGGGAGGGGGGGGGGGCTGGGGGACTTCATACTAAAAGTGGTAGGGGTGTGCAGTTCACCAACAGAAAAATACACCCGCAGTATGACAATTTTTTTTTTTTTGGCAACTGCAGGATAAAAATTTTGATACCATCAGTATGAGTATTAATCAAAAATATTGTAAAAATGGACAATCAGTACAAAATTAACACAGTACAACCTCATTTTTTGGGACCTGCATACGAATGCATTACTAACAAAAAAATTTTTTTTTAGTAAAATCTTTTTATTAATTTTGTATAGTAAAAAAACACACGTACACTACGAAAATGGTGCAAAAAAGGCACCTCCTCGGGCGGCACATATATATTTATCTATATATATATATATATATATATATATATATATATATATATATGTATATGTATATGTATGTATGTATGTATGTGCGTCACGCACGTATATACGCGTACATACATACATACATACATACATACATACATACATACATACATACATATATATATATATATATATCTCACATATGGAAGTGCATCCCCCTCCCCACCTCCCCCTCCTCCGGACCGCAACGTCTGTTTTTACAAAAAAAAATCACTGATGCATGGAAGCGAACAAATTCCAAAAAGTAAATTGCAAAACACATACCAATTTTGAGTACTCTGGTCGGAATTCAGCAATGTCTATGATATCCGTATTCAGGGATTTCATCATGTGACTCTAACTCATATGGAAGCCATTTTGTAGGAAAAGTGTTGTTGCATTTCACGCATCTTCACACAGCTCAGTCACATCACACATGCAACAAACATACTGCATGCTAACCTACCTACCAACCAGTTCAGCGACTTTTACTGATTGCAGTTTTTTGTTCGCTTTCTTTTACTTAATATTTTGCTTACATTTTATGTATTCACTTTATACGAAGAGTATCTTTGATTGTTCATTATGAGCAGACAAAACCTACATACCTGATATAAAGTGGTTGCTACAAATCTTAGTGTGAAACGTAGGTTGAAAGCCGTTGCATCATACAACAGAAACCCACATCGAATGCGATCAGGATCAGATGGAAATCGAGAAAATGTTTTTGTATTCATTGACACAAGTCTATTAGTGCAAAGGCACAGCAAGATTCGGCATAATTATCTTACAAAAATAATCTTATATAACAACATAGAAACGTTTGTAAGTCTAATTAAGTGTACTGCAGATGACAGTTTTCTTGCCCGACAAAATGGTGATGTAAACAAAGTCATGTGACCTCATTGCGTCAGCTGAAACACCCTTTTGCTGGGTGCAAGAAAGGTTTCCCACTTATTATTAGACTCAACTTAAAATACACCCGCTTTTGGCTTCATTCATTTAACATCTCTGAGTTAAGAAATAAGCCACACCCACCATAGCAACGCAGTAACTAGGTGGGGCAAACAAATCTTAAATCCGCAATGGTGTACAACCAATGCGTTGACATTTAGATGTTCACGAGGCCTGCTGCAAGCTTTGATTCATTTAAGGCACGTCGCGTTTTTAGCAAATGGGATAAAAAAAATTCAGTTTGCTTACTGTTCTGAGTAACAGCAATCAGATTTACAAAGCATGCAGCGGGCCTGTAAGTGCAAATTTTGTTCACCAATTTACCATCACTCAGTCTGTGTGCGCAGAAATTTGTGTTCTACAGTAAATTGCATTGACTACATGATCGCGTGCTGCTAGCTATAGCTGTACTATACCATTACCGCATAGAATGTTTGCCCCACTTAGTTATGCAGATTTTGTTGCTAGGCAAATTCATGCGGAGATTGGTTGAACAAGCTGTCAATCATCAAACCAGATGGTAATTATGACAGTATCACCCATAGGAGGGATTTGAACAGGCAGAGGGAGCAAGCTCCACCCCCCACTTTTTTTTCCGAGTTTGTATGGTAACTTTTTGCATCTTAGCGTATTTTTGTGATACCCCCACTTTGACTTTGCCCCCCTACTTTTGACTTTGTCCCCTACTTTGACTTTGTCCCCTACTTTTGACTTTGCCCCCTCCACTATTGGTAGGCAAATCCGACCATGGTAGCACCTGTAGTTTCCGAAATATTATCAAAGAATGCAAAAGTTTTGATGTATGAAGGGAAGACCGTCAAATCTTTGTAATTCTTTCAGGGTCTGTCCTAATTTTGAGTCACTGAACATCATAAGACTTTTTCTCCACTAAATTTTGATAGAGGGTGTGATGGAAATTCAAAATCTTTTGGTTATATTCAACTGCTCCCATTCAAAAAAATTATAGTGAAGAATTGAAAAACAGTAGATTAACATAAGAAAATTCTTGGGTTTTCTTGTTGTGATGTCACAAAATTACAATGAAATTTGCATAATTTATTATAATAAGGCTCTAATATTCAAATGCTATAAATTGTTAAATTGTTAACTGATTTTAATTAAAATGAATATTTTGCTATTCTCATGATTTATAGCAAGGGTTCTTAATTAAATCTTTCCAAGGGCCATCTTTTCACAACAGCTTCAAGCCGTGGTCCAATCGCATGTGGCAAACCAGCATCATGTGACAAACAAATCCCTGAATACAAACAAGTTGAGAGCGTGCATGATTAGAAGGATGTACACCAGATGTCGGCAATTCTCTTCTTATCCACCTTCTTTGACAAGCTAATTTATAATGGAACTAAATGGAACTAAAGATAACATTTTATTTGATAAGCCGTGATGTTTTAGTGAGCTGATCTGCCTAGGAAAAACAAACAAAATTAACTATTATTTTGCAAGTATTTGATCTCATTTTGGATTGATCTTACATGCAATGCACTGTATTGCATTATATAGTGACTATTGTTCGCGGGCCAGATTAGATTGGCTGGCGGCCCAGATGTAGCCCTGGGGCCGCCGCCTATCAAGAATCGCCAGTTTATAGCATATATTTTTCTAATTAAGCTAAAGATGTTGCTTGACCTGTCCATATAGATCTTTAATAGCACAATTGATGTTGAACATATCATATTTTTAAACAGTGGTATAACCAGATACATTTTTTGGGTGGGGGTGGGGGAGCACTGCAATTAAGATAACAAATTAGAAGTCACCTCTGATATGGAGTAAGCTAACTTGACCACTGAGCTACAGAGAAAGTTTGCTCGGCTCGCTGCGAATTTGTGAAAAAAATATCATATACACAACGATGTTTATTTATTTCTTAGTTTTGATCCATTTTAAGGACTTACTGGTATGTCATGCCTTGCAGGTCATAATCGATATTATTCTAATATAAAAATATCATCAAACTCTCATTTGCAATTCAAAATACAATAAAGTTGTACGTTCTATGTTGTTCGTGTACATACTACAAAGTATATGATTTGTTAAAAATATCAGTCTAGTCTATGCATCACGTCACGGTTATTTTCATATCCTTTCGCCTTGCTAGAGGTTTAGCATTGTCACTCCTTAAAAACATTCTTCACAACCTAAAAAAGGTCCTTTATCTCACACTTTATATGGGCTTCTTCTTTTTTAAATGATAAGAAAAAAGGGAAATATATCAAGAACTGTAGAAAACTCTTCAAAAAGATCAAAATTGAAAGAAGGTATCATAGACCGACTACTTTGTTATTGGGAAACATGATTAAAGAAAGAAGGAGTTTAAACATTTACAAAGTTTTTCAACTCCCGGTGGTCGGCTGGTTCTGACAACGAGGAGTTTCCGAACAAGTGCAAACCCATCTATCAAACTGATATAATCTTCCATAATTTCTCTTGGGTAGTATATTCCTGCAAAGTGTTGGAATTTGTAGAATTGTTATTAAAGGTTCCCATCCATCTGAATCTGCTCTTTGGCCCCTTATCTCCCCTCCCATCTTTCTTGCAACAGCTGATGCACCCATATTGGCAGGAAGTTTTTCTATTTAATTATGGAGATGATGATGAATGACTTTGGATATCCTTTCATTGAATGGGTACTATAAGTTAATAATGTTCATCACCATCATAATTTCAGTGTGATGCAAAACCATTTATAATTCACGAGAGGGAATGAGGACATGCACCTGTTCTTAAAACTTGAGACGCGTTCACAGGAATATTCCCATGGATTTTCATTTTTTTATATATGATAGAGAAAGTTTGTAGAAACAAAGTGGTGAACATGACTTGTCCTTCTCCTTAAAAGATTTGTTCCAGCAAATCATAACCACAAACTTACTGTAGCAAGTAGTAAGACCACTTTATCTTAATTAAAATAACCACACAATAAGGACTTCATCCATTGCTAATATGATACTCAGCACCAACTTCCACAACAACTAAGGTTTTCAGAATAAAGAAAATAAAAGAGGACAAATCTGATCGACCTGGTTATGTATCAGGTTGGGTCTGACTGTTTGAAACTTTAAGGAGGAGCAGAACAACTAGTGATAAAACTAAGCTAATATCTTATTCCGTTTACAATTTAAAGAGTAGAAAAATGTTCTTAAAAATACCTCGTACTGTATATGTCCTTGAGCTTGGTGATGTCATCAAGGCAATTCCAGCAGTTCTTATGTATTTCTTATAAATTGAATCACACTTTTTTTTAAATTATCGAACAGCATTTTTGGTTCATTATAGAGATAGGGTGGAATATATGATTTACAATGAGAAAAAATCCAAATTCTTTTTTTTTTTTTAAAAATACAAAAGATGTTCTGTTGAAATTGTCTCTATAATATCACAGATTTTGCAAATCAGTCACTTTTGTCCAAATTAAAAAATACTTTGAAAATTTGGAAATTCCAAACGGAATAAGATATTAACATAGTTTTTTTACTACTTTGTTTGTCAAAAATTTCTTATATAAAAAAATGAAAATCCATGGGAATATTTCCTTTACAAGCTCACTATCAGATCCGCTGCATCAGATCCGCCATTTTTTGGTTCCGATGCGATAGCATAATGAACCTAATCATACTGGTGTGTGTATGTATGCGTGTATGTATGTATGTATGTGTATGATGAATGTATGTGTCTGTGACAGAAGCTTGTAAACACGTATGTATGTGTTTGTGACAGATTAGCTTGTAAACACAATATTTCAAGATCATTGAGGTGGATTTATGTCATACTTGGTATATGGATGTGTTGTGGTCTGTAGATGATCCTATTGTTTTTGGTGCTGATGTCATGAATATTAATTAGTAGGTGGGGCTAAATGTAAAATTCTGTTAACAAGCATATAAACAGTATCTCAAGATCCTTGAGGTGGATTTATGTCATACCTGGTATATGGATGTGTTGTGGTCTGTAGATGATCCCTATTGTTTTGGGGGCTGATGTCATGAATTTTAATAAGTGGGTGGGGCTAAATGTGAAAAATATGTTAACAAGCTTGTAAACACAGTATCTCAAGATCCTTGAGGTGGATTTGGTATATGGATGTGGTCCGTAGATGATCCCTATTATTTTTGATGCTAATGTCATGAATATTAATTAGAAGGTGAGCTAAATCAGCGTTCGACAAATTGCCTGTCTGGATGCCTGGGGCATCTAATATTTATGTCTGGGCAAGTTAATTTACAAGGTGATATGCCTGCCAGGCAACCCTAATTTGATCCAAACTAATAAAGTGAATTTCTCTTTAAAAACTTAATTCATTACACAAATTATACTTACTGCAATATAACTGATGGAAATGCCCAGAAAATAATTTAAATCACACTTATATTCCATTCATTTGGAAGCAAAAGTATTTCGTTATGTTAAACTTAAATCTCGCCGTAACAACATCATACCTAAGACGTAAACATATATCGCACACACACAAAACATGTAATGTACAGATATATGATCCAGGCCACCAAAGCTGGTTAAACATGCTGTTTTGCTAGTAAGGCTTCAACTAATCATATCTTGCGTGAAAAAATTCATTTATATATATCCATCCAGTCACTCTTTCTTGCCGAGGTCTGTTCTGCTGTGTTAATGCACCACACGCAATGGATCCAATACCCGTTCCATGTACACAGACAGTATTGTACAGGGCATACCATACGCTGTATATACTGTACTTTTACATGGCGAACTTGACCTGCCTTTGCCATGCCACTTGTTTACGCAAAAGTTATGAAACTTTTGTGTTTCTTTTTTAATTTTATGGAGACTGTTATTGCTTTATATTTGTAGAGGATATATGGATTACAATTTCTACTGTTTTTTGGCAAGTGTAAGAGTCTTTTATCATTTATATAGCATTCTCAGTAAATATTTGCCGTAAGAAATATTTTATCATAACGTGCATCAATATTATTGTGATTATTGTCGAACAAGTGGATTTTGCTTCTGGGCAAGCATTTCGAGGCATGTGTCTGCCCGGCGGACAAGTACATTTTTAGGCGATTTGTTGAATGCTGCGCTAAATGTAAAATTCTATTAACAAGCTGTAAATACGATATCCTAAGAACCATAATGATTTATGCCATCCTTGGTATAAGGATGTGTTGTGGTCTGTAGATGATCAATGTTTTTGGTGATGATGTTTTGAATATTAATGAGCAGGCTGGAATAACTGTTACACTTGAACAAGAAAAAAATATACAAAACTACACGTTCCAGTGTGATGAATAACTAAACATTTAAGAATTAACACAACACTTAAAGAAATACGATTAAACATATTTTTTTTTTAAATTGATTGCTTCCAATCCAAAGTTACAGTAGCATCGGAACCACAAGGGATTTCTACTTCTGGTTTTACTCTGTGAGAATGCTTAACGGATTTGATTGCAGTCACATGATTTTGATCCTAGTCGAGGGTAGGATCATGATCCTAGTTGAGGGTAGGATCATGATTTAGTTGAGGGTAGGATCATGTTCCAGAGCAGGGGATTAGATCCACCAATGAGATTATCAAAAAACAAGTGTAAACCCAAGGCAGTTAGCCTTATGACTTGTCCTTCTCCTTAAAGTTCTATTCCAGCAAATGATAACCACAAACTTACCCTAGCAAATAATGAAACCACTTATCTTAATTAAAATAACCACACAATAAGAACTTGTCCATTGCTATTATGATACTCAACACCAACTTTTACAACAACTCCAGACCAACAGCAGAACTAGTACAATGGAGCCATTGATAAGGGAAATTTGATCATAATTACTTGTGGTTTTTAGAATGAAGAAAATACAGAGGAAAAGTCTGACCCGATCTGCTTATTTATCAGGTCGGGTCTGACTGTTTGAAACTTTAAGGAGCAGAACAAGTCATGTTTGTTATGACTTATTTATTTTGCTTGAACATTTGCCTGCTTGGTTAGATTACTATGGAACGCCAATTGGGCATTTATTAATCGCATCGGACTTTTTTCAATCGCATCGGAGTATAGTCAATCACATTTTTCCAAAAGTGCTATGCGTTGAACATTGCCCTGCCTCAGCATACTCAAAACTGAAGTGCCGGGAACTCTTCAAATGTTAGCTTCTCGCATAAGCTGGAATTTTTTCTGTAAGGGCGGTCGTGTGTGTGGACGATTGATATTTGTAAGTGCAAATAGCACATCTAAATGCAGTTAATCATTAAAAGACACAAACATTTGTGTTGCATAATGAATAACTCTGGCTATAAAATCCAATCATGAAGGTATTAACTGAGAAGGAGAAAAAGCTCCATGGTCTAATGAATTCAAACTCACCAGAGTGTTTCTCAATTAATAGCTCCATGTTATAACTCACTGATGAAAACATCCTTTAAAAAGTAAAAATGAATCCTCAGCTCCACATTATACCATGGACCTTCATGATTATACACATGACACAGCCCTGCTGTAACCAAATCCACAATACCTGGCCCTTCACAATAAGTTCCATTGTGTGCATATGGGAGTGTTATTACTGATGCATTAAATCACTAAACTATCTGTGGTGGGTTTCTTAATTGCTTCTAGCAGAGTCTAAAAGTCATACCCGCCGAAATGGAGGTTCTTGTGGGTGAAAAGACTAACAATTTGTAGCGATGATTGGGGGTAATGGGTGACTGGAACATTGAAGCTCCATTCTCAAATATAACATAGCAAGGTTTAGCATCCCAAAAGCATTCAGTGCTGGACATTATATCAAGACGGCCACGGTTTTTGATAACCAGTTGTGAACTAAGGTTGCAGAGCGACCAGGATATAAAGTGCTTTCTGTGTAAATCATTTACTATCAGTTGGAACTTGGAATTGGACTTGGTTCTCATGCAAACTATTGTGAACTTTTTTTTATGAAAGAATGTCGCTCAAGAAAATAAACCTTTCTGGGTTTAATGATTGACAGCTTGATTAAACCAATCACTGCATAAATTTGCCTAGCAACAAAATCTGCATAACTAAGTGGGGCAAACATCCTATGCAATACTGGTACAGTACAGCTAGCTAGCTAGCACGCTCATGTAGTCGATATGCAAGTTACTGTACAAAACAAATTTCTGCACACACAGACTGAGTGACGGCAAAATGGTGGACAAAAATTGCGCTTATGGGCCTACTGCGGGCTTTGTAAATCTGATTGCTGTTACCCAGAACAGGAAGCAAACTGAATTTTGTTTATCCTATTTGCTAAAAACTCTAAAGATACGGAGAAGTGCAGGCATAAATGAATCAAAGCTTGGGGCAGGCCTCACAAACATCTAAATGTCAATGCATTGGTAATGCACGATTGCGGATTTGAGGTTTCTTTGCCCCACATAGTTACTACGTTGCTGTGGTGGGTGTGGCCTATTTGGAAACCTGGACAGGTTAATTGCTTGACCCGTCACCAATAAATTTGATATGTACTAGTGACATCACGGTCATTGTTGTAATTGATTGGCTTGTCGGTGATAGTGTAAATATTTTGACCAATCAAAAATGCTGGCTTGTATTGTAAATGTTATCTCCACATTAAAGGAATATTCCCATGGTTTTTTGTAAACTTTCATTTAAAAGAGCATACTTTTAAAGCCAATTTGGTACAAAAATCAAGTTGATATCATATTCGTTCAGGAGATATAGATTTTTAAAGATTTCCCATTTGTTTTTGTTCAGTATGAAGAATTTGTGTTTGAAGATGTCATAGAGGAAATTCCATTGCAAATGTTTACATATTTCTTTGAACGTTAACTGGTTGTTTCTGTAGGATTAGAAACAATTTTCCAAAAATTATTGAAGTAGGGTATATTTGGCAATGTATATAAATACCTAATTCTCTTCAATTCATTTTTCTATCAGGTTTTACTAATAAAAAAGGATGATAGATTTTATTGAATTACATCAACTTTGTGGGAGAAATTGTGTTGCTGTAATGTGAAACTGAGCCTTTTACTATTTGTTTATTGGCATTGTGAAGCTTGAAATATGAATATCTCCTGGTAGGAATAACATATGAACATGATTTTTGTACTAATTTGTTTCTACAATTTGTCTCTTTCTTATGAAAGGTTACAAAAAACATGGGAAAATTCTTTTAAAGGCCAGATATCGTGTTAACATGGACAGTAACAATATAAGTCAACGTGACACAAAAACAGTGACGTAGCTAGACTTTTTTGCAGGGGGGAAGGGGGGGGGGGACTATAAAAAAATCTAAATCCAAGCCAACCCCCTAAATATATCTCCACTGGGACGAATCCACGATTTTCAAAGGGGAAGGGGTAGAGGTGTATTGGGTCGGGACCCCCCTGATTCCCCCTCTCCTCGCTATGGATTTGCCCTTACACCAATATATGCAGTTGTGGGATTTGTTAAAAGGTCACTTATTTTCCCCGCTCGCCCCCCTGCACTATAATGGCAATGGGTAACAATGCTCCCTTCTTACGGTAACAGGTTTTCTCTCATCTTTTTCTGTGTAACATTTATATTTCATTTCTCTTTTTAGCTGGTGACAAACGATTGATGCGTGTAGGTCCGCCTCATGTGGAAGAGCCTTATCTTGAAAAAATTGTAGAAGAAGGAAGAACGTTAAAATTAGTATGCACTGGAGGTTTCAGACTAGAGTGGATAGTACCACACTTATCATATGGCACCAGAAAACATACAAACCAAGAAATGTGCAACTCTTGTCCTCAGGAAACGAGACACAAAATAGAGTTAACGATAAACAGAACAGAAATTGTAGACACGGGGCAGTACCGGTGTATGTATAAAAGATACATTAGTACTAGCAGGGTGGATAACACAACTTGTACAGACATATATGTTTATGTAGCTTCAAATGGTAAGTACACTCTTCTGTTTTTTCAGAGGAAGGTTTGTTAGTACCATAGGCATACAGGACTATTTTCAATGGCGGGAGGGGATGGGGGGCCCTTTTGCCCGAAAATTCCCAGAAAAGCATACAGGTTTGTACATGCATACATGCAAAAACTAAAGGTTAAATTTTGTCGTTTCGGTGTGTTACTCAGGGGGGAAGGGGGATCGGAGGGCCATTGGGCCCCCCTAAAAAATTTCCGATCATACTTTTTATACCATGAGATAATTCTTAGTTACGTTTTATGTACATTTTTGGGAAATTTTATTCAATGTTTCAGAAATCTCTCTTTATTTAATCTTTGGGAAATATCCTTCATTCACATGCAATTTTCCGAAACTTTCCTTCATATTCCGGCAACTTTTTTTCAGGTTTTTGGTGAATTTTCTTCAATTTTTTGGTTTTTCCTCCAATATTTTGGAAATGTTTCAATGTTTGGGAAATTTCCTCATTTTCATGCCATTCAAGCTTTGGTAAATTTCCTTCATTTGGGGTAAATTTTTATGAATTAGGAAATATTATCAAATTTGACCAAAATTCTCATTGATTTTACCAAATTTCCCCTCAATGTTAGCAATTTCTCAATTTCTCGCATATGGAACACCTCATCGCTTATGCCAAGAAAAACAAGGATAAGCAATGGCCTTCGTGGTCCAATAGCCTTTATCTTTGCATTCATCACAACATTACAAATTACTAACTATTTTTTAAATGCTCAGTGGCTCTACGGGATATAGAGTCCAGGAGTCAAGCATGTTCATACTTTGGTGAACATTAAAAATCGTAAAATGGATTTCTGAAATCAGTCACTAAAAATTTTGAAGTAATTATTTTGGTAATTTCTCACAATTATTTTTCAGTTTATACCTGCAAAATACTGATAATGTGTACCCTCTTCACAAAGGTCCATTATCCCCCCCCCCCCCATCCCTAGGTCCATCATCCCAATATTAAGTTTGTTAGATCACTAATGTCTTGGTTACACTTGAGAATTACCATACATACAGGCATTCCAATGGAAGCAACAGCAATAGGCCTATCAAGCTTGTATATGATAACATTTTCTCTCATATATTCCTCCTTTGCTGTTTTAAGATCGAGGAATTTACTCAGAGGAAGTGGGTAATTGGTGAAGGTTTGTGAAGGGTGATGACAACCATTGAAAATTGAACAACTAGATTGAGGGAATGAATCAAACTGAAACAGTTTGATGTCACCTAGAGGTGATGATTGCTACAGGTCAACCTCTTGTAGAAGCGTTAAGTCAGTTTAAAGGAATAAGGGCAGATACAGATTTGATATTCATCAGAAAAAGTGGGTGAGGGGGGGTGGGGAGCACTTCATACTTAAAGTGGTAGGGGTGTGCAGCCCACCAACTGAAAAACATACCCGCAGTAGGACAGATTTTTTGGTAACTGCAGTATGAAATTATACAAATTTGATACCCGCAGATATGAAAGAAGTCAATATTGATATCTGCAGTATGAGTATTTAATGAAAATATTGTAAAAAAGGACCAGCAGTGCAAAATTAATACAGTAAAATCTCATTTTTTTGGGACCTGCACCACAAAAATGATAAAAAAAAGGACAACTTTTTTTACTACTAAAAAAAAAAAATGGTGTACATTTATTTTTATTTTTTTTAAACTAAAAAAAAAAAGACACCTGCACTAAGAAAATGATGCAAAAAAAGGCACCTGCTCAGGCGGCACATATATATACTCAACATATAGAAGTGACCCCCCTTCCTCTCCTTCGGGAAATTGTAAAAGCACCTATAGTTTTCAAACTTTCCTTTGTTATATATATAGTTAATCAAATTTTAAAGAAATTTTTAATGTAAGCAAAGGTTGTGATGTATGAAAGAGAAGACGGCTCAGAATCTTTCAAGTAATTCTCTAAAATTCTGTCCTAAACTTCAATCGAGACTTGCAGTTTTCCCCTGCTAAATGAAGATTCAAAACCTCTTGGTCATATTCAGAAATGTTGGCGAAGGATACTGACAATTTTAAGTTAACATAAGGAAACTCATAACTTTTCTCTTTGTGATATGTGACAAAATTTTAATAAAATATGCATATAATTTATTATAATAAAGGACTATGAATGCTGCAAAATGGTCAGTTTTTAAGGGATTGTGGTGAAACGTTTTGTTGTATTTCAAGCATATTTTGTTTTGTTGTTGCTACAATCCATAGGTCTTTAACCCCAATTTACTTAGCAGTGAACATTGTACAGAACTTAATATATGTTGATGACATCCATATATTACACCACAACAACAGAGTGTATATAAGCAGGGGCAGAGGGGTGTGGGGAGTGTCACACACCTCCCCCCCTAAATTTTTTTGAGATTAGTCGGTAAATCTGGTATCAGGTCAATAAAATTGAAGTGTTAGAAAGCAGGTCAATCCTCTTAAGGGATCAGTTTCAATGGGATATATGTTGATTGGAGGTCGTCGGAAAAATTTTTAATTTATTTTACACCCCCTAGTCAAAATAGTCTACTAACACGCCTGTATATAGGCTGATGATTTGTGGTATATATTCCACCATATCACTTTTTTGAGCTACAAAATATAATGATATAGTATTTGCACTTGTGAAATATCAAGAGCTTGATGTTAAAACAGTTAAAGAATTTCTTCTATCTTGACATTGTTTTATTGTTTCCACTCTGAACTTTTGAGTATAGAACCTCACAAGTTTCTAACAGATTACAATTTAAAATGTGGTACCCCTGTCAGAAATATATGATTAAAAGCCAATCCAGATGGCCTTGGACCTTAAACTGGCCTGGAGTTTGTTTGTATCCTGTTGCAAAAGATGAAACAATGATTGGCATAAATCATTCAACTTCGTGTGAGGTCATGCCAAATTCATATAAGGAGAATATTTTCAGACCTTTAGCTTTGCTGTTTCACAAAGGCCTGCCCATCTGTGGGCCTGCCCATTCATGGGCCTGCCCTGACACCTGGGGTCGGCCCTGCCCCTGGGTCTGCCGTGCCCCCTGGGGGTCTGCCCTTCCCCTGGGATTTGCCCTGCCTCCTGGGGTCTGCCCTGCCTGCCGGGGTCTGCCCTGCCTGCCCCCTGGGGTCTGCCCTGCCTGCCTGCTGGAGTCTGCCCTTCCTCCTGGGGGTCTGCCCTTCCTCCTGGGGGTCTGCCCTACCTCAGGTTCCATCCTGCCCCGGGTCCACCCTGCTCATGAGAAAATTAGATTTTTTTTTTTTTTAACCTAATAATCTTAATTAACCCTCATAATTGAAATATCTTATTTGAATACAGAACACATAATGATAGCATAGTAAGCAATTGTCCTGTTTGGCTCATGATGACTGGTCCTTATCAATCAGAATAGTTTCATTCTGAGGTATGATTAAAGCTAAAATCCCAGAGCTTCTTCACCAGGGGATTGAGCCCCTGACTCCACACTGAAAAGACGCAGCACTTCGCGTGCGTATTTATGTGCCACTTAACAAGTCTAGAACCCTGCCTATTTTTAAATCAAGCTAAGGGTCTGTTGCATGACATTTACCAGAAATAGACCAGCTCACTTTAAAAGTCTAGGGACATATAGCAATTTCTATATTGTTTGAAATCTAAGCAGCTCAGTTTTTGAAGTTATTTTTTGAGCTATGGCTGATCAAAGTTTGGTTAGTTTTTGCAAAAGCTAAAGCTACATCCATCCGAGCCATTAGTTTCATGAAGCCGTGCTTAACCCCGGTTTCCATGGCGCAAGTGGATGAGAGCACATTACTCCCCCTGGATGGGATGCCAGTCCATCGCAGATTAACTCACCAGCAGTGCTGGTACTTATTTTACAGCGGAGTGGACTGAAGCAAGGAAAAAGTCTTGCTCAAGGACACATTGCAGCGCTCACGACGTGAATCGAACTTGGTACCTCTCGAATACGAGCAAGTTTTTTATTAATGCAAAATTTGTGATGTATGACTGGGCGAACAGTTCCAAACCTTGATGTAATTACTTTAAATTCTTTTCTTAAACTTCAATTCATTGAAAATGAGAGGGAATTCTCTAATCCTGCTACATTTTTGTTGAGGGAGAGGAAGGGGGGGGGGGGGAGTGGGTATTGATAAAACTATAAAAAACTTTGGGTCAGAATTTGTTTGCTGCACAACTTCAAAGAATTTAAAACACAGAAAATTTACAAAAAAAAATACAAAGCTCACCCTGTTATATTTATATGTCATCACAAAGCACTGTAAACTCGTCACTGTTTAACCAATTTTGATGAAATTGTCTTGCTACTATATACTGTAGTTTTTAATATATTTTAAAACAATTTAGTTAATATCGCCTCTACACAGGGGTGGCGCACCAGGTTACGGGGAGATTTTCCTGTGAGTTCTAATAACTTGTAGCTCAGTGGGCCCTAAGACAAGTGGTAACAATCATTTGTTGATTTTTGGTCACATTATTTGTAGTTACTGGGCTTCATTTATTGGTTGCCCAATTTTGGTTTATAAAATCATCCAATTTTGTTAAAAATGCCCTAATTTGGTTAAAAATCACACATTTTTTTAATAGTTCAAATTGAGGTAAAATTGCTCAGATTGATTAAAAATTGCCTAAATTTGTGTGAAACTTTTTTAATAATTGCCCAAATTTGGTTGAAAACCACAGAAATTTAGTTCAAAATGTTCCAAAATTTGTTTAAAACTGGCCTAAATATGGTCAAAAAATTGCCCAAATTTGTTGAAAAATCATCCATTGTATCAAATTGGCAGTGATTCACTTTGTTCTTGCCGAAATACAGCCGTATTAGCTGGTTAGTCAACTAATTACCTATATATAAACTTACAGGCTGTCCAATTTCCCCACCCCTAAAAATGGGCCCCTGTGTCATCTCCCGGCCCCTTTTTAGAAGCCACACTGCACCTGCCTCTACATGTCCATGTACTTTGAACATCTTTCAGGGATGTAACACTTTCAGATTTGCCTGGAATTCCAAATTTGTGGGGTATTAGTATTTTTTTTTCTTTCTTCAAATTTTATTCTTGACAATAATCAAACAAGATACACAAAAACCTTAAATGCAACAACAATAGACTAATAGAGATGCAAGCGTGTACACTTAAATAAACTTAAACATTAAAACATCATACATATATATATATATATATATATATATATAGAGGTCTTTGTACCCTCAGAGCACCCAGACTTCCAAATTATCCTGGAATTCCAGATTATCCTGGAATTCCAGATTACCCTGGAATTCCAGATTATCCTGGAATTCCAGATTACCCTGGAATTCTAGATTTTGGGGTATTGAATAGTGATTTTTATTTTATTTTTTGCTTAATTTTTTGGATGGGGTGCAGCACTATGCATGTGCATTTTTTATGTTTGAAATTTCAGGATTTCCTACTTGCATCCCTGTTCTTTCCACTTTCTCTTGCAGAATCTTTATTTGTTCCATCACAAGTTGATAAGATAACATATCAACCAGGAGAAATTCTGACCATACCATGCAGAACAACAAATCCACGAGCAGCTGTAGATCTACGAGATGCCAACAACCGTCTTTTAAGTGCAAACACAACTTTTGCCTTTTACAACCCCACTATGGGTTTTGTGGTATATACTAGTCACCACACCCTGACAAGTAATGTTCACTGCCTGGCTACTCTGGATCAGAGGGAACAGATGCAGTATTTCAACATTGTCAGAGGTTTGTCATATCTTCAACAATTTTTGAATGTTGTCTTAAAACATTTATGAAATTTTTTCAAACATTTTTTTGTGTTGTTTTATGTAAATTTAGATATATTGATTAAACTTACGGTAAGAGAACAGTCCCAGAAAATTCTTATCATGCAACAAATTTTTCTGCTGTCAATAATAAAGATCCAAACACGCTTGAATTATAGCTATATCAAAAGGATGTTCCTTTGATCCCCCCCCCCTCAATCATGTTTTCCCCCTTGTAACGAAATAATCTTTTTATTATAATCAAATAAGAAGGTAACTTTCAAAGTTAGAAAGTCACCAGAGTTTATCTGGTCATTAAAATCGTTCATCAATTGTATCTTTAGATTTGTTTTGGCTGGGTCGTTGGGCTTTGATTATTGCCT